>OZ022314.1:1577784-1975043 GCA_963989215.1 Hedychridium roseum
CCGGCGGAAACTCGGTGGAAAGTAATCTCATGAATTCGGCTGCTTCGATTCGGGTCTCGAGGACCGCGTGCAACGGATCCGACTGAGAACGAGGTGGCAGCGGCGGGGGGAGGGGGACGTTAATATTGCACGACCTCGAAAATGGTTTTCACGGGTATCGGACAGATGCACCGGTTCGCCATTAACGTGCGCGTGCTCGCAGTCTTGGGAATTATGCATGGGAAACGAATAGCTCTCTCGTTACGGAAAATAGGGGGGAGGGATTATTAATCCGTCGATAATACAAAGTCCGCCGTAAAATTCCCACCTCCACGACGGGCCACGTAATTGGAGGTAAATCTTTTTCGGTACTCGTTGGAAAATTTGCACGATCGACGTCTCGAGATAGGAACAGAAAATATGGATTATCTGACCATTATGGGGTTTCCTGGGGAAGAGTGTGCAAAAAATACGGAATTTCGGGACGACGTGCGGTTATCGGGCGCCGTGTTGTCTGGCCGCCGTGTGTCGTAATCGTGGCGAGATAAGGCGCGTATCGCGTAATGGATCCGGAGCATAGGTAAGCACCCGATAAGTAAGCGCGTAACGGAGCTTTAAAGCTCGGCCCGAGCCAGTGGAAGCACGGTATCCTATCGGCAGCTGACACGGCAGAAACTAACGCTACGTTCTCCACGAATCGGCAGATTGGCCCAAAATCAGCATCGGCCGAGGTCAGTGCTTGGCAAACAGAACGGTCACTGATCGATCGTTAGGTACACAAGCACGACATTACAAAGAGTTTCGTGTGGTAATGAATTTTTCTTGCTGTCCAATAAGATTGCCCTGGGGAGGCATTCCCCTTTGACGGCGGGAGCTGGGGGGATCGAGGGGGTAGTGGTAGGTGTTTCCGAGGGGCGAGAAGAATGACGAGGACCGGAGGGTGAAACGGGGGAAGGCAGACTGGTGTAACGGGTGGCGCGAAACGAGCGTTATTTGCAGCGGCCAAGGAACGGCCAAGGGGTTCAACTAATCGGAAGAAACGAGCGCACGGCCCGGTACCTCAATATTTCGAGTTATTGCCGGTCCGCCGGCAAGTTTTCGCGCCTCAACTTATAATCGATGTAACGTCGCCACTTTATTGCCGCGGTCCATTAACCGTCGCTCTCTGTCCCCGCGTGCCCACGGTGCCACAGTTACTCGAGACACCTCTCCCTTCGGCAAAACGTACGTTATGGGCGTGAAAAATTGAAGAACCCCATATTCCGAAATCTCCGCTGTAATCCTCGCGGCAGTCCTTCCTTGAGTTCACGAAATAATCAACGACTGTTGAGGGAAAAAAACAGGCCGAGAATGTCCCGATTTCCATTAACGAGGTAAACTTTTCACTCTCAACGGGCTAGTTTTACGACGATTAATGAGATCGATGTTAGGATCCTTGGGTCGTCAACCGCGGACCGAAAGCTACATGCTCTGAGGACAGGAAGAAATGCCGGAGAGGGGGAAAAAAAATGTCCGTGCTGTCGAGCATCCTGTAGGTTTCCCTCGTTTTCCGCCGTTGGCTATTTCCGTCGAACGAGCGATGGTCTCTCTGGGAAACGAACTGTGAGGAAACGAAGGGCGCCGTTGACAATGGTCGGGCCAGTGCGTCTCACGAATCTCATTTATTTCACTTCACCTGCGATCCTTATCGTAGCGGTGAGCTTATTTAAGCGCTCGACGTGCCAATAAAAGAGCGAAAGAACCGGGCACTGGCCTGCGGGGAGACATCGCGATTGAAACAAGGGTCGCCACTCGGTTAGATAGTCCGGACGATTTATTTCCCGGACTTCCTTTCCGTCCTATAAATTTTGCCTGGTCAAATCAGCTGCCCCTTAAAGCGGCGAGCCTCGCTCACCAAGATAGTTCGCTAAAAAGGACGAGGAAGGAAATTACGAAAATCCATTAACATTCAATAACGCCTTCGCGGTATATCCGTTTAACTCGGCCCGAAATTCGTTCGTTTAAAATATGCACATGTTGCACGTGACAGTTTCATTGGCCTTACACATTCGCGGTTCGTGACATTCGTACCGCACGAGCATCGTGTAATTACAAGTCCGCCCTGTCATCACTGGTCGCCTATAATTGTCCACTAATTAAAATATTCATTGCCCGAGAGCGCGGACTTCGTGACTATCGGCCAGTTATTAGTGAAATACCTGTGCGCTTATTAATCTGACGATTTAACGGGACGGCCGGGGTAAATGAGATATCTTATGGTTCTTCTTCGCGAGCCATTAACCCGATTCCCGAGTAAATCCATTTAGTTGTCGCGTCGACCATGTTTTGCATTGCGTTTAGCCTTAGCCCGGAAACCGTGGTAGGGCGATAACAGTATCGCCATATTATTACTTCGTTACAGCTTGATCTCTGTCATCATAGGTTTGCGATAATAGTTTGGTGATTGCCCGCTCGTATCCAGTGGACCTTCGCTATCTGGCGACTATCTAATTATCGCCATGCCATGATAATCGGCTTGACCATCCGCGCTCTGCCGCGGCCCAACGCTCTATTATCGCCCAGCCAGAATTATGCAATATCTACTGCTCCACCGTACGGCAACTATTGTCCGCTCGCTTTCTCGCGTTATTAATTATTGGTGAACGGTGGCGGGGTCTCTCCCGCTTCCCTTCTGACCGCTCGTTAAATCATTTACCTTGGGCATTAAGTATCCTTTCAGCGAGAGGCGCGCTTTCGCCGGCTGTCTGTAAAATGTATTTTGCCGGGCGGGGAAACGCGATGGCGCGGGAAATTGCTTATCCGCAGGTCTCGAGTAAGAAAGCCCCGCTGAGCTTAATGGGCCAGATAGAGATATTCGCCGCGGGTTGCGACCGGATGGTTCGGCCCTGGGATTGCGTGACCAGCAGCTTTTTGCGGGCCGCGTGTGTCCACCGAGCGGAGTGCCCACGGTTTCGTTCTCGTGTAAACGGCAAACAAGCCGGGGAACAGGGACACGCGAGCATCGCCGGGGAAACTCAAGAGCGACATGCACCGAAACAGGGAAAAAATGAAAACCCCTTTCAGCGCGATACCAAAGACGGGGCTTTAGTTCCACGGCGAAACATTTCCACTGGCTTAATATACAAACGAGGAATCCTTCCATCTGTCCATGACGAATGACACAAAGGAAACCTACGGTGTCACTAGCATAAATGTATTCTATTAAATTGACGCTCAGAGCCGCGCGGGATCTTCCGACTGACTGAGAATTCTAGCCTCGGTACGAAGTATGTTTCACGATGGAACGAACACGAGGGGAAGTACCACGGCGAAAGAGCAAAAGATCCTCCTTTGTGAAACATCAGGCGGTTTCTCCTCACGTTGACTACAAAGCCGGCAAAATCACATCCATCCCCGCGGTACAATCGACGCACTACGTTCGCAGCTGCAAAAATTTCACGAAAGATCCTACGTGACGTCGGTCATCGGGGTGTACACATAAACGTATGCGTTTCAAGTATTTCTATTTGTCCACGGCGCAGGACACAGACCAATGGTAAATATTCATCGTATTTGCAGTTACAATAAGAGCCGACGACTGTCGAGCAATTAAATAATAACACATATTTTTCATTTTCCGATATTTGACTGCTCATGTGAAACTCGTCAAGTTGTGTAGAAGGCAATTAGAAGCGAGACGTGTGGAGGTAGAGATGGCAGGAACATCGTGATAGGGCAAGGGTGTTGGACGGTAGACGTGTACCTCTAGGGTAGAAAAGTTCATAGGCGTTGGATATCTTGGGGGGGGGGGGAAGGGTTCTTTGTCCCACGGGGGATGTTGCTCGTCTTCCCTTCCGTGCTCTTTCATCTTTCCCGTCAGCGGTAGGCGCCCTAAGCCCTACGTGTTCGTCGTTCGTAACTCCACGTCGCGTGTGCTCGGCGTCTGGTTTATGACGAGCCTTCCCCGAGTCCTGTAAGCGAGATTATCTGCCGCGGGTAATAGCTCAGCGAGCCGCCCGCTGCGTTACGCGAACGGCAGACCGGCGATAACATACGTCGACTAGATAGCGTAATGACAGTAATGGCTCGCGGGATAGTCCCTAACGATCCCCGAGGAACGACCCTTTTCCCTTTGAAAACGAACCGCGGTATCACACCTGGGACTCGCTTGCGACGAATTCACTCGACGGAACTCCTACCAAGGGCCCTACGTACACGTAGACACGAGGATTTCGATCTTTTGTCGCGACAATTTAGAAGATTAAATACGTGCGATAAGCGGCAAATGAATGGTCATTTTTATTACATTATCGTAAGATCGCATCGACCGAGGCCTGCATTTTGTTAATGACTCCGGTGAGAATTATCTGGGTGGCAAGGGAATGATAATGGAAGTTGGAGACAATTTCTCGTGTGATTTCGGGCGTAACCGCGTCTTCTCTGGGCGTAGTCGATGAAACGGGGATGGAAATAACCCGGGCACCCTCGGCAACGTTTTATTGGCAGTTTAATTAAACGCGATGGTCCCGCTGAAAATTGGGTTACACGTCAGGATGATTATTCGCCCCTCCCCGGCTCGACGTAGGAACGTATTAACAATGGCTGCTGCGTTCCGCCGGGATGAATTATTATCGATCGGTCGATGTAATTATCGGTCGATATCTTTGCGGCTGGCGTGCACCTTGCGCAAGAGAATAGCAATTACAAGGCACAGTTGTGATGGCATTCCTTGGCCGATTCTCCGTGTAAGCCTGGTTTAATAATCCCGGTCCAGGGTTTACTAGCTGGCAAATTTAAATGCCGACGGGTGCGGGTATGCAAGCTCGCGGGTGGAACGTAGATGCATTGGCGCGCATCTGGGTCAAAATGCTTTGTGACAGCCTGCAGGCACGTTCGGGAGGCACTTACTAGCATTACAGATCGGTAGGACCGAGCATTAGGCAACGCCCGCGGCGTTGTCATGCTAACCATTTCGCTCGCGCATACGCGGAGCATCGATCAGACGGAGACGCATTTGCATTGGCGCACGAATGTTGATCATCAACCTGTCTTGAGTAATAGCCTTGGACGCGTTACGGCGTTCCACGCCCGGGGCTTGGCTATCGATAACCACTGTTGACGTCACCCGCCGACCGACAAGACATATATTCACTTCAACTGCCACCGATCTAATTACAGTGGGAAACGAGCGTAAGCAACCCCCGCCGTTCCGATTCAACGTCCGACAATTTAATAACAACGGGCCTAACTTTCGCCGAATAGTCGGATGACGATTTTTCGTCCTTCCAACTTCCCGTTGCGTGGCACAAAGCGCGTGAAGCGTCGCTGAGTTTACCCGAGCGCGAGGTGGATTACTCAGCTCCGAGACTCGCGAAGAACGGAAACGCGACTTTGTGGGGGGAAAAAGATGAGGGGGGTGGGGAGGGGGGAGTATCCGTGCGACGAGGGCGTAGGACTCGTGGCAGGTTCTTTCGTTCGATCAATCTCCATTTACGACTCAACGCCTCGGGGAACTTCTCGAATCGACCGTCAGGGAAAAGGAAACAGCGTTACATCTGTTAAAGCTCAAAAATTCCGAGCATCGGGATCCCGGGCATTAAAATTCAATGAGCTATTTTACTGAATAATCGTGACATCCTCCTGGGAAGTCTGCGGGGAGAGCTACCGCGCGATTATTGTTATATCCTTCTCATTCGTTATTATGATTTTCCTCACGTCCCGCTCGGCCGCGTAGTCTCTCGCGGACAAAGAAAAACATTAATCCCTCTCCTGCCGCTGCTTCTTGCGCTCCAGTGTTCGGGTCTTTGGATACGTGAAGAGGAGGAGGAGGAGGGGAAGGAGGGTGGCGGAAGAAGAGGGCGCGCCTAGCGGTTTACATCAATGGGGAGGATTGCAAGCCCTTACAAGGCACTTTCCTGACCCGGGCGAAGAAGTAGCGCGCCGTTGAACGGACCGTTACTACAAGAGACTCCAGGGTAAATGGTCTCCATTGTACTTTTAAACGCCCCCGCGCGTCCCCGCTAACCCGCCCCTCGCGCCACTCACCCCTTCGTCTGGCACCCGCCGACCCACCGCGATTATTCAGAAATGACAAACGACTGTCCCCCTCCTGGGGGATGGGGGGAGGTTTGCCTGCATCCACACCGGCATCAGCCCCATTACCTGGAGCGCCTTCAACGCACACCCGCTCCTTATTTTCACACGGTCAAAGACAAACCGCCGTGAAAATCCGGCCTCGACTTGCGCCAGACGAGGGCAACGGCTCGAAGGAAAACAGAAAAAATTACCGAACCTTCGGGGATAACGACTCGAAATTCCGGCCAATCAAGATGAAATCACAATGTATCGCTCAGTAAATGACGGTGCTTTTAAGAGAATAACTGGTCAACATTTTGTACCCGAAATTCCCTGACTTTCCTGGGACGTGGGCTTAGTTAGAGGACGGAAACGATCGATTACACGCTTCGAATTTCCTCAACCGAAATGCTATCGGTTTCCGGCCAACGGAAAGTGCGTCATGAATAATGCAACAGCCGTGCAGATGCGTTTTCGCGTCTGCGAATGTTGTTTGGCCGAGTACACCGTTGGGTCTCCGGCGTGGGTCAGATTTCGCGCAGGGGTCGACGTTCTTAGTTAATTGCGACGTCTGATCGTAACAATTGAGCTCTGGGCAAACGGGCCAGTCCGTCGCTTTACGATGCTTGCAGTTCGGGGAAGTTGTGCGCGACGGTGGCGAAAGGAGGAGTGGGAGGGGAGGGGAGGGGGTGCGGATAACCGGACACGTCGGGCTACTTATGAATTCCGGCTTGTTTGTAATTGGCGGGTTATCGCGGGGCTTGGACCGTCCAGAATGGCCGGTTAGATACAACTAGGGTCACTGCGACCCTCGACAGCGTTCATCGAATATTAAATCGCTCGAGCAGAACTCATCGATTGTTGCCTATTATTGGCCATTACCACGACAAGGGGGCCCGAATATCATTCACTTGGAGAAACTCCTACAAACTCCTACAAAGCAAACTGTCCCTTTTATCCGTCATTTAATAGTTGAATTTCTGGCTTCTTAGTGGCACGAATGATCGTAGCATTTTTCCCAGCGCTGTGTTACAAGAAGGAAACGTACGATTTGACGTGTTGCGGGTCCTTTGTTGCGCTGCGCGGATGTACTTGTTAAGGGAGGCCTTGTCTAGAGATTAGTGGCTCGAGTCAAGGAGATAATGTCGGTTAACGAACTTTGCCAAAGTCGCACAGATGGTCGCTCTTGAATAATAGATCGACACGGAGGGCAGCTCCGCGGCGAGTGCCTCTTAATGTCGAAGATGCTCCAGACGGAGATCTCATTTGCAAGTGGAAGACTGGAGGCACGGCAATCTCTGCTTTTCAGCCGGCGTCCCCGGCGCTTAATTTACGAAATAACGTTAATAACATGGCGCGGAACCGACACGGAAGTCCAACGGAAGGGGACGGACAGGAGGAAATGAGGCAGGACGGAACGAAATCTCGAGGATCTCCAAGCGGATATTCGCAAGAGAATGAGCGAGACTTCTTGGCGAAACGTTTAATCTCTTAATTGTGTTCTCCAAATACCGTCTTATCCATAATTATTGTGTCTAGTCCGTCGGGCGCTCTGCCCTGTCTGCTTTCTTATCGTCCTATTTACCCGAGTGTCTCTCTCTCCTCTGTTTTCCCATTGTTTCCTCGAGCCGTTGTATTTCCTCGTCTACCCCTCAATACGGTAGATAGCTTTTCCCAGGAAATAAAGAGTCGGGGACGGAGGGCACTGTGGATCGTGGGGCGTGCTGATCGTTACAACCAAGACAAGTAAGCAAACTTGTAAGGAAACGTCGCTAAACGTCTGTAGATTCCGTCGATGCCGCCTACCTTCTGCACTCGCACAATTCTGGATGCTGCATATGCATGTGTTTACGCCTCGACTGCGTTTACAGACGAGATACGCGTGCTCGTAAGGGGAATGCTGTTCCGGCGAATTCCTTTCCAAGAGCCCGGTATCCCTTTGGAAGAGTTATGCAACGCACCGATCCGAAATTCTCGACTATAATTCGAAGAAATCGATATCGCCTGGATTTCGTCTGAAACGTCGGTGTAATTTCATTTTCGGCCCTTTCAAAACGGACGTTCGACTTTGGTTTCCTCTCGTACGCGCCGATGCTTTCTGTAACTGTGTTGCAACGATTTCACGCACACGAGTATCGTGGCGACGTCACAGTCGAACGCGTCTGTAAGTCCCGGCATAGGAGAGGCATTTCCTGCAACGGAAGGAACGGCTCCGCTTCGGAATTGCGACCATTTCTACCCATTCCTCTCGTTACGTAGGATGCAATCTTCAAAGGTACGGTAAGAGACGGTAACGATTGTCAATTGTCGCGCTCGTTTAGAACGGTAGAGAAGTACTTCGATCCTGATTTTCTCGCGCTAACATTATTCCCGGTAAATAAGATCCGTTTACCGCGTCTGCCTCTTTCCTTTTGGCCGAGGGAACGAAGAATCTTGAACGAGTAAAAGAAGTCGCGAGAGATCCTGTTTTTCAATTGCCAGTCCTGGGCTTTTGCGAGATCAACAATGAAGAATGAGTGTTGCAGAGGAGGAAGTTCGGACGTAAAGTAGGGGGCGGGAGGGGCGTTGTCTCGCCGGGCATTGTTAGGTGGAAGAAAACGCGTTGGCGAGTTTAACACGGTTTATGTGCCGATAAGAAACCGTGGGACATTTCCTCGTGGAAGAGGGTGCCTGAGGATCCTACGTAGTGTCTCTCGTCGTTTACGACGCTGGCTTGACGGTTGGCAGAGTCCTTGCCATGCGCGGAGGAGTAACTCCGGGCTATCCTGGGGCTTTTTATTCGGCAGCTCGATGCCCGGGGGCGGCCCTGCGTCGCGTCTAAGACGCCGGCAAAGTGACAAATTACTCGAGTTTATCCGCGGAACCCTTTTTGAGGGCTCCGAGGAACGCGCCTCCCCCGCCCAGGGAATCAAGCGAGAGCCTTGAAACCCCGGAATTTCCTTCCTCGTTCATCCATCATCGACCCACGGCGACGATGCTTACAATGTCCTTCCGCCTCGTCCCCGTGGATCCCCTACCAAGCCGAGGATCACCCTGTCCCGCCCGAAACTTTATCAACCGTTCCACGGTATCTGCTCTCCGCGTATAAATTATCCGCCGTTTTGTCCAGTTAATCCTCTTTTTTACGCTTCGAAAAAGCTATCCTCGTGGCCGATCAAAAGGCGGAGTACGTCACGTACGGAGATCAGGTCGTTTACGACGGAACGATCGCAATGGATACGCCAAGATTTTGCCAATCTCCAGTTGAACGAAAGAGCCGGGCAAAGGTTCTCCGTGGTTTAGTGTCGATACAACTGAAAAGCCGAGAACAATTTGGCCGTTCTTTCCCGTCGGATTTTGCTGCAAGTTCGATTACACATACGTTCCTCGTGCAAGGGTAAAAGGTAGCCCCCGGTTTGAGTTTGTTCAGCTACGTACGAGAAGCGCGGAGTTTACCGCCAACTGCCAGAGTGATCCGAGGAATCGCATCATCTCGGCAGATCAAATATCTGCTGTGTATCCGGTAACGGTCACGTACGATCACGATTGAATCGAAAACAGTCTGCCCATCGCGCTTGTTTGACTTTGTCCTCGGAGACGAAGCAAGCGACGACGGGAATGGATTTTCAAGGAAATATCAACTTACGCAAAGCTCCCTGACTTTGCGTACGAACGACGCTCGGAGAGAGGCAATACGAGGTTTACACGCTATAACGCTCCACTCGAGCGAGAATTTCAGGGACAATCGATCATTGATTTACATCCCTGGGGATCCTTGTAAGAGCGACTATCGTTAAGGTGAAAGCAGAGGTCTGTGCTCAGGTGAAATCTTCCTTCCTCGTTATCGCGAGTCTCTTGCGAAAGAGGTCGGAAAAATTCAATGCACGTACGATTTGAAAGCCCGACGAGTCGCCCTTCGATCGTGATAGGAAGGAAATTCATTGGGTAACAAAGGGAACGCAGGGTCTCCATGGACGAGAGGCGCGAGAGGTCCTCGACTTTTGACATCGATGGAAAACCATCGGCCCGGCATCTAGCAGACGGGGCCGATTATTTTCCACGAGTTTCTCTCGGATTCAAAGGACCTTCGTTCCCGCCCCCTGTTCTCTCTGGCCTCCCCTTCCTCGGCCATTCGGGGGACTCCTCTCGGGTGTTTTCTTCCCGTTGAAACGAGCCCACGGCGGCGCCTTCGGTCGGCGCGCTCTCCAGATTAATTACGAGCTATCGAAGTAATTGAGAACGAGCTTCTGCCCGACAAAGTCTCCAACGCGGGACGGGGTGCGCGGGGTTGACCCGTTCTATTGTCTCGGACCCTCGCAGCATCCCCGGCCGGCTGGACCGTTCATTCCTAACGAGTTGGCAACGCTATCGGCCAGACCGGCGGCATCGCGGTTTGCCCACCGGGACGATAACACCGATAAAGAACCAAACAACCCTCCCTCTCCCCCCCTCTCGTCCTACCATGACCCTAGCAGCACTCGCGAGACATTCCTCCCGAAGAAGCCCGGTTAATTCGGCCCGCCGTGACACGGGTTGAAATCCTTTGAGATAGGCCGTAAAGGATCGTTTGGCGAGGAAATTATGCCGACATCTACTACATCCTGCTGGCCTGCAATTTACGGCGAGGTCGTTTCTCTATTAAAGAAGCAGGCCAGTGAGTCTTTATTTATAGCGTGTAATAGCCGATTCGCACTGGGGGGGTTCCGCTCGCACGTGATAAATTAGGGTCGTGAGTCGAAGACAAAGCGACCACGTTATGCATTGTTTTCGTCCGATCGATATCCCCGGTGGATTCGACTATTTTCGATTCTCCTAAGAATCATATACCGAGACACTCGTGTGCGAGGATACGTACGTGTGGCTGTGTATAGGGGAACCATCTGCGACCGTCCGCGATATTAACCTTTATTTCGAAACTTCGTTTATTTCTACCTTTTATTGCGACGAAATCTCGAATTGTGGAGGGTCGCCGCTCGGCCCGTCCTACAGATCAACCGGAAGAGTATTTTACGAGGCACGCCATATTGCGGATTTTCCGAGATCTACGGATGTTCCCCGGATGATTCCTGTGTTCCACTGCCGGGCATTCCCCGGGATCTTCAGCTCTCCAAGCTTTCAAATGAAAATTGTAATCTTACAGGAATCCCGGGTAACATTCGCAAGGACATAGAAAAACTCGCGAGGAACCATACCTACGGGACGAACCGTTAATGCCGCTCTTCCTCCCCTGAGTAGGGTATTCGCGGAGATTGCATGGAAAATATTCGCGGTGAGTATTGATCGAGCAGTAGCGTCGCGAAAGAGATATCGCCGGTATTGTTCGATCGAACGCACCGCGTCGTTTGCGCGAGGATCCAATTAATTTGGTCCGGTGAAAATTGACGAAAAAGCAGGTGCCGTTAAAGGGCAATTTCCTCGCTGGATAAGCCAGTGGCCCTCTATCATCGTTATCCCTGTGGATGTTTCGAAGGGACCGTGCTTGAATCCGGCGATTGACAGGCGAAGATGGAGGGCCCTGAGAAGGCTGAGCCCTCGACAGAGACTCGAGGGTGGTTTGCAGATTAAAAGGATGGCTAAGCGTGCGCTCCGGTACAAGTTATCCTTCTTTAAGTTCCTCGCTCCGTTTAGGGCTCTGCCTTGTCTTGGCGGCGGTCGACAGCCCTCGTACGCGGGGTACTCGTCTTTTTGGTCCTCTCGAGTGTCTTATCGGTCGGTGCTCTGGCCCGCCGCCAGGAAAGAGCAATATTGTAGCAGCAGGCAACCCGGGGAATCTCTCGTGAGTCCGGCCTGCTGCTGCTATCCTTATCCTAGGAACCTCTCGCACACGTACCGTTGCCAGGACGGAACACGTAGACGCTGGGACGCAGTGCACGGTGTCTTACTTACTAAGCACTACACCGCGAGCGCCGCATCTATTCCGCTTGGCTGATTTATAGCGCCCCCGCCTCTAATATACTGTTTTAAAGCCGTCGTCGCGGATGAGGGATCTCCGTGGCTGTCGGCGAGAGTTCGACATTTCCGCACGCAGCGGGACTCGAGCGTGGATTCGCAAGGAAATTACTATCCCTCGAGATCTTTGCGTTGCGCAGAATTGTCGGTCGAAATGGATTCTTCGATCGATGGATCTTAACTCGTCCGCGACGTACGGCTATAGCTTGACTTACTGTCTAAATATATCATGCACCTTGGCAGAACGCATACGCTCGGAGAATTATATTTATTTTAGGAACGCCTGCTGCACGATAGGTTCTACAGTAGCTATGCAATGGGGGTAGGGAGAGGGGGAGAGAAACAGAGGGTGAATGGGGTGAAATAGGCAGTTCATATAAGTCTCCATCGCGTTCGTAGGTGAAATTGCTCACGCTCGGCTGGACGGAATCGATATCGTTCCTCCGACGGGCACGACCTGCTCGACGCACGTGAAAACTCCTCGGATTCTCTTGGAAATATTTTCGTGGACGTGTGTTCCCCGCGTTACTGCTTACATTTCGAATTCAGTCGCTATCGCGTCTACGTGCAAACGACAAGTGTTCTCGAAAATCTTTCGTCGAGGGCTCCAATCGATATTCATCCGGGTCCACCGTTCGCAAGGAAACCTCGTGAATTTACAATCTTACACATTCGCTGAGCCACCGTTTTGCCCTATGCTCGGCATCTGTCTAAGCCACCAATCGCCGCAATTTCCTATTAGGATAAAAGCTACAGAATATAAAACCCTGCGAGTGCCGAGAAGCGCTACTATTTCAAGATTTTTCCCGCAGCTTCGTAGACATCTTCTTCGTGAGCACGGAACCCATGGTGGACTTTTATAAAAACGTTTTTCGTTAGTTTACGCGGATCCTCTATTTTTTTATTCTTTTTCCTGTGCGCCGCGTTGAATTATCTGTATAAAAGGGCTGGTCGGCCATAAGTTGTGCCCGGGGGCATCAATACGTCGTTGGGAGTAAATTTACACAGACGCACGTGAAAGAACGTTGGCGAATCAGTTGGGGAAGAGCGGGGCTGCCTGGTGGTTCCCGGATTTTCCGGCTTTTACGCTCGTTTCACTTTCCCCAACCCCCCGACCGCGTTTTCTATCTCACTTCCGGTTCGCGCTTATCTCTCCTTTGTATCTTTTTTTACTGTACATCCCCGCAGCACCTGCTCCCAGCTTTACGCCTCTCTTGTTAATGGTTCGAATAAAATTACGCAAAAAATCTGATTACTGCGGCAGTGATTGATTATTCAACAATTATCTTCGCGATCAGTCCTAACTATTTTTACGTCGACCAGATCAACTCGTCCGTGTTAATATCTACTTCTCATATGAGAATTTGATTATCGCCGCCGAACGGAACGGGCTGCAATTTCGTTAATGAAATTCTGATATACGGTTGATTCAATCTACGAGCCCTTCGGATGTAGCGGCCGTGTGATAATTGATTTTCTCCCAGATTCGAGACAGCTTGGGTCAAATTAAGCTCGGAGAATTGTCAGCGTCGCGACGTGACTTAACAGTAATTAGGAATTTCAGGATGGAGGCACGGATTCATGTTGATGCATAAACATTTAACATGACAGTAAAGGAAAACCCTGAATTGGCGCTAATGGAGGTGCATATGGATAACGGCAATGACGTCAATTGAATAAGGATTTAGGTCGTTGAAAAACAAGACAATACGTTTATTCGTAGGTATACTATATTCATTAGAGATAATGGAGTGGCTCTCGTTTAGAACTCGCGACCTTTTTCTTTCATTTCCACGCGAAACTGGCACAAGGTAAAAGAGGACATTTCAATAACTGCTAATTGAAGAGCATTTCTTCATAACTACAACGCGAGGAATACTAATCTAACAGGTGGGAAGACGCGTTTTCGAAGGGAAATTTAGTCGACAAAAACGAACGTTCAAAATAATACGGTTAAATAATTTCGTAAGAGAGTGCTGCTGCACTTAAACCCTCTATTATTTCCTCGTTAAAATGCACATTTATGCCAGGGAAAAATTAGTTATCTCTTCTTCGCTTCATCGTCGTGAGAAAAGAGTCGGAAGCGAAAACATACACGGGGTTGCATACGAAGTACGTTAGCGCAAAAGAGAATACGTAATGATGCACTTAAAAGGCAACGAGGATCGAAGAGGAAACTAAACGTATTAGAGCAGCCTACACATACGAGTAACGCAACCGTTACACGAATTCGATATTGGCTAAAAATCAATTTCCCCGGTGTTCTCCACCTCTACGTTTTCGTCCGAGCTATTATAAATTTCTAATTAATGTAGAATGATCGATGAAATTGTCGCGCGATAAATTCATTAAAGTGCAACGACGTGTAAGTTTCGGGATAGTCGTTGCAACTCCGGGCTTATCGAAAGCCGTTCTTTATCTTATACGCCAACTTGGCTAATTATGCAATTTTTCTTCGCCGTACAACCGGTGAAGAATGATCGACCAAACTTTGGCGATACTCCCGACATTTCCCCAGGTATCTCTTTCGGGGCTGAAACTTAATAGGTCGAGCTTTGTGTTCGAACAAGCTAAACTTTTAAATTGCACTACGCCGAGGAGTTTATAATAAGGCGAATGAAGAAGATTCGCCTTGAATCCACGAATTCTTCATTCTGAAGGATACGTTTATTAACTCATCATTCTTACAGCGATAAAATATTTCACGATGAAATTAATAGCGCGGCGTAAATGAAAAATAATCGATTTAGATTTGGCTATAGGGTCACGTCGTTCTTGATTAATAATGTATTATAATTTCTTGCGATTTTGCATTATTTTTTATGACCAGAGAGTTGAAGATGGGCAGTGCCATCTGACTACTACCCTTCAAAATAGACCAGCCAACTGATTCTCGGGGGATACGCGCGTAAAATCTAACGAATTGTAAAAAAAATAGCACTTTCACAAATACAAAATAAACACGAGGCCACATTTTTAGCAAAGAATTTTATAATCCGCTTATCTACATTTCCAGAAATTCATGTAAACGTATCAAGGTCAAGGGGGATGAAACTGAATGTTCATGATATTCACAGACACTTCGTAACACGTACCAACGGTACAAATTACTGCTATGATCGAATGAAAAGTGTAGGAGAAAATAACAAGTACCTCGGTAGAGTGTTACGAAGGAAAATGTAACGACGAACGATGAAATTGCTTGGAGGTCACTCGACGCTGACGTTGTAGCTGTGTTGAGGCACGTTTAGCAGGACGCGAGGTCGATTATCGCGAAAGAACAACATCACGACACATCACGAACGAAAATTTATCGCGAAAAACATCGTTACTCGGCACGGCATGGCTTTTTCGATCGGAGAACGTCGAAAACGTAGGTAACGCGTTTCACGTACCGACGTCAAGCGCGCCATGTCGCTTATCGAACGGCGAACACGCGTTCCTCAGCTGCATGAGCGACTGCGCGACAAAACTACCCTCTTTGCTCTTTCAAAAATCACCCCTTACGTACTACATTCATTCAACAATCGTCTACATCCTCGTACGTGTCAATAATTTTGGGACAATTCATGGTAAATTGTATTTTATAGTCACTAGGACACGGCCTAATAATCTTCTGACTTGACAGTAACTAATTTCAATATAAACTAAGACAGGAAATTGGTCGCCTTACTTATCTGGAATGCAGGGGAAGTTGGAATCCTTTGAATTCCATTCATGTTCCAGTGACAGCAGTATTTTTCGCTATAATTTCTTGTTTCAATAAATATTAACAGGGAACAAACGTTCATTAAAGAGCAAGTGCTAGTTCTCTACATAAGGATTCGGTTCCAATAGGTAGTGGTCTGTCAGTTACCTTCTATTACCGACTTCATTGCCTGTGAAGCGAGATTTCCTGAGGCAAAGCAAAGTCTGACGAGAGGTCGCCAGCTCGCAGTGAATATTTCGCGCGTAAAATTGTTATTTAACTATCTTCTGAAGGAGCAAATAAAATGCTCTCTGAAGATGTATATTTTAGAATCCCACCCGGGCTGTATTAATAAATAGTTTCCTCTAGTCTTCGCTAACAGATTGTACATTTTAATATCAACCTACATACATTGTATAATTCAGTATTCCAGCGGGCTTCTTACTGACACTTAGATATTTGTTTTTAGCTTGACAACAAAGACATTGCTCAATAACGAAGGCTAAACTGTCAAAGGTATCCTTGCATATCGTTACACGTGATCAACATAATTAGATAGAGGTGGAATGCTATATTTAATATGCGTGCTTCAAATACAAGTTTATACACCTTCCGGATTTTTATTTTTTGTTCGGTCTAATTAGTAGCCAATTCTTAGCAAATTAATCAGTCCTACGTTTTGCAGTAGTTAGACACAGTTGAGGTTTTCCGAACTTTATTTCCTATGGTGAAAATGCATCGTCGTTTGCGACGCATTTGGTGCGTAATATTCAAATAGATCTTCTATGATCGGTTGCATATGCAAGACGATACTTGTAGCGCATTCCTATCTGTTGCTTGAACGAATCGAACGTGCGACATTGCAATAAGATTTTCTGCGCATGAAGTCGTATGAAAATCTATCACGTATTTTTCTCGGCCTTCTTAATCATCGGGAAGCAACTCTGAAGAAAGGATACAAAGCACTTTTGTCGAAGTGGGTGCAGCCAATTTCATTAATCAGGATTATGAAATTGTCTTCATTCCTTTTCACTTACAATCGCGTAAAAATCTTTACGGCACTAGTGAGGCACGTTCGTTCTGTTAGTGGGTTGAATCCATCCATACGTGGGATCAGTACTCATACTGATATACATCGGTACACGTGTATGTTAGTGACCTTGTGTGCGCAACATACACAAAGACACGAGCGATTCTACAGGTAGTTGACGGCAGAGCGATAGTGTTGGTGTCATCGGTGTATTAATTCCAATTTCGGGCGGGCCTCATCGCTGTCTAATTAGCTTTATTTTCGAGGATGACCTTGAAGGGCAGGAGTGGGGGGGTAGACGCTACGTTCGGAGCGTCGTAGGACCCAGTGGGGCCCACTGCAAGTGGTCGCTACGATTCGTACGGCCCTGACGTGCAGTCGTGTCGGTCTCTTATAAAGAGACCCACGCGAGAGCACGGGTCGCATACCACGACGACGCGTCGTTCGTAGCTCGAGAGGAACGTAGCCGGACGAACGAGTCGGCACGCAATAAATTCCTTGCGCGATTCGATCCACGCGTCTGCGAATCCCCGCGAGTTCGCTCGGTTCAGCCGAGTTCTTCCTCTTCCGGTGGCCGCGATGACCGATCGCTCGGAATTGGCGCGTGTCTACGCGCTATCGTTCGTTATTACCAGATTGTGCGTGCGGTGAAAGTCCGGCGGGGAAGCCGAGCAGAAGACGTGCGTGCCGAGATGCTCGTTGCGCCCATGGCGACCAACATCTGACCCGTGAAGAATCGTCGAAAAGTCGCCGGCAAACAGGAACAACGGGTCGCGCAGTTGCCTCAAGTACGCAGAGTGAACGTTCAAGAACGATCAATTTCTTTGAACCAGTTTTTCGAATCGTTTTCCCAGCCGCTGGCAAGTTCGTTACACGGTTCACTTGTACACGGCTTCACTTGTACTGATTATTGCTGCATGATTTTACCCGATAAAAAAAGCTTACCGCTAGCGGAGTGTTTTTAGCGCATTCTCAGCCAAGCCTCGTTGAATTTTCTACGTGGTACTTTGCCATGTCGCGTGGAAGTTGATATAAACTTTCCTACTGTACTGCGGTTCGACTTTTACCGGGCTTTATAGCACGGACAATTGATCGTGCGGGCCATTAAGTGGTCTGATTCACTACGTCGCGCTGAAGATCTCGTGTTAAGACGACAGAGAGATTCGTCGTACGAGTTATATTGCTAGACGACGAGTTTTATCGCATTGCATTTCGTAACTGACAAGTCCGTGCTGTGTATTCACCTGCTGTCAAGATCGTATTGAGAGGATTGGCCGTAGATGCGTTCACTTGGAGCGTGCCACCGCCCGTCGATTTTATTACAGGAAGCGGCAGTTTCCTATAATCCTTTACGAGGCGCGAATGTACCGTTGGCCTTCAATCGCTCGGCATATCGTCAAGAATATGGTAGGTGTTGCTTTTCTCCCCTGCATAAGTACCGATCCTCGACTATCTAGAGCGGGAAACCGATCGACAGCTGACCGGTTCGTGCTGACTTCTATTTTTTCATCCCACGGAAAGTTACTCCTATAGGCCGTTCTCTGCTATAGAAAGTGCAATGTTTATCGAGCGGACTAGCACGGCCGCGACGTCATCGTTTCGAATATTGTTTCACCTTCGCTTTAAATTTCGGTCTAACCGGTATCACTGCATATTTCTACAATGTTGACGATGTTAGTAACGTAAGCAGGAAAGCTATTACGCGGTGAAGACCGAACAGCTGATAGTACTCATCGTTATAGATAGGAATGTTTCTTATCTTTGCCATGGGAAAATGAAAAATTTTTGTACGAGCATAGATTACGTTTTGGGGTATCCTGTGCTGAGTGAATATCATTTCCGAGCGGTAGTTTTAAAGTTTAAATTCGGAGTAATTACATAGATACTTCGTACCGGTGTGTCCTATTTGTCCCACACGCGAGCTATAGGTACAGATTTGAAATAATTATAGCACAGACGTATGTACGGGTACCGATGTGTTCGCTGCGATATATACTCCATGTCATAACGTATAAACCACAACTTCCCCGGAGATCTTGAAATAAATATTCCACCAAAGAAGATTACATAATACGATTCATATGCATTGCATGATTAAATATGTATCTGAATAGTGCGTGAAAAATGATGACTTTTCAGGGAGCACAAAAGCCAGCCTATCTCCGGCGAATAACCGTTATCTGAATGACGGTTCGCTGTCGATAAGCGGTAATAGATATTACTAAATTCTCACGAGTCGGCTGTTTGAAAAATGGCACTGGCAAAGATCAGGAACTTCATCGACAACGGCCTGAAAACCGTGTCGACGCCGTTGGACCGTACGGTGAATCTGGAACCGGAAGTCGGCATCAGGATAGTACATTCGCCGAATGAAAAGGCTCTTTACGTGACGGTCCTCGGGGCTCGACATTTGCCGCAGAATTTCGGCTTCACCAGGGTCAACAGCTACGTAGTAAAGGTAAGGAAAACGCGTAGAGATCGTTGACGAGCTGCATTCCTACGCGAATCTGCGGTTACGTAATATCTCGGCTGACTATCGCATCACGTACGTCTAGCACCGATCGTATCTCGTATTGACTCACGAATCATCGTAACATATTCATGAGGTGGATATGTACGTCGTAACGATTGTTCCGTCGCGATGTACACGTGTAAGAAGTGTATATACAGTAACGAGTGCAGAAGCGAAGTAAGGTGCGTTTCACCTCGGCGTAAGAGATAAAAATAATGCGGTCAATACATGAGATTAAGAGTGGACTTCGAGAGAGTATTCCTATTTACAGTGTGCTAATTATTGTTGTTTCAGGTGAAGCTCATTCCTGGGAAGGAGAAGTTCGAAACGACGTCGAAGAACGAGTCCTGGCCGCAGTGGAACGAAGAGTTCACGTTCCCTCTTCGCAAGGAGACGAAAAGTAAGTTCGGTAAGACAAAGGTCGTGGAAGAAGAGATCAGTGGCTCGAGGTTCATCGTCGCCACGCTCTTCGCGATTCTCGAGGACAAGCCCCTAATTGCGACCGACAAGAAGGAGGCGGATAAGGAGAAGAAGGAGGCGGGATCTAAGGGAGAATCTACGAAGAAGGGTGGAAAGAAGAAGGATGGGCAAGCCAGCTCATCGGACACTACCGAAACGTCCACGAAGAACAAACTGCTCAACCAGTTCTTCAGCAAGAGTTCTGATAAGTCCTCGGAGGCGACGGTCTCCGAGAGGAAAATATACGATAAGAGACGTACAGTCGGCGCGACGACAATTCCTCTGGACCCAAAGAACTTCAATGGAAAACCACCGAAACCTAAACACAGCAGCGACGTTTCCACTGGAGACTTGTGGAGACCACTTCGTCCAATTTCCAGTGGAATATCCGGTGCCGAAGAAAGGGTACGTCACTTCCAATAAAAATCTTTAACCTATCGTCGTGTTCTCTAATTGACATCATACGTGTGTTTGTAGAAGGAAAATAAGAAGGGTCAGGTAGAGTTGTCATTGTGTCAGGAGAAAGGGGAGAAGAAGGACGAGTCCGATGGAAAACTCGTTCTGTCCTTACATCGTCTGAGGTGTACGCTGCAAACGATGCACGAACACGAAGGCTTAAAAGGACAGATGTACATAAAAATGTCGGTCGTGGAAAGCGGCAGGGTGACTCATTTCTGGAAGAGCGATCGATTCGCGCCTTGCGTGACGATGAAATTCGCGCCGGAGTCGGCGAGGGTCATTGCGGAAAATCCTTACGAAGGAGCGTTGAAAGACGTTAGCTTCGTAATAAAATTCGTTTCGAAAAACAAAATGGGTATGACTACAACGACGTCCTTGATTAATCTTAAACATGTCTGACTATAAAATGCTCTAATGTTGCAACCCTTATTATTTAGGGAAAAAGGTCACCGTTGGTCATTTCGTGATTGGACCAGACGTAGGTGGATCCTATGGCGAGCAGTGGAAGCAAGCTCTGGCTAAGCCAGGGCAACAAATCACCAAATGGCAAGCTTTCGAATAAGTAGTTTTACATGACTGATGACATTCGATGTCAGTTAAGGTATTATCGGGCGAGTTAACATTTCCTTCGCACGAATTTTCGTACAAGTATATCACAAATGAACTTCACCCGGCCAGGGTTCCTTGGCGATACAGAAATGTTGTCTGGGAATTCAGAAACTTAACCGTCCATACGTTGCGACTGTGAGAATTTTTATGTGTCATTGAGCGGAATATTTTGGAAACGGTATAATGTTCACTTGTACGATTATTTGATTACAGAAAGTAGTCTTTTCTGTGTGAATGACTGAATAGTATACTCTGATAATGTGTCGATTGAATCGGTCAAAAACTACACATTTTACGCTGAGATATTACGATAAGTATTACCGATGTTTATACATACCAAACGGCAATGAATAAGTTGTACTGAGAAACAGGTTTTTTACAGTTAATTTTAAGATAATACACACATATCTCGTCTTTATATACATTTTTTTTTATTCAAATTAACATGTACAAATAACTCTAACGTTCGGAAATCTATGGGAAATTAATGGTAGACTAAAACTGTTGAGATTTTATAATTTGCACCTGCATACAAGAAACTACACATTTCCCACATGATGTAACGCATAATTCAATTGTGTAGACGTTTAGCTTGTGTAAATGTAAATATGGTCGATCGGGAATGGTTAAAGTGCCATTTGGAAAATTTCTTTTTGACATCTTTTGTGGTCTGTACCAATTTTACAGCATGATTAAATTGTCTTACTTAAAAGTGATCCCTGTGTGCACAACAATAATAAAGACATTGTGTTCACATAATTTCGTTTTTATTTATTAATCGTACCTTACACATCTAATGACAATATATTACAAAATATTGGTGTGACAGAGTTACACCACTGTGTCATTTTTGTGTCCACTGATGGAAAGACAGAATATATAACATCTTAAATAAAATTAATTTGTAATATAGCTACACATTCAATATATATAAAATACTTGAATGACGATGTAAAATTGTATAAAAGTACAAAAAACGATCAATAATACGATCATTGATTGTATTGGACGGTAGTAGTAGCAGTCTTAAAATATCTAATCTTCAACGACATATAATGCACATATCAATGCTGTAAAGTATAATATGTATTTGTACTACACATTAAGGCTAGAGCAGATATGCTGTAATTATTGGTTTCAGTATTAGTAAATTATAAAAACGATTAAGTTGATTATAAAAGTTAAGCGGTTAAAAAGTACAAATTCATGTGTGACATGATTCATGTTTCCGTATAAGTCCTCTATACACTCGAATATCTACGCATTTTCTATTTTTATACATAATTTTCTAGCTTGAGTATTTTTTTGGGCAAATCTGATTATGCAAATGCTTTATACCAAATAAGCATTGAAAATGCGTAGATATTACAATGAATACTTTTTTGGAATGAAGCATTTGCATAATCAGATTTATTCAACAAAATACTCAAGCTAGAAAATTTGGATTATTATAGCTCCTATAAACATAACAAACAGATTGCTTAAGATAGTAGCTGCTGCATTACAGCCATCCTTGCTATTACAGGTACAATATTCCATAAATATATTGTATGTTCCAGTTCTCATAAGACAGAATCTTTCATCTCCTTGAATACCTGGTTCACCCATGAAAGCACAACTTCGAAAATATCTCCATTCACCATTAACTGTAAAACAATAGAAAATCGTGAATGCAAAAGAAAGTTAGTGGTATAAGGTAAATTATTGGATAGTCTTACCTTTTTGCCGAATTTTACGGCACATTGTAGGTCTAACACCCTTCAAGTGCTCCAAATCTGGTTCTTGATTACAGTCAGTTATTGGTACAGTCGAATTATCAAAAGGGTCGGCGCATTTTGGGTCAGAATCTGATCTGCAGACCCAACACTTTATGGAAAAACCTGTGACATTGAAAGGAAATATTTACTGAAAATAATACGGGCATATTGATAATTTAGAGGTTAGAACAATTGAACTTTCAATAGATGACCCTTCAATAGATGATTGTAGTAAACACGTTATGTAAGTATTATTGACCGATGAAAAAAACAAAAATATATATGTTAACGACTAGAAAAAAACTATTTGCAGAAGCAATTAAAATAAATTCGTTATGAAATTTGATGTAGGTTTTATGAAATGCCCCTTACCTTGTTGAATGTAAACGGAGAAACACACGAATAACAGTAGCCAACGAAAACCGCTTGTACTGGCCATTATTATATACTCAGTACAAATTGTCACCTTCTGTTAATTTTGTTACAAAAATCGTTGCCGCAAAGCAACGCCTGAACCTGTTGACTGTTTGCCCACGCCTACTGGTCTGCACTGCTCAACGCTGGCGTCGTATAGGTATCATCGCGTCACTCGAATGGCACTTTGGGAGGGAGTAAAATACACACATTAATTACACCGTTCATCCACATGAATCAACAGACATGTACATATGATTTTCTTGTTGTTTCTGAGAAGCTAAAGTATTCATATCTTCATTGTATTAAATAATTCTAAAAAAGTAAAAATGTGAAATAAAATAACGGAAGCCACCTATTCGGAGCCTTATACATGCGTCACTGAGTAGATCGTATTTCTTCGGTTAACTTCGGGTTATTTGATCATCAACACCTAATTCTTGACCGCGTTCGCTGCAGAGAATCTTAAGCGTAATTGCCTGTAGAAATTATGAATGGGAATATTTTTGAATTATCAAATGAATCAATTCCAAAAATAACCCTTACTTTACTCCGACTTCCAAATACCGATGCCTTCGAACGAAAGGGATTGTGTAAATGTCAAATGCATATGCTTTTTATGCGTGTACGAAAAAACTATGTTTGTACAAGATCTACTCCTCAATATATTGAGGAGTCGTATAGTTTTCTGTACGTCAAAATGTTAATGAAAAGTGTATTAGTTATTATGAATGGCAGATGGTCGTGCCATCTAACGGTTGTGGTTTTCTCGTCGATAATGCGTCATTCGAGATTTCTAGAGTTCTCCTATTGGAGTACAGGTGGAAACCCTTAGAAACGTGGTTTCACGTCGTCTAGCAACAAACTGCTTTGTCCTAACGTCATTCGGACCGACAAAACGTTGTTTATTCAAGGAGATTACACGTAATTCGTGGGAAAATTAGTGCAAAATGACGAAAGACGAGGAGCAATTCGACGGAATGCTGCTGGCGATGGCCCAGCAACATGAAGGCGGTGTACAGGACGTAAGTATATGAGTGCCGGTTAGGGTTAACCTATAAAAGGCGGAAATTCGCAGCAGAAATACATGAATTACGGCGATATCTTGTCTTGTCATTGCAGTTGTTAGATACAATCTTCAGTTTCTTGGCGAGGAAAACAGACTTTTATACCGGGGGTGGCGAGGGAGCTGCACAAAAGGTAAGTGGGTCGTTTCATCATGCAATGAGTGATATAATTTATAGCGGTTTTTAGATCCTTCTCGAAGTATTTATCATTGTGTTTTTATTTGTAGCTTGTCATGAGTGTATTTAAGAAACATCAGACTACAGCACTGGCTAAAGCATCTGCTGCAAAAGCAGAACGTGCAGAGCAAGAGAAGCGTAGGAAAGAAAGGCTTGAGAAGAAAAAGATGGAAGAACAGGCAGTAGAGGAAAAAATTGATGAAAGCTCTAGAATAGTTGAATTAACTGATGAACAGGCTGATAAGTTGCAAGAAGAACTAGACAATAAGGTAAATTAGGAATGTGTCATTCTCATGTAGTTATATTTATTACACTGTTATGTATGAATCATGTCCTTTATGGTATGTGTGTAGAAAATAGCAAAGGAAGCACCTGCTGTGCCTGGTCCAAGTGGTAACAATGCAGAAACTGACAAGAAAGCTGACAACATGGATGAGGAAGAGGATGAAAAGGAGAAGGGCAAACTCGCACCTAACAGTGGAAATGGAGCAGACATGCCTAATTACAGATGGACACAAACTCTTCAGGAAGTAGAGGTGAGTACCTGTTTGGCTTATGATGAAGGCTTTTATTCAGCAGGTGAATAAAATATTGACTGGGGGAAGGTCGAAATAATAAATAAACCAGTTTGAATCTTTAGACAGTTTCTTGTTGAATCGACGATTAATTAATACGCAAGTAATATCACAGACGCGAAGAGATATCGACGCGAAACACTCTTCATTACTTTTTCCGTACATTTACCCCGGCCCGACGTCCTGGTGAAATCCAGGTTCGATGCCCACGAAAATTTTTTGTTAGTAACAATTAAATTACGACCACTTAAATTATACAATACGATTTCCGCTTGTCGAATGCCACGGACAATTTAGTTTTCATTCTACAGAAATACTTGTCGGGCTCGAAATTCGACGATGGTTAATTAGTTTCTGAATTATTGTCTGATATGGGCTCGATAATAAGTCGACAGCGATTTACGAGTGACGTTAAATCGGTCGAGAACCCGGAGAATCAATATAAATACTGAGAATGTTTATAGTCCTGACCACAATTTATATAAAATTTTAGCGACTGTAACCTTCTACCGTCGGTCAAAAAATTTTTGTAAACTTGCGACTTTCTAAAAACTATACATCTCTGAACGATAATAATGTCCCAAACATGGAATCATGGTCGCGGACCATTTCTCAGTTATGCGCAGCATGTGTGGGTAATGGTTTTTAGACGGTTATTAAAATAATCTGTCGATGTTGTAAAACAGGAATGCTACATATTTGTGTTTGAATGAAAGTCCTTCGATAACCCTTATTCCGACGAAACTCGTTCTTATAATAACTTTCAGCCAATTTTAGTACGCTGGCCTTAGCAATGTCTTTGCGTTGCCCATTCTCGGAATAAGGGTTGAAGCACTGCTAAACCCCCAAAAAATCAATGACACTTTTAAGCTCGAATTCTTCAACGTCGTTTTGTTCGGATTCGTTAGTTCCAGAATTTATAAATACACGCAGTATCCCCGCGGGGACCTCTGACTTTCATTACACACTTAACTCTCATTACACAAATGTAATTACTGGGTAATTCACGTACCACACTTTTGACATGGTGCAATACAGCCTTAAAACTCTAGCTCTCGTCAGGGACGTCTTACAATGAACCGCACTGACGGTCAGAACGCAGATACATAAATACAGGAAAGCTTCGTGAACCCTCCGACAACCTCACTCGAGTATATTCGTTTTCCGATAGATATATCGCTCAATAGATTGTACATTATTGCTTGCTTTTATGAAGCTTTGCTCGATTTCGAATGTATTGAGGTACGAAAAGGTTTCGACTGGGTAGTCAAAGGGTTGACCGTGACTACAGTCTATTCGTTGATTTCTTCTTCTCATCCCTTCGTTCCTTCTCGCTATATATCCCGTTCAGCTGTGCCTCGCACTCATTCTTCGTTGAATTTTAATCGGACCAGATCTCCCGGACGATCTCCCGGACCTTCCTGATTGCCGTCCTCGTCCTGTCCACATGTTAATTCGTTCGGTCACCTCCCCATTCATGTCGGAATCGGCTTAATTATACTTGTCACGGGCCCTCACTGCGAACATAAACGAATATCACGGAGTTCGCACGAACACACCATCGTATCGTCAAGGAGTGATAGAATGGAAAACCTATCGATGAGTTCTCCATACTTACTTTCCATGAGTAGGATTCCCACGAGTAGACCGACCATGAATAGGAAGCTCATCGTGCACACGAGGACGGTCAGTTGATTTCTCGCGCACCAGGACTTCCTGTAAACTGGGACGGGTCTTCCGAGACCGTTGACCACCGTAAAATGAGTGCTGCTCGCCACGGATGCTGTGTCCACCTGTTTCGGCGCAGTTACCATCGGCGGTTGCATCGCGGCCAGGTTGGCGAGATTGGCTGCTGTCAAAAGTAAAGTACCCGACGCGGCACTCTGCAAACAATCATAAGACCATGTTGAAAATTTCTGCACAAGTAGGATTCTTCCTCTTGGTTCATTGACCCGAAAGGTCGTCTATTGGCAGATTCTTTCTCGTGGATACATTGGGACAGATTTTGTTGGGACTTACGTGTGTACTTGCTGTGGAGCCTTGGGACGACGTCGACCCTCGGGACGGTGAGTTGGGGTGAAGATGATGAGCCCAGCTCCCGTGGTCGCTGTCTTTTTCGCTTCGTCCTACGAGTGACGGCCTTGGTATGTGCCAGGATAGCGGGTTCGAGCCGATTACCGGCGTCGCCGTCGTCGTCTCGATCTGCAACCCATGAAAATCGACGATAAAACCGTGGCTCCTTCGATCGCAGCAGGGATTATGTCAGCTCATGTCGTCTCTCATTGAGGCGGCATTAACGTGTCGTCAGAAAACGTTGCATTGCACATTGTTGCAAGGCTGGTTGCGCGATCCGTCGAAACTGACGATAGAAAATCCGCCATCGGGGCAATCGCGTTGGCAGAATTTATAAGCCGTTCTCAGCTTTCATCCTCGTCCCACAAGGTTACGCGAAAACGGACCGAACGACGTGACAAATTTGTCCTCTGTCGCGTCTGTCGTGCTCGTTAATTACGAAAGCGCGATCTTCCGTAAGCCGTGCCACGTGTTGCGCGTTGACTTTCTAAAACGGTTGATAATTTTTGGAAAAAGTGCCTATCGATTTGTACGATGACAGCGTTCTTCCTCGAGCTACGAAGTCGCTGGGGAACGTATTCCGGTTTCTCGGGATTGCACAACGACGCTCTCGAATTCCACTGGCTGGTCGTACGTATAATTCGCCGTGTTCTACTGGCGCCGATGCGTCCTTCGACGTCGTTCGTCTTCACCGTCAATTAGACAATCCGACCCTTCGGGGCCCGAGTGCTCGTTGTTCCAGCATTTCTGCGCGCTTCGATTACGCCAGTTAATTGGCCATTTTCGCACGTAAATCAAGCGCATTTCACACGATGGCCTACCTTCGCTGCCGGGCGCCGCCCAAGGACTGGCCTCCCCGACGTTTCGAACGAGTTTGCACGCTCTTTTTCGTTCACGTAAATTCTTTACTTTGATAAAAGACACTCGTTGTGCTTGGCAATCTTTGTTCGACAACAACTTCAGCGCTGTACGAACACACTTAAAAGAAAAATTTGCAGGAATCTCATTTTTTGTTTGCGTGCCAAAAGTGATCGGTACGAAGTCATCACGTCCTTTAGAAATCATCCTCCTGCGGCCATTAATATTTGCTGACATTCAACGCATATTTGTTGATCATTAATGATCCTCGAGCCAAAACTTGCCCGCTTGGTTTCCTTATTAACTATTCCAGACAGTCAGAGGTCGGTATGAGATCCGAAAAATTACAAGTCTCGATAAACATCGATACGACGGCATTGAATTCTAAATGCATATGGAATATTACCCGAGGCTTTTGACCCATTAAGAGAATCTCGAGGACGTATAGCGAGTATTTACCAAACAAAGTGTCTTAATCGATTTTCCTGACCCGCGCGAGCGTCGACGGTAAAGCTGATCTTTTCGTGAACTTCACGAAGTTCGACAGAAAGTCGGTGAGAAAAAAGGGACGGTAAAATGCAATCGATTCGAGTGAGTATCGTCGGTGAAATTGGAGTGCGAGTATCGACAGAGAATCGCCGGCGGGTCCGTTGCTAAAAGAGTCGTCGTCGTCGTCGTCGTTAGACGTTTTTGCGGAATTCAATACACTGGTCAGCCTCGAAGCGCCACACCTGTGCCAGACCCACGTAACGCGATACCCTGAAACGGATTTTGAACTCGCGACTTGCGCGACGCGAGAATAATCGCCGGTCTACTTCTCGTTGGCTGTTTTTTCCTTGGCCCGCCGCTGGCCGAGTAATACGATAATCGTACTAACGACAACACCTGACCCGCCTAAAGGTCGTGTGCTAGAAAAAAAATCCCGTGATTTACCGACGATCTTCCGCCGAGAGTCGTTCTCATCATTTATCACGAATACCCGAGGCAACATGTTGCCCTCATCTCCATAAACTTCACGATTAGGAAATTAAAAATTTTTATTTTTCGTCTTTGTGTGGTAATTAATTAAACAAAGAAAGTAGAGGAGAAAATACACAGTGCATTCTCGTTGGGGGGTGGTCGCGGATTAATTGAATTCGATGCAAGCAATGCACTTGGCGAGGATAACAAACTGTAGTGAGTGGTGAGCAACGGCAGTGTTGAACCGCCAGATTGAAACTGCGTAATGCGCTTGTTAAAAATTACACCGTCCTTGGCCGTTCGTACAATCGAGCCTCGATGATTAACTTCGACATTGATGATACTTATAGCGCGATAAAAAATTTTACTCACCGTCCAAGGCGGTAAATGAAGCCCTGCGCGGTGAACTTTTTGTGATTCCACTTTTACCGTCGATTCAGTTTCCTCATTCGCTCCGGCGGTATGAATGAGACGCGTGTGTTTCAACGTGCATGATATACGAAGTGTCGAGGTCGATCGGTGAGGTACGAAAATGTAATGTCGTCCTGAATTCGTATACTTTCACGGAAAGGCAATATGGTTTCTCATTTACCACGGAAAACGACGTTCCACCTGTTTACCGGCTTACGTAAGGACGTGTATAGGAAGCCCAGAGCGATGCAAAGTCAGAAGGTTGAGGGACGGTTCTCGCCGACGATATCTCCTTTCTTTTCTTCTTTGCACCGCTGGCAAGAGGCTAACCCACCCGGTAGTCGAGTTTGCTCATTGCGAGTGGCAAATTAACGTCACCTCGCGCGACTGCGTTATACGCTGATGAACGTGGAAACATATTTGTTACAAGGTAGCGACGGGACATTCCGGTACGGGTCCTTGAAGCATCACGGCAGCTTTATTCTTTCGAGAACGTCGTCGCCGTAATTAGTTCCCCTTGTCCGTTTCGCGCAAGTCTTCTCGCCGGCTAGGAACATTCGTCGGAATCCAGACGTTTCATTATTCGGAAGGACACCGACGAACCATGTGGCGCCTCTCCTCGAGAGGGTCCTGCGAAACCGCGGATGTTTCCATAAAAAATTACTTAATAACCCGGCGAAACGCGCAGCCCAAGTTCGGGGAATTTATTCGGCGCGGGGGATATAATGTATACCGTGGATTTCTCTGATGCGGGTTCACCATCATCGGTCGCACGGAGGCCTTTAATATCGCGAATAAATTTACCCCGTAGGAATGCACAGCGCGCGTCAGTGTTCGACAGCTATTTTCGACTGTCCACTTCCTCGTAATCGTTAAAGGAAATCAATATTTTACTCGCAACTCCCGGACACCGGATCGTCCAGTAGAAAAACTTTTATCCAACGCTGGGACTAAAGCGCGGGAAGTCTCTTGACGTTGCCAAGTTCCGGGGAGGGTGAGAAGTGGGGGGAGGTGCTAAAGCATCGTTGCATCTCCTCGCGGCGGTGGATATTAATGGCCGGCCATTAACACCGAGGAATTTATTCGACGAGCGAATAACGTACAGGCGGAATTTCAGTGGAGCGGCACACGTCTGTTCGGCCGTGCTGTTGCGAGTCGATGAATAAATTTGCCGGCGGGTATGCACGGCTTGTCGGGAGCGTGCGTTTCTTTTATCCCGGCATTCGCGCGAGCCCCGACACGGCGGCCGATTTTACACCGCGGCCCGGCATCGTTCGCATTGTGTCGCATTGGATCAAGAAAATTACGGCCTCTCTTTCTTCCTTGCCCTTCCTTTTTACGCGCGAGGAATTACGAGCTCGGTTCCGTCTGTACCGCGCTTTCCGAACCTTTCTTCCACGTTCCTTTCAAGGATGTATCTTAATAGCGGCCGACTGCACATTCCTTCACGAATCCGCTGCGTTGTGTCGCGAGATAATGCAACACCTTCGTTTCACTCGGCTTCGCCGATAACCCAAGGCGTCGGGCACGGCCTGTCGCCCGTAAACGCCAAACGCCGAGTCGGTCTTAATTATATTTTCATATTAGTCGTTCGGCTGGTTCACCAGCGGCATGAAAAAAAAATCCTAAACCGGATTACGGATAAAGGTGCCGTAGCCTGGCACAATGTTTACCAGCAGAGTTGTTCCTCACCCTGCGAAAAGGTCATGGAGCGATATGTAAAAAAAACAATTTTACTGGATTTTCGACTTAGGAGGGACAGATGTTAGCTTTGTGATATATAATGACGTGTTGATCATACACCTGTGCTAACGCGGTTTCTATTAAATGTTCGTAACGGCTCGACTGGATAGCTAGAATATCCTGTTTTAAAGTTCTCTTACAAGACGGACACGCCGTGCTATGTATCCAATTACGTAGGACGTGGGATGAAATATAGAAAAGTCTGAGAGACGTTCCGCCGGAGGCAAGAAGTAGGCGATAGAAAAATGGCCCCTTTCGCGATGATCGTCCTCTCGTTACCGGTAGTCTCTCACGATATAGTTGCACGACTGGCGAGGTAGAACATGATCGATATAAAGTCTCAATCGCTTCCGTCGTGACAGGGTTATGCAACGTGAAATGAGACGTGCATCGTTGGAAGTTCAAACGTGGAGAAGCAGGAAGCCTTGCGACTCACAATACTTGATTCTCCATTAGTATAATTTACCTCCCACGATGGCTGAGGGGGAAAATAAATGAATGCAGAATCCTTATCTTTGCCGCAATGTTGCGGGAAAAAGGAACAAGCGGGCCGAGGTTAATGGAAGTTCAATTAAAATTCAATACCGTTTCGTATCTGTTAATTACTGCGATATCTGATGGCTGCGGGTCTTACGGTAATGGTCATGTGAGAAAATATTCTGCCCCTGGGCAATGGATTCGAGCGTTATTGGGAATAATTCTGCATGTGTTTCACGAGCGAGGAAACAAGATCGGATCGTTTCCGCGAGTCCCGCGTCTTCGAGGGCAAACATGCACGAGTCGTTAACGAAGTGCGAAGATCACAAGTTGGCCCGCGTTTGCCCACCTGTCCTTCTCGCCTTCCTTTTTCCGCGATTCCCCTTGCGCATGGCGTAGCACGAGGTCGTTCTGATTGCCAATTAGCGAATACCAGATCGATTCGCAAGGTGAAGAAACATTAAACAGTGGCATTCGAGCCCCGCGTAAGAATGACGTACTCTTCATGCATATGCATCCTCGCCGTTGAATATGATAACCGATACGAATGATCATGATTGTCCTTAATGATCGTCATAGCCGCTAATTATGTCTCATTATTACGAGCCGACAGCGTCGTAAAAGTTCCTCCATGGCGGTCGATCAGGTCATTATTTGATTCGCAGGCAAATTCAATTACGGGGCTCAAGAGAAAGATCGGCAAGAAACGTAGAGTCGAAGGAACAGGTACGGGGATTTCGAGGAGCACGGTTATTAGCCGCGAAGACGAAAGGACTGTTCGCACAAACGTTGCTCAAGTCGTTAGGATGAAATTACGTGGAAAGCATGAAAGTCTTGCCTTTGGAAGACACGCGTAAAGTCCACACGGCTTAAGCGCTGTGCGGGAAGAAAGTTATTTCCTGTAGACCTGAGGTATATATTGATCCGTCAACTGCTGCACAGGTAAACCCCGAGTTCCGCCCAAGTACCTGCCAGTTTTCCCCAATACGACCTCGGCCCTGACCCATGTTACGAAACAGAAGTTCCCACAGTTCCTGTACTCTTCGTTATTCGTCATGTTTTCCTAGGATTCGTCATTCTTTTTTTGTAATTAGAAATAAACGAAGCAAGCGTGTTGGGGTGTTGGTTGTCGAAGACATTCGTTTTACTCAATAATCGCAGGTGACTCGACGAGCATGGAAGGTTCTCTCGCTGCGTTGCCTTTTCCAGCGATAAACGCTCGTTCCACGCCTCTGCCGTGATCTACAAGCGGATTCTGCGAAACGCACGATGAATCCTCGCGCGTCGAAGTCGACGGGGGACGAAAATTTCATCGATCCCGACGACGACGACGACGACGACGACGACGACTCGCGTGCCATAGGCGCTCTACGAGGTTTTCTTTCTCGGCCTGACACAGAATCCATGACGCTCGTTTATCTTCGTTAGCCACCGTTTAGTCGCTCGGCGTCGGCCCCGGGCGATTTGTCAAACGTAATGAGAGGTTTAGCGTAGAATCGAAGCTGATTCCACCTTGTAAGCGTTAATCGCAGCCAACGGCACTGGGTGTCCTCAGCGCAGACTCATCACGTTGTTTTTCCACCTGCGGACTTGTAGCTCAGACTTTTTTTATACACGAATTATCGAAAATTTCAAAGGTCCCAATGTTCAATGAGGAATCCTCAAGGTTCGTATTAGCGTGATCCACGTGTGTTTCGTCATCGATGAAATTTTCAAGACGGTCCAGTAAGATTAGAAAATGGTTTGATAATATGCAGTTCGATGATTCGTATTCTGGGCTTCTGGGTGTGACGTGTCGACGTTGTTGCTTGTCAGCGGAGTCGGTCTTAAGTAATAAGGAAGGCTGCTCGTTTCCCCGACAACATAATGTTGTATACATTGGCAATGCTTTCGACTAACCGCATTCATAAGCCATGGTCACTTTCTTTTTCATCTGACAAGAGATCCGACAGGTGATACATGCCGACGAATACCGTGGAATGGTACTTACAGGCCGCCTACATCGACACCGGCTTGTGGCAGTGTGTCCTTCCATTGCTTTCGGCTACTTTCTTTTTCACCGCAGAGCCTTGCGTAGAAACTCGACAGCCATCGAGCTATCCATCGTTCATTCCCAAAAGAAACAACGTCTCTGACAGTTGGCAAAATATCCAGCGACCTTAAGGATCGATAGTGCTTAGTCAGCGACCTCAGTGATTACCTATGATAGCTCGGGACCCCGCTGTTAGAACTCCCAGTCACCGTCAAGGGCTTCCCACCGTGCGGACAGTCTTAATTTTTAATTGAACTCTACGCCCTACGAGCCGCTACAACGGAAACCGTTTTCGGGTGTAGGGCATGGCCGTAGCAACATTTAACGGGTCCGAGTAAGCCCGTGATTTCTTCATTTGTATCGGTACGTGTCAGTCTGGGCTGGCATAGCGTTCGTTCCACTTCTTTTCAGACAAATACTTCCTCGATCGGAGCGGGCCGAAATTTCGAAAGAAATACCGAGCCAAGGAATCTTCCGTTTTAATTTCCCGGGCGATGCTCGCAGTTCTGGCAAAAAGTTCCCCGAATAACGGAGGATCGGGAGAACGCAACGGGTAAATCCATCCGTCCTTAACTCGTCGACTGCTGTTTCATCTTCGTCATCGGTGTAAAATGCCACACGGCATTCCAAAGTCGGACGCAGCTGGAACCTGTCGTCGGACCTTCTCCAGGCCATTCGGCGGACTCGCCCGGCTTTTGCGATCATCTCGCGTCTTACTCAACGCGTGCGGCCAGCATTACGATTGGACGTTAGAAAAAGGCCCCCCGGCGACTCGTCGTACACGCGGCATATCGATGTCGAACATCGATCGCGATAATGAACTCGTCGATCGCGCCGATGAAATTCCGAACGAGAGTAAGAGATCTCTCTTGAATTGTCCGTGCGAGCCGGCTTTCTCCCGGGCTTCGGCAGTATTTCATCTATCGACTGATACTCTCTGCTGACGGACAATTTGTCAGACGGAAGTGTAGAAATAAATTCGGAAAGCCCGAGGACGAGTTGCAGCTCGAAATGCCTTCCAATCTGGACCTTGGAGTAGGACAAAAAATTGGGCATGAAGTAACGTTTGCCTCAACATTTTTTCTACCATCGGACAGCGTTATGGAAGGTTCGATTTGCATTTGCAGGATAAACAAAGAGTCGACGGAACGGAGGGCCTGCATTGCGCCATACGATTACGTTGGACTCGCGTGGCAAACCGAACTTTCTGATCGTTCGTTTTTTCCGGTCCGATCGACACGGGGTTCGGCAGAAATTCGCTCGTTCGGCCCTGTCACGATTCGTCAAAGTCCTTATGCAGGAGACGGGCTGCAAGGATACCCAGCGTCTCCGGAGGCCATGCGTTTTACGGATAGACTCGACACGTTGCCTCACGGCAGCACGAGAGAACGTGACCGTTCGTCGAGTGGCCTAGAAACGGGCGTTGTCTTTGCGTTCGGCGCTGACTTTCCTTGGAATTACGGTCTCGCCTCCGCGAAGGCTGACGATCCCCGATTCGTCCCCCCCCTCCCTGATTTATCGGCCCGACAGTGCCGCCTCTGATCGTTGGGCAAAATTTAACCTCTCGGCCCACGCGGAAGTTCGATATTAACGATTCAACCTCGGTTCAAAGATGATTGCAAGTTCCTTGATTTCTTATTTCCCGCGCGAATAAATGTTTCCATTTTTTCGCCCCCCTTTGGACACCAGAGAAGAGTCCGCTCATCGTTCCCATCTTCTTGGCCAACGAGTCATTCTTTCGAGAGTAGCCGAGACACCTTACATAATTACGGCATACCTCGGCATAATGTTTAACGTATCCGATGTCGCCGGCTAGTCATCGTTTTCGGCGGTTTTCGGTCGTCTCGTTAACCGCAAGAGTCGTCGTTATTAGGTAAGACGCTTCTTCGAAGTTGCCACGAGTTACGTCCTGACATTGCACGCGTAATCTTGAGTGCTTAAGTGCCTCACTGGGCTCAGCTATTGTCACTTAACAGCCGCATTTTTTCACCGCCCGAGCTGTCCGAATAAATGGGGAGAAACTTTCTGGCAACATCACATATTTACATGTGCGATACAACGCGCGCGCGAAGATAACGTAAACTTCGTTTCCCTCGTTTTTTTCCATTGGAATCTTCCTGCCTCGAGGTCTTCACCTCTTCATATTTCCTTATCTTTTTTAGTAGGATGCCGCTTGACATCCGTCCGCTGTTTCTCGTTTTTGGTCGGACAAAAAAAGCACAGGCAATGCGGTAAACGCTGAAATATGTCTGGTATTTGAGCATATCGTATGGTATTCATTTTAATACGGGACGAATAAGTCACCTATCGATAATATTTCCGTATGAGTCTGGCCTGGTAGATGCAGGAAGTATTCTACGCGAGCCTCAGAATAACACTATTCAATCCTACGGACAAGTACGAACTCTCTTCCTCCATCGTAAATTCTACAAAAATTGATTTACGTCAGCTCGAAACCTGCTGCGAATTGGATTCGATTCTCATAAAGATCGACATTCTTCGTGGTCGAAATTAACGTCTTGTTTTTTGCGTTCCCGTGAATCAGCCGCAGAGACTGGGCCACCTTCCGAGGATATTCAAAACAACTGCCCGGTTGACATTATTCCCTACGTACTGCCGAATTCCCCGTACATAAAATTCCGATGAATTAACTCGGACATTAAACAGACGTCGATCTGCCGGCGCCGATGACGTTCGGACCTTGAGAAAAAAGGGGGGAAATCATCTTCCGTAGGACGAGCGTTTCTCCGTTGCCGGCGAACGGATGTTACTGTTAGAGAGATTTCCTAACAGGGGTACGTAATAGCGACATACGGTAAGCACGATGACCCCTCGGTTAATTTCCCTGGCGACGTTCGACGACGTAGCTCGTCCCGTCGCCCCCGTCGTTCGAAAGTGAAAATCCCGTCGAGTCGTTCCTACGGATCGTTAAGGTCAATGGCTGGGAATCTCGCGTTCTAACGATTGCGTCTATTGTGCGCGCGCCGATAATCATCTGGACAATTAAACTTTTGATTCGTGAGTACGCGGAAGCGAGATTTTTCATCGGCCCAGGGACATGAGGAGTAGTATAAACATTACCTTTAGCATGTCGTAACAATAATTCTCTTTGTCGCCTGGTCTTAGGGAAATATTTTCATAGGAGAAGCCTCGCTTTCTCTGCGAGTGGCAGTTTAGAGGATCATTATCTGTTCGTCATTCATTGAGAATTCTTGTTGGTCAAATTCGTTAACTCGGGATTCTTACGTATCCGTTATCCTGGCAAAATTCTTCTCAAGGATCCCACGGCCACCTTTCCGTGCTTTGCGTGACTCATTCCTCGGCTACACCCGTCGTACGCGGACATTCCACTCTCGGGGAAAAAAATGTCGAAATACCGGGAACGGGAGGACTTAAAGTGCGATCAGCAAGGTCGATGCAGATTTCCGAAACATCGTATCCAGCGAACGTTCTAACGTTTACTATCGTTATTAGATTTCTGCTGGCTGATCGGACCGATTTGCCGGTTAGCTCAGCCGTGAAAGTCCGAAATCGCTTGGGTAAAAGTAAGATTGAATCTCTCGTGGACATGAGTAGCAACGTTATTGCAATTAGTCGCTGAATATGAAGTGCAATCTGTGCGTAATGGTCTTTGCTGGGAGACCGAGAAATCCTTAGCTTATTATCGTTTCTCCGTTGCACGCGATACCGTTTGCTTCATCTTTTATTCATTCGGTTTTTACTCGCCGAGATGCACACCGGGAGAAAAAGTCTATTATGGACACTTAGTTACAAGAAGAAATTGTTTGAATTGTAATCGTTTATTTGTAATCGAGTGGAATCTTTGTGCAAAACGGGTTCCCCGTCAATTGTTTCAGAAGAGCGTTATTTGATTACCGGAACTGCATTCCTCCGTTCGTTCGTACGCAAATAAAAGCTCGTCGAACGTGAGTTAATGGCCTTATCTTGGGATTATTTAAATGAGGTGCTTCGATTATCTCATGCCAGTGGCTATTCAAAGGAATCGTATGACGCGACTATCTCATCCACGAGAAAATCCACCTGATACTTCTCACGAATAATTAAGACCGTACGTTCGTTATCCGATATTTGTTTTAGAAACAATAACTCTCTGAGAATCAAATACCTCTCTGACATAACGCGAAGAGCTCGGAAGAATTACCTGAATGTTAAGAAAAAAATCATAATCATTCTTGTATAACATAATTACCATAATTGTTCCGTCTATGACTATGACTATTTTCATTACGTATTATCAGTTATTTCTGAAATTATGTCATTTCGCAGTCTTGCATATTGAGTGGAGAATGATTTGCGCTGTTACGATTTCCTCACGTCGTTTAGACTTCGAGGAAACTTCATCGTCCATGCAGTACGTACATTCTCGCGTGAAACGAGTTCAGTATCTGGCAACGACTGTATCCTATTCGTTTCTCGGCTGGCAAGGGAATTGCAGAACCTAGCATTTGCATTGCATAAAACCTGCTGTGGTGTCAGGTTTAATTCAGCGCTGGCTCGATAGTTCGCCCATGAACTTAACTTATTAGAAACCTTTCACTGGATCATCACGTCTGCTCATCGGTTAATCGTGCGTTGAACCGTCCCATTGTGCTTTTAAGTCGTCAAGGACAATTCGGTTTTTGACCAAGATCAATTTACTTTCTTAGTCGAGGACAGTTCTTTTGAACGTGGCGGTTGAATTAAAACGGTTTCCATAGAGTTCTATAGAAAAGTACGTGAAAGTACTGAGCTTCTTCGAGTCGTGAATCTTCCGAATGAGATAGCCGTGCGGCGGATGGCGGAAGAAGCGAAATAGAAAGCCAGGAGATCACGCGTGATTTCCGCGACAGTGCTCAGCTGGCAGTGAGCACCTTGCGGACGATTGCCGGCAAAGTGGGATCTTTGTTAGAGCGGCTAAGCAAAGTGACAATCACAGGAATGAGCCTGGTCGATGATTAATGGGCCTTCGTAGGATCGCGATGGTTTTAATCCATCGATTCACAGTATTTCCCTCCGAAAAAGAATGGCTCTGCCGATCTGTTTGAAGGCTCGTCAATGCCTCGCCGTGGCTTGCGTAATTTCACTTACGGTTTTTACTCGCGCGGCATGCGGAAATAAAAGCATTAATCTCGCGAGACATTTATATTCAGCGGTATTCACTGGAGGTATCCTCTCGGCCAGTTTTACAGGCGGATACTTAATACTTTTATACGCGAGTACAGTTATTACGTACGACGAGTGTTGTTGAATGCAGTACCGAGGTACTTTAGGAGCTTGTAGGAGCTGACACGAGAGAGCGATTGCATATGTTGGGTAATTGTTTGAAGATCTTTCACCCGAGTCAAGTTGCGAGTGGGTTTTGCTGGTGAAATCTCAATCGGGCCAGTTGTATCTCCGTTTGAGTCGATCGGCCCCGTTTCTCGCGCTGGCTCTAGGGAAGGGCAGACGGGCCGTGAGACTTACGCGTTTGTCGAAATCCTCGTTGCCGTCGTTGGAGGCTTCCTCGACGTTGATTCTGATTCCCGGCATGGTGCTGCGCATTATCGATTCCTCCCTGGGCCAGTCGACGAGGTCCCCCTCGGGGTACCTGTACAAAGCCGGCTGCCTCTGTTCCTGGATTCTCATTTGAATCTCCCGTCACTCCTGTTCGGGCCGTTTAATCCACGAATTCCACAAGAAACCCACACCGATCACCCGTTACCCGATTATCGGATTATCGCGTGCTCCGTGCCGACTATCGACCTCAAAAGTCCCGATGGAGGCTTATCCTGGGATCTTCAAGAGCGGCGAGCCTCGAGCGATCGACCAGCGGTCGATGAATGAATAATCAGCCACCGATTGGACCCTTGGGACAACAGTACCTGCAACGATTCGTAGCAGTCTTTGGCCCTCGGGACCGTCGTACCTTTTCCCTCCCTACGTTGAGCTGAGAGCAAGGTACACGTGACGAGCTATGTCTCGCTGCTTCGATCGCGTTTCTCACGTCGGAAAATTCGCTCACGGATTCACCCGTCCGGTGTGATCGATATGTAACGTACGAAATCGGGAGTACCGCACGCCGTCTCGTGATCGTCTCTCTCGCACACGTGCGACTAGAGCCGCCGCCGCATCTGGCCTTTGGACTGGCTCGCGCCGGTCTACCAGATCGGTTTTATACCTTCGTATCTCCCACTACTCTCTCCTTCTCGCTCTCGCGCGCCCTGTCTTCGGCTCCGCGCCGGGAACGGCACGTCGAGACTCTCTGCCCTCCGCCGGCGTACCGGCCGATCAGGGGGATTCTTCCTCTTTTTCTTCCCCGAGAAGTCTTGCCGATTCCCGTCGCAAGGACGACCGACCGGACGGCTCGAAAATCGCGGCATTATCCGAGCACCAGAACCCTCGGGAAGCATCGTAGCCCCGGACCCTGAGCTGGTCCTTTTAAAATTTCCATCGATCGTTGACCGTACGACAGGGTTGAGACTTGCTACAGTATCTACTATAGTCTACTGTACTATATAGGCGTTGGTCGATCCTGTTAGAGGCTGAACGATGAATCATCGAGACATTTTTAGCTCGCCTCGAGAGGACGTAGGAGATTAGGATCCGGGATACTCCTTCATTTTGTTCCTGGATCCTTGGAGATGGGTAGGGTTTCGGTCCTGTTCGGCCAGGTATGCGGTCTCAGGGTGAGTCCTTTGGTTTCCATGCGGACGACGGCACGGATGTGACCAAAAAGAGGGAGGAAGAATGGCCGTTCTGCTGGATGCAAACCAGTTCCTAGTTTGCATGGAGGTTCGCGTAGGTACGCAACCAGGTGGGTGGACAGTGGAATCATCGAGCCTTCCTTCCTTTGGTCGTTCTTGTCGCGTGCGAGCCAACTTACTCGTCGCAGGAAGAGGAACCGATCGAACCACTCAAAACATTCATACGCCCTCTTCTAGCTTTTCCTTACATCACGGCCTGCATAATTCTTCATTCAGTAATTCTCAAGGCACCTTGAGACCATCTTTTATTCCTCTTTACGACCAGCGCGTGTATAGATCCGCTACAAAAAAATATCCCGCACAAAGGAACGACCGTATTGATGCCTTTAATTCTGTCCTTCGATGTTCATCAAGTAATGTCAACCCCCTCGAAAAATCCTCACGCGTTACAAAGGACACATAAATATTTCTTATTTTGCCAGAAGTGATTTTCCGCGAGTCAGGAACTGTTTTCCAGCGTTCACGGGGCTTTCATAAATATATCTTGAATCGTCGGGACGTTGAAGCGAGTTTATCTCGACGTCCGCATCGCTCCCCTTCGCGAAGCAGGTGGGAAATGCGTTCGATAATATGGAAGTCACGGCTAACGAGCGTTATAACGATATTTCATAACTCCTGGAGCAGTTACGTGGCGTTGGCGTAGGCGTCGGAGATTCCCGCGCTCGCTAATTCCGTTTCAGCGGTATATCACGGCCTATAATGTCCCGTTACGATAGAATTCTCGACACGATATATCCGGGTCATAATAGATCAACGTTGCTAGGACGCGTGGACTCGAACGGTTCGGTCGCTGCTGGATTAAATTATCCTTTGCACGTCGGCTTAACGTCCTACGGGTTATCGTAATTACGCCGAGAAGAAGCGAGCTCTGAGAGCACCTCGTCGCCTATTATGCAGGTAGAACGACTCAGCAGCTTCAGCATCTTTATCCTTTATCACGATACAACTCGCCTTGCCTAACATTTTGTGCGTTGACCCATTTTATCGGAGACTGAACAACACGTCCGGTGAATTTGTATCGTTTTCCTGCTTGTCTTTGCTAGTCCCTGACCGGCTTTCGTTTGGTATTTAAATGGTTATCGTCTGATAGTGTTGGTCGATCTGTCGAACGAGATTTCATCGGCGCGCAGTATCACGTCCTCGATGAACGATCACGTTGTACCTTGAAGAGGACCGACGGGCATTCGTCATCTTGCAAGTGCTCGCGGGCCCTCGAATTTCATAATTGCTTCGCGGAATATCCCTGACGTGTCCGGCGGTATCCGATGGCTTCTGAATCAGCTCGGAATTGGCTGGAAATCGTGTCTCGAGGACGAGCCGGTCGATCGGACGTGCCGTTCTCGCGTTGCGTGTTATTTCCTTCGTTTCCGCGGGCAAATTAGATATTCCTTTCAGGCCTGCGCGTAGGCCCGCGCTCTATTTGCGGCAAGGCCTGTCCGTTTCCTTCCTGCATGCCCGGCCCGTCCCTCTCGCGAGCGAGGTCGTCATCTCGCCGAACGATCGGCGGATCTCGCTAAGCCGACGTTAATGCCGGCTGCGTGCACGTCCTCTGCCCCTCCCCTGTTCCTCCACGACCTCCGTTTCCCCAAGGCAAAGAATTACTCGGCTTCTGTGCAAGCCGTGCCGTGGACCTTTGGCGAAATTCCCAGCGAGATCGTCTTCCGATTCACGGGTCTACGAATTCTACGGATCTCGTTGGATCATTGAGTAAGATCGTATCTTTTTCTTGGCCGACAGGCAACCCCGCGGTGACGGACGACCATGTACGACTTAATCGACAATTCCTGAGTATCCCCGGCACGGGCAATTATAATTGTCGTCGCTATAGTCACGCGATCGCATCTACGACACCGGAGATTGATGGCATCGAGCAGAATGCACCGTCACGTGCAACGGGCTGCCATTAGCAACAGGTGACTCGCCATTGAAATTCAAATGGCTCGGCGACCGATCCACCCTATTCCAGAATCCTCCTTCTCATCTGCAGTCGTACAAAAAGCTCACGGATCGACCTATCCCCTTCTCTTTTTTTCCCCATCAATCACCGTGGGCAATCGGTCACGCGAGTTTTGGTCTTCGATTAATCGCTGGGTTCCGGCTAATCGGAAGAGGATATTCCGAGGGTATACCCTCTCGTGGTATTTCGTGTGCCGAGGAGTCGTCTTTGTCCGTGGCCGTTCCCGCTCGTTGTGACGGAGCAAGGTCGTTACTTTCGACAGCTTCCTGATCGACGTTCGTGCTCGTGATTCGCACGGCTACGAGGCGTGCGTGCGTGCGTGCCGACGCACCTCTCGGTGTGCGTAAAAACACGATTCCTCAATGGTATCGATCGTTTCCGATGGCGGGCAAGGTCGCGGAGGGATTGGCTGCCTCTCCATCTGCCTCTTTTAGTCATTATTAAAGTGGCTACATGTGTCTCCCTTCCCTTGCCCTCTTCTCTTTTGTAGCCTTCCTACCACTGGTCCTCTTTTTTCTCTCTTTCGGGCCGTGTCTCATTAACCCTCCTTCTGGTCCTTCTCTTTGTCCGCTCGGCGTCCTCGTCGCTTTGTCTCCTCCTGTCCCCCTTCTCTCCCTTGAATCCTTCCTTCCTGGCCGCGCCCTTATCTCCCTCTATCGATCTCCCTTCCTTATTCTCCCCGGCGCAATTTCGGAGCCCGCCCGCTGTAACTCGGACACTTACTCCAGGATAATTAATTGCACGTCCGACCGCCTGCCACGCGGCCACCACCGGTGGTTTGCCAATGAAAAGGCCTCCACACCCACATGACGATACGATGTAAAAAGTAAACAGTCAAATGAGAACTCTTAAGAGCATCAACAAGCGTCATCGGGGTTCCGCTGCGACACGTTGGCGTACCAGTCTTTACCCACTTCTGCTCCTTTTATTAAACGAAAGTGCAAAAATTCGCGGCATCGCAGTTACACCGATTCGTACGGCGTTGCAGCAGGTTCACCTTTGAATCGAGCAATCATTTTTCTCCGTGTGTCTCATTGAACGAGCGGCACGTGTAGCCACGGTTCTTAAGAAGATCGTCCTGTTATACGCGGGGCAACGTTGTTCCCCGGCGACCGTGCATATGCTGAGTGATGACCCGAGAATAGTTCTCCCGCGAGAGATTTCCACCGCGACGATGTTAAATGATCGCTCCTTAAAGGCCTACCTTACGATCGATCATGCGTCTTTGTGGTCCTGAAATGCCGAGCATCGTCGGCGATACCATCGTCAAATACGTTCCTTCGCGACCAAATAAATGACCCGCTTCTTAAACGACGAGTTTCATGATCGATAATCGATGATCGACACAAACGGTCGCAAGTTCACGCGTCCGGACAATTTCTTGTCTTAATTACGCTGCTGACTGGGCTGACTACCTTATTTATCAGATTCGAAGATATCTGCAGGTTTCTTAGCTTCGTTACGTGCGTGTAAATCTTTCATTAATTCAACGAACCTGCGTTAACCACTGGGTAAGAGTGAATTCTCTTCGCGGGATACTCTGCCTTACGTTAAGATACGTATGTGTATGTGTACTGACGCCTGTGTGTGTGGAGATAGAACGCCCCCGCGTACAGGTGGAGTCTGCGAACCCGGACACAGCTCCTTTTCTCCCGGCTGTTCGTATTGTTAGCGTGTCGATACCGTTTCGATCGTTCCCCGGGTATTAGGACTGCTTTATCTCGGCAACCCAGATCGCCTCCCACATCCGTGACTCTCGAGCCACGAGTTTCACCCTATTTGTCAGGGAATCGTGGACCGAAGGACAAAATACGCGAATTCCCTCGTCGAACGTCGGATTTCCGGACGATTCTACATACGCGGTGAACTTTGATCGCCGTTATTGACTGTTGCGGGAAGTTCATTTGAAATTCTGTCAGCGGGATTACGAGCGCCGATGACGTATGGGTTGTCAGTCTTGTCGGAAGATCGGGAGAATTGGCCCGCGCTTTGCAGTTGGAACGAGTTCCGTTGGAAAGTGAAAGATGCGGCACTTTCCCGAAGGAAACCGCACGTAATGTTCCATTAACAGATTCGCCTTGCTTACGGCTATAATTAGCATCCTCGTGCACGTCGATCCAGTTGCGTCTGCGCATCGGCCTATTTTCCTCCCACGTCTGGCTCATTAATTATTACGCTCTTGGATTAGAAGGTATTACGCGCGAGGAAAGGTGGCTAGTGTGCGCCTAATCGCACGTTTACGATTGATCAGACGGAGGATATTGCAGCGATTCGATCATCTTAACGATTGTCCGCCTCGTTACGTCGATTATTACGGTATTATTAATGAGTATTTGCGGTTCATCGACTATCCGTTCGAGGAAGCCCGGGATGAAGTAAACCCTGCCATTTAAATCTGCCACTCATTTTCATCGACGTATATAAAGTCTAGAAGGAATTTCGAGGATATTATCTTCGTCCCGTGGACTAGAAACAATCCGCAAATGCGAGTGTCTTTACGACAACCGGACAGCCGAGACAAATTCGTTTAACTGCATTTATCCCCTCGCACCGCGCATTTCCTCGTCGTTTTCTTCGTGGCCGTCGTTACCCAGCGCTCCGTGCGCTATCATTAAAATCACGGAAAGTCCTGCCGAGCGGTTATGCTGTTCCCTTTCGTTTCCCGAGATCCGCCGTTCTCCCTCGTGTCGCAAATCTACCTTCCACCGAGCTACGATTTTCGCGATCCCCACGATACACGTTCGCCGACGAACCGATCGAACGGTGCATTACGCAAAACTTGTCGTCGAGAGTGTCGTCGATTCGTGCGCTTAGGCAAGTCGAAAAGAAAGTGCCAATCGGAAGGAGAAGATCGCGTCTTCGTAACGGCGCGTGCTTACACGTGACGGTACACACGTGAAAAGCTGGTCGCGTGTGTCGAGCAAATCGTTGCGCAATAATTCCGCAGAATCCGACAGTTATCACGCGGAGGATCGAGCAACGCCATGGTTTCTATCGATATTCATGAGCTAAAGAAAAATAGGAGATTTTTAGTCGTCGTCCTTTCAAGGTCAATTCCCTTATCTTCCTTTTCATTGGTTCTTATTAATTCGACCCTTACGGTTCGTCGCCACGAAAATCCATTGTCCGGGCAGGTGCAACGTCGCGTGGACGACTTCCTCGAACTTTCTTCGCTTGGATGATTAACGAGCACTACGTCACTCGTGTCCTCGAGTAGGCGGATTATCCCATTAAAAGTACCTCTCCTTCCCCGGCCGTTCTCGTTATTTTACGACTCTGGGTATTAACATGTTAATGGGATATGTATATCATTCGATCCGAAAAATGCACACTTCTCCGAGCGATCATTCATTCGCGTTGGGAGGGTGAAATTACGGTAATAAACTCTCGCTGGGGTTTCTGTGTTTTTAACACGGGCCTTTTCCTTTGCGGTTAGCGAATTTCCTGTAAAATCTGTCAACTCGCCGGCTTCACCGACGAGCCGTACAGGGTTGTCACGTCGCGTGCGAATGATTAACGAGTTTGATTGGCCGGCCACGTGTCCTCAGCTGTGCGTTCCGATAGGAACACGAGAAAACGTGTGGGGGGGGGGGAGGGGCGAAATTACTGCTCGTAAGTCTGGGCGGACATTTCTCGGCCGACCGGCGGGACTTACAATGCCTGCGTCATATCTAAAGAAAGGTGGATGCGTAGCCGTCGAAGATATCGTTAATGACGCGCGCCGATTTTACGGTCCTTGAAAGTGGCATTGGCAATTAAGATGTTCCACTCAGTCATGGCATTGATCGCAAACAATACAGGGAGAAGGATCTCGATAAATTAGCATCTCCTCTCGGTCGTACGTTTATCATACGTTTTCGGACAAGAATAAATGGAACGACTGGCCAAAAAGTCCTACCAGTGGGCCCAGTTTTTTCCATTCTCCTGTGTTACTTTTTCAATGTTTTCAATCTTTAGAGAAGGTCCTGACGTTCCAAAACAAGGCACCGCTTTCACTGGCGAACAGTCCCTGACTGTTATTACCGAATTGTTGCTGTTCGTGAATGCTCGGCGATTCTCTGCATCCGTAATACAGTGGATGATTTTTTTCAAGCACCTGGCGATTGCCGAGTCAACGATCTGTAGTCAAGGCCAGTCGTAGTCAAGGTAGACCCATTCTGTCGGTTCTGATCTATCCGGTTCCTGGTTATGAATTTACAAGCCGCTCGATACCGTTAACGTCGGATCCTGCTTGGCAACAGGACACGCGGATATCGAATTCTCCGCGGAGAGGTATTCGATCTGATCGTCGCGGGTTTTCCCGGGGCGACGATTCACGAAGACGACGGTGCGTGAGTTCCCCAAGTTCAGGGTCGCGCGGCACTGCCCGAGAATCCACCGCACGAAATCTCTTACGTGAACGATCACGTAAGTCGGCCGAAAAAGCTAAATATCCTCGACCGTTATGTCCGTTACGTCAGATTGCAAAGTTTCCAAACGGACGAAACTCCGCGAGCGGTGATGTTGCACATTTCGTCGCAACATTCTCGTCCTGTTAGCTCATCACCATGCTGAGAAGTAATTATTTAGAAACGGGGGAGAGTCTTGATTGAAAAGCATTGAACCTGAAATTAAGTTAATGCTTCCCGAGGACCGGTCCCGGGGTCTCACTCTCTGCCGGTTTTCCAGGAAGAAGTCGAGAATCGTTATCCCATCGAGAGATGCGCCGGTAAACGTAGCTTTTCTTCCGCATGCAAACACCATGGTTTCTTCTCTCGACCTTTCCGCGTACGGTACACGCGAACCTCTTGCTTTTCGTTCACGTTCTTCGTTAAGACAAATTAACTCTCGTTCCGTTGTTATTGGGAATTTTTACCGACGTACGGTACTCGCTAATGTCAGCCGTCTCCGGAATACATTACATTTACATAACCTTCTGTGCGTTTAACAAATGATTTTTACAACGGGCTGTTACGACTATTGTCAGGAAACGTGCATTTTCGAGCACTTGGAACGGTCGGGAAAATAACAAGCGGAGTTGAGCAGAAAATTATTTACAGTCATTGACGATGATTCCCCGGATGGAAATCCCCGCCAATAAGTTCTATGAGAAACCATTACTCCGGGCGATAGAAACCCGCCTAGAAATTACCGTCAATCGTAATCATACGTTTAGTTTATTCTCATTGAAATGCAGACATGGTTCACGTGGATAATTTTTCATACGGTTTAGGAAGGGTGGGAATTTCATCTTTGTATACGATTATCGTTTTGCTCCACTTTGCCCCCCACTCGAGTCAACATTCTGACGAAAGTTCTCGACGTCTTCAAAGACAGATCGACGTGTTTAGACATTGCGTAAGGTTTATTTGCGTTACGATAGGTCTGAAAAGTGCCACCTGTTGGTATTCCGCCTGGTGCGCCCGTTGAAAACTCATCCCACGCTCTGGGCTTTCGGTTCCTCGATCACGTCTTTCGCGATGTCGACTTTACACCGGCGGACGCGTGCGTGTCGGCACGTAAAACAGAGAAAATCGAGAGATCCATAAACGAAAGCCCGACGTTCATCCGCGGAGACCGATTTGGTTTTATCTCGCTGCCGAGGATGGATAAACCAGCAGGAAATGTTGACAGATAGATCTACGTGATGGTTTTACAGATCTCCGCGACTTAATTTGGCCCATGAATCACGGAAATTTAATTAACCGCAGACAAAGTCACGAACACTTAATTTTCTCGGCAAAAAGTATTTATTGCCAGGATCAAAATTCTGTCGTAGAATCATTTTCTACGATTGCACAGTTGACTGAGTAAAATAGGTCTATTGGGAAAGGTATTTTGTAGGAGTATCGACAGTCCCGTGGAATCTGTCGAAACGAATCTTCTGCGCGCGAAACATTGGCTTTTTCGAAACAAAGACGAGGGGCCGACACGGTTCTCGGCTCGATTCGCGTTCGGCTGTAATTCCATCGTGTGCCAAAGATCGAGAGAAAGGAAAACCCGCTGAGCAGGGACAGGCCGTTCCTTCGTCGAATTCCCCGCACGTAGGCCCGGCGTTATACATGTCGCGTAATTCGCAGATACTCGTCGACCTGGTGCACGTTCTGCGTGCCTTGCAATCGCGGATTATCGCATCGGATTCACCCAAGGTCGACGATGCATCGTGCTTGCGACGTAATTTTGCATTTCGTTGAGACGCCAAAGACCTTAGACTCGTTTCATAGACCATTCAAATACTCGGCTGTATTCTGAGTGCCCTTTTGATTCCGCTATATGCAAACGAGCTCGGCCGGAGTTTAGAGCCGATCGATCATTGGCAAAGTAGACTGGTGTGAAATTAATTATCGGGTCTTATTAGCGCTGATAAATGGTCCCGGAACCGTGTATCACCGAAGATCGTCGCCACAGGGTTCCCTGACCCGCGACGTCCCCTGACCGTTCCAGGGGGTGAGGGGGGTGGTGGGTCTTGCCATGGGCAATAAAAACCCAGTACACGGCCTGGCAGTTGGTATTGGCGAGTGGCCGAGGTACGTTCGTGTGGACAATGCGCGCCAACAGCACTCGCTATTCATCGGCGAGGCAAGGCAAGCGACCTAAGAGCGTGAAGCAATAAACCGTCGCACGCATAGAAATCCTTCTGCCCTGACGGGGGCCCCGTTCCTCCTTTTTGTCAGCACGGCAGTTGCGTTTTTCTGCTCTGTTAAACACGACGGCCGTGCGGCTCCTTTGCGAAACGCCAGACTCACCGGCGAGAAATAACAATGTCTGGGAAGCATTGGTGCTCGAATCTCGCGTTGCACTTCTGAACCCTGCACCTTAGGCTCTTCTCTCACGATGACAATCTTGGTCCTACAACCTTGTCTTCCTGCCCGGGAGTTTTCAGTTTTACGCCGACGACTCCCGTTAAGTGGCTTCCTTTGACACTCTTCCGCCTGGGAAAAAGTCCTTGGCGAATGCACAGCCGCGGAGATGCATCTATCTTTTCTTTTTCTCTCTCGGCCGGATGATGATACCGGGTTTATACTAATTCCTTCCGCGGAGTGGCTCGGACGTGGAAGTTTCGACGAGTCCTTCGCCAGCGGAATGAGTTAACCGCGAACGGGTTGGTCCATCGTCCTTGCGCTCATGGTGCGACGAGGGAACGTCTTTTGTCTTTATGGCTGCCTTTCACATCTTATTTATGTGTGATACGCGCTGGCAGAAAATGTAAAGGGGTCACTGAACTCACTGGCGACTCTTCGCCGAAAAAATTCCATGTTTATGATTCCCAAGCGTGTCTCTCGCGGTGTATGCAAATGTGTTGGACGGTTAACACAGAAGTATTGCTCACCGGATAAGAAGGACGAATCCTAATTCCTAGATAAGGCGATTAACTTCGTTCCCGTGGCCCGCTGTTGAAAACTGGTTGTTATTTTCCTGGTCAGCAGAAAGGATTCTCCTTTGGAAAAATCTAACGTACGATAAATTTCGCTGAACCATCGAAGAGACGTACAAAGCAGTTCCGTGCGTCCAGAAAAACGTGGCAAGGTCATGATCTCCCACCGCTGTTGATTTCCACCTGTAACCCTGAAAATCCCGTCCCGCGGCGCAACCCGCTGTTGTGGCTTCTCCAGTCTTCTTCTTCGGCCCCTGCCCCTCGGTCTCTTCTTCTGCCGGAGCGGAGAGACCGCAAAAATATCTAATTGCAACGCGAGCGAACGCATGGAACGGTCTGCAAAGAATCAGGTTTCCCTCTCTCTTTTCCATCTTCTCCTTGTCTCTCTGTACCCCTTCTGTATATTTCCCTCTTCCTCTGGCACCCTGGATCTGTACCTTTGTCCGTTTCTACCCCCCTCCTTACATCGTCCCTTTTTCTTCCTCTTTCTGCGTATTCCCATTTTTTTCCTTCTTTTCATTTCCTTCCTCCTGCAACCCTCCCCCTCCCCGTCTGCTCGTCCGTATCGACACTGCGGCAGGCAAGAATTTATATGCACGCTGCGTTTACGTACGAGACACACGGGCAAACCTGTCTGCCGCTCAACGATAAGAAACACCGTGCGTATGTAAAGGTACGCGTCCTTTTCCCTCCGTTGCATTCACCCTCGGCCACTGCGATTCCTTTATCCGGTACAGACCGAGTCAACAGCAAACACTCTCTGGCACTGCCCTGCCAGGCAGAATTTTTTCTCATTACCTGTCAACCGTGAACGTATTTAAATGCGAAGACTTAATCCCGCGGCGAAAGGAGTAATTAACGAAATTGAATAAACGCGCTTGCAAAGTGCCTACCAATGAAGATCCCATTAGGGATGCGATTCGACGTTGAAATTGACGGAATTGAAGACGGAACTTGGATATGATCCGCGGGAACACCTTGACGCGAAAATTTATCGATTTACGCGTGCATCCGTGGCGTTACATAAAACCCGCAATGTCCATTGAACGCCTCGCGCGAGCTCGTGAATTCATCGGTTTTTTTCTCTCCCCTCATCCGTCGTCGTTGTCTCGCGATTCTCCTGCGCGTCAGCGTTGCTTTTTTTGCCGCTTCTTTTTCCCCGTCGGCGGTGCATCTCCTTGCAGTTGCATTCATCGTCAAGATGCATTTTCACGTCTGCATTAGCCGTCTGGGAGGATTTATCATCGTGCCAGGTATACCGGTTACTCAGCGCAGCAGGATGGGTTCGCCATCGAGCCGGAACTTCCTATGTTAATCATTGTCCCGGTGTCTTCGGGAAGGTGAGTAGCCGGGCGTCGGTAGCTGATTGTGAGTTATCATCGGTGAAACCGGTCACTGAGATAAGGACGAATCGAGATCACCCAGAGCGGTCCTGGACTGGTCCTCGACTATACCCAAAAGGGGAATAAAAACAGCAATATTCCTTTGTGGAAGCTACAGAATTTATGTCGACTACTTGTCACCTGAAATGTCTTCCTAGTCGTTATCAGCAATGTTTTTCGCACTTGGTACTCTGCGCTACATTTGTTCGAAACCGTTTTTTCCACTGTCCGTATTGACCTTCGAGGCCCGTAGAACGATTCTCGTTGTTTTTATAGCCATGTGTGCGTAAGCCAGGCCGTCCTTTCGAGGAGAGAAAAATGCTAAACGTTGCCCTCGGGAGACGGGAATGCTAATGGCGCGAAATGTGTCTTAGAAAAAGAGTAACGAGGAGTTTACGAGCGAATGCAGGAAGTACTCGAAATCCCGTAATGAACTAAGCTCGTAGACTGTCGACGGCTCGTCAAGTAAGGGGATTCTAATAAAGCGCGCAAGGTTAGAGCGGATCTTGCTACCCCGAGGCGCGTTAGAGTCTCGAGTGAAACGTTAGAAACGATATTCGAGTGATTCGAACGGTCGGCCGTGGGCGAAGGCTCGGCAGAAAATCGCTGTAAATTATTCCTCCCCCTACGAACTCTGTTTCCCTACGGTGGAATCCGCTTAATGTCGATTTACGGTGTTTTCAACGTCAGCGAGTTCATCTGAGGTTAAATCACCTCCTGCCGGATCTCACAGTGCTCCTCGTGAGGTCCGTCTTTCTTTAATTACATCTCTTCTAACGAGCGCCGATAACGTCACGACTCTTTAGAGTCCTTCGCGGCCATAAAAATACCCGAGAAGCGATGATTTTCGAAATTTCATTATTGCCGTGATTACACTGCCGTCCGACCTTACGATCCTCTCGCTTGTATTTTGCTTTCCTCCGATAAAAGCCCCGTGTAAATTACTCAACGCGATATCGCGATGAAACGGCGATCTCCCGGCGATCCTTAGAAACGCGTATGTAATACCAGCCAGCGTAATGCGTTCATTCGCGGCCGTGAGAGAACTCGACGGGCGTGCGAGTTCCACGAACACGCCAGTGACAAGACTCACGTATGTTCAGGACGGCACTGTAATCATGCAAACGAGTGTTGGGCATTTTCACCTTTGCGTCTCGACCGCGATTCGACTCTTGGGTTCTTTAAAAAAAAAATAAATAAAAATCCTCACTACCCTCTGTGCGCGGAAAAATATACACGACGAGGAATTAGCGAGTGGCATTTGACCGACGTTTCCGCGGAGAGTATCGTGTCGGCGTGGATGCGTTATGCAAACACTTGTCCGTTTATTATCGTCTTGTAAACATTGGGCGCTTTTCCTTACGGTCGCCCGAGAATCGGTGAAAGCGGAGAGCCGGCTATTTTTCGCTGTTCGCCTGGAGTTTCATTTTCCTCCATCGTCAGAGAAACAGACGTTAACCATTGTCGCGGATCCTCGTCGCCCATAAAACGTCGGTCAGCAGCGCTCGCGTAATTGCTGGAAAGCAGTTATCATCGTGGCGACCGATGCATCGTGTTTCGTCATAGCGAATGATGAATAGTTGGCGCGATCTGCGGGGTTTGGCTCGCTCGATTCTCGGGGATGACGCGCGCAGAATTCCAAGCGTCCTTTTGCTCGTGTGTTGGCGTACCCGTGAATCCGCTTCTACGTCCGCGGGATCCTGAGAAGAGGAACCTCGAAGGACGCTTAGGTCGGCCATTAACGATCGGCCGATGCACCCGATGACTTATGCCTCTGAAAGCCCTGCAACTATCCTCCCGGGACATATTTATGCTCGCTTATTATTCCATCGTCGGCCATTCCTGCCTACCTCAGCTGAGAATTTATTTCACAAGAGCTGCGCCGGTGTCCTCGCGCCCGGCGATTCGCGGGAAAAACAGGGATCTCTTAATTTATTACGATTCCTATCTGTTTTTCGATCTCCGGTCCCGTAATTACCCTCGGCTCCAATTCCCCGGTTTAATTGCTCGCCTGTGAAATAGCCGACGGTCAATGGGAAGAAAGCATTCGCGCTATCGATGACCAGACGTATTTGGTCCAATCGATTCCTATCAGTTTTTTCTTGCTGCTCGATGATCCAATCGAATGTTTCGTCCGGTCGGACTAATGACACGTGTAGAGAATTGGTCGCGCTTGTTTGGTCCCCGCGTAGATAATCGCTGTGATTTGCCTACATGTCGTTCAGAAAAACTGGGCCCTCTTCAAGGTGATCGACGTGTTTGGGCAAACCCCATGGAGCCCCCCACGTTGCTTAATAATTTTCCTATTCCTCGGACATGCTTCTTGGTTTGCCTTGAAAGCAGGTTCTCTACCCTTCCCTCCATCCTTCCTTCCTTCCTTTCCTTTTGCCGCTCCTACGAAAATCCTACACTCTCGGTGTGCTTTGCCTTCGACTCTCGAACTTGCCGAAATTCCTAAAAACCCCGGCTTCGTCGATTATGTCACGGCACTTTCTAGTTAAACGTAAGTCAGATAACTGTCTCCGGACGATGAATCCGGCCTTTGGACCGTTTCCGATTCGCCATGGGAATACCATCGGCACGTTGCCGGTGACATAATGGCCTTCCGCTCGTTCTTTCACGCGTCTCCGCTTTCACGGCACACGTCGTCGCGCGGCTTATTGAAATTTATTTCCGATATGGTGACACCCCGCTCGGGGAAGACTGTCGCTTAACGGAATTCGCTACGCTCGGGAATCGATTTACAATAATTTTCCGCTCTTTCTTGTCTCTCGTTTTCTCCTAATTTCTTACCGTGTAAATAATACCCGTCACGATTTTGTACCACTAATCCTATTTTATAACGGCGTTAGACAACGGCACCTTTTTGAATTGCTTTCCTCGCGGCATGGCACTGTTAATATCGATAGAAAAACCTGTAGGCCAATGTAACCGCAGTGACACGGTAGTTTAAACATTCGATAAAGACACGTTCGACCAATGGCGCAACGGAACGTTCGCGATGCTCGATGTCAATCGTCTTTTCTTTCCCCTCCGTTATCATAATTATTTGACGACGATCGCTCGCGCGTTCCAAATCTTGTCGACGTCTTATCAGTTGGGAGGGGGGCGACCGAGGAGGGAGAAAACCTCGAGGTGAACGTCGAGTCCGATTTAATTAACGCCCTCGGACCGGGGCTGGACTAAACGAAAGGATCTTAGAGGACCAATTACGAATGCATTATAAACACTGACGTAACGTCCCCGTAGAAAACAGTCCTTCTCGATGGTCATTTGTCGCAGCCATTGAAACCTAGTATTCTTTGTCCTGCCGCTGTTGCTGCATACGTTGCTGAGGAATTGCTTCAATATCGCCTTCGGAAACTTTGATTCGGTATCCAACGTGAAACATATCGAGCGATTGCACAAGCGAACGGCAGCGTATAAGACATTAATGCGAGGCAAGTAGGTCGCCGAGGTCTTCGCGCATAAAGCCCGACAAATAAAGTCATTTTTTCGTCTACTGTTAGAGTTCATAAACCCGATGATGATTACGCGGGTAATGTGGAAGTACATGTAGGGGGGTGGGGAGTAGGGAGATGCTGGGGAGGGGCGGTCAATAACTCGGCTCGTTGCACCTGGACGCAATTGGCCGGCTCGCGCGTATTTGTCCGATGCAAATCCGCTGTTATAAAGCGCGAAAGGTATAGACGCGTGTATGCGTGCCGCGATCCGCGTTCGATCGGACCATTTCAAACGAGTTTGAGGCCGAAGGCGAACCGCTCGACCCACGAAAAGCACGACGACGAAAAGTGAAAGGAACGGCCGGCAGGGGCCGAGGGGACGAACGTGATTCGAAGCTTCCCGACCTAGCATAACCAGTGAGCAGCATTAATCCGCTTACACGCCCGGCACACGCATGTACTACGCCTCTCTGTATCCACGAAGAAAGTTCCTCCGGACCGTCCGAGCACATGACGAGTTCCACTTTTCTTTTCGACCGACCTGCAAACCGCCTTTTTTGGACAGAATACGCGGCTCGCGAATCTCCGTTCTCCAATTCCTACCCCCCGCCTTGGTTTACGATTTTCCAGTTCTTTACCGGGGACGACTGGACCAATTAACCGGCTACTCGGCACTTCAGATGTAAATTCGAGGCATGAAACATTGAAAAAAAACCCATAAGTTGTTATATAACATCCGGTAGATGTTTGTCCAATGATTTTTATGCTCTTTTGATGACTCAAAATGACCGGCAGGTATTTACTGGCAAGGATCATGACAACATTTTTCGAACAGCGGGGACAGATTGGGGAAACGATGAGTTCTACTTTTTGTGCGTCACGATGAATTCCTCCTTTAACGAACGAATAATAGATAAACCTGTCGTGACCTCAAGTGGAAGGATTTTTCCTCTGTTGTTTTTTTTCTACAAATAGTCATTAGTTCGTTCCGCTTTCGACGTAACTTCGACCTTGGGCGATGGCACTGCCGTTGCGGCGCATCATTCGTCCACGAATTTCACGGCGTTCGGATAAAGAATTAGCCGTGACCTTGCGGGGAGGGGAATCCTGCGGGAGGGAACGGTCAGCGGGGATGTCAAGGAACCGATGCGCGGGCTGTCGAAACGAACGGAAATCGAGCGGTGATCGGTAAAACCGTCGAAGGTCGAGAAGTGGCTCCACGCGAACAGGAAAGCCCGCGCAATCTGTTATCCGTCTTTCCGAAGGAGATCAGTGAAAATCGTCCATTACCGAGAATCGATCTGCCGGAATTTCGTAAACGACCTTCTCCGACTGGAGAACGCCGTGTCGCGAGGAAATCTCTTTCCTCGTCTTTGTACCCTTGGAAGGATCGATTATACTCGCCGGATAAGTCCGGACGTTTCTGGTTTCGCGAGGAATAATCAAATTTTTTGTCCCCTCATCGCCCATTTTTTTGTCCGTGGATGCATTTTTCACAAGGCGCCAGGAACGTCGCGCGACCTTGGCCAGGTCGAGTTTTTCAGGAATCAGCGGTCTTTCGGTTCCGTCCACGCCGCGAGTGTTGGTCCAATTTTAATGGGGATATTTGTCCGCCTCGCCGGTTCTCATTGTTGTCTACGGAGCGTCGCGTGGAATAATGCCGAGCCATTAGCTTCGTCCTTGGCTCGGTATACCCCCGCGTCTCCTGAAGGACGCGATGTCCGGTTCGCTCGAATTTTTGCGGAACTCTCGATCCTTAAACCACTTGCACTGGAATTCCATTGATTTTGCTGTTTCCAATAAATACGTGGTACAGTCAAGTGCGTTCATTGCGAACAGTAGTAACTAATTTCATTGCTTTCCTTGTACAGATACACCTGTCGGTCAATTTCGAGTGTGTGATTAAAAATGACTCGTCTTTGTCATTTTCTCTGCATTCATCGATCTCGCGAAACTCTACTCTAACCCATACGACGTTGCCATTGATTACCATCGCAGCTTCAACATCTTCAGCAACGTGAACAATATATCTTGGACATTCCAATGGCAATTAATAGATTACGGTATCGTACGACATCGAAACGTTATCAGCGAAACAATAAATTTTCTTCTTTATCGCTGGCTGCGGGCTGATGTAACTTGCTTCGCTAATCTTGATCTTTGCCTAGATCAACTTTTTAATCCCGACCGGCCCGTAGAGTGCTGAGAATCACCTAGTATCCATCTTCGCTCGCGTCCTCGGAATTGCATCTACGAGAGGTTCAATGTTGTTTACAAATATTTGCATACCGGTTTGCATCGATCAACTGTATTTTGCGTTGACGATCAACACGGTGAAAAGTATGGGGAGGATCGTGTTTTTCTGCATCCATGTGTTGTCTACTACATCGTCAGCCTTGCCAAAACGGTCAACTTTGGGACAGAGTTATGTTCCTGTTTTACTACAGTCTTGCTCTTACGTAACGTCACTAAGCATTTTTGAATGGATAACTACCTTTCGTTTCATTTTTTGCGTTCCTCTCCCCAGCAAGCTATTTATAGATCATATTTGAGAAAAATAAACTCTAGGACGCGTTACGTAAGAGAATTTCAGAAAAGCAACAGCATCCGTACGGTTCCTCTCATCCTGTGTCTGTCGATTATCGTTCGATTATGCCAACTATTCGATTATCCGAGCAGTGTCGTCGTCGGGGCATGTTTGAATAAATCTCCCAGGCCGCAGATATTGAAATTCCCGTAGATTCTTACGCAAAGCCGAGCAACCGTAGCGCGAGGACCCGTGACAAATATCCGCGATGCTTGTCCACCTTCCCTCGAGTGCCGACAGTCAAAGGCTTTAATGGATCGGCGCAACTATCCGCCACGTTCAATAGCCATTTTCATACGCTCCGCTATCTGGCGCAAGAGTCCTCTAATGCGAAGATTGCCAATCCCTTTCCCCCTTGCCCCTTTTTTGCCTCTGCCTGCTTTACATGCGCCGGTCGGTGGAAAATCACGGGGGGAATTTATCGGCAACTCCGCGATGCGTTCATTGCGCGGCAACTTGGAAATAAAAGAGGCGCGATTTCGTGCTAATTGGCAGGGAACGTAGCGGACGTTGCCGAATGGTCTACGAAGAACGGCGAAAGCTCGTAAAAAATACAGATAGAGCGATGATTATTCGAACGGCGAGGATTTCAGTAATTAACCGACGAGTCGAAAAACCAGGGCGAGAGGGATTTCGTTTGGGTCAGGAAAATGTAATACGTTTAATTAGCGGGTATTCGATTATCCTATCTTACGCTAAATTTCCGACGATTGGATCCTTAAGTCTGTCTTATTTTAATCCAGGCCGGGGAAGTTTCGCAATGTCATAAATGAATGGAAATAAATTCCTTGCAAATATTCCGCGGAAGCTTTTCTCCTATCTTTTGGCTTGGGCCGTGCTAAACGGACCCATTACAAATCGGTCTGTTTACGGAACTGCCGGCCAGTAAATTTCCGACTCTTTACCGTTTAATTGCTTCCCCGATCGGCCCATTATTCCGCCGTATTTTTATTCAAATTTTATTTAAACGCTCGTAAAACATCTCCGAGAGTTCCGCCCGTGCCTTTGGGACGTAACAACGAGATCTCCGTAAGGTAACGGGAAGATTATGAAACGGTTTTTGCATGTTTCAAGCAGCTTTCTGTAATGTACGAACCCGTATGAATGGGTGAAAAGATCGACAAACCACACCTTCTTCAGCGATTCTAAAGCAAGTCAAATTTCGTGGGTAAACGACCTCGTTTCGTATTTTTTCGACGTTCAAAGGACCACGCGGAACCATTGATCACATTGTTAGGATTAATTTCCAATGAAACATCGTAGAGTAATTCCTTTACGTCCGTTCGTTTTGCATTGCGCAACGAAACTGTCGAGCCAGGTAGAACGTCCTCGTGAAATTCTAACAAGAGTTTTCCATCATCTTCCTCTTCCTGATATGTCATCGTCTCTCTGCCGCGTAGGCCGTCTACGAATCAGTATCGAATGCCGCGGATGCAAATATCCGTTTACACGAAGCTGCTTGCAAAAGAGCAGTAACTCATCGATCCGCCAAGGCCGTGGTTCTGTGGTTTTGACGAGGAATGATTAGGCATATTAGGCCTATGGCTAGAGCCTCGAGCGACGACTGAGCAAACGCGGAAATGACGTTCCCGGCTACCGAGTGAAAAGGTGTGAACGGCGAAAAAAAAAGAATGACTGACGTAAGAACCATAGAAATGACGAGGGGCTATCGATCGACGGTTCCCGCGTGCCGTGAAAGATTCGAGCACGGAGATCGCTTTAGGACGATTACAGAAAGAAGACATTCGTCGGACTGACAGGTCCAACAAAAAAAAAAACCCCGGCAAAAAGAAACTCGCCGGTGTATTCAAAACAGTGGGAAACATCATCGTTTCGCCGGACGTTTCCTTGGCCGGAGCTGCTAATCGTCCGTTCTTATCGCAAGGATCATCTACACGGAGTACAAAGCGATTTGACACGCTCGCTGAGAAATCACCGACACGAAAGTCTTGTCCGCGCGACATTTTAATGATTTACCGGCAGTTTACGGCTAATAAAAACGTGCGAATCAACGCCCACACGGAACACTCGATGGCCCGTCGCAGCGGTCCGAAAACAGTCATTACGAGGATGATCCGGAGGTTTTCCGCCTGCGTCTAATAATAAACCGAGCCTCGTGTCCGGTCGAACGGAGACAAGGACACGTCGGTTTTATTGAGCATCCGAGTACAAGAGACTCGCCCACACGATCGCCCCGGCAAATCCGTTCACCGCCATTTGCGATGCGCTCCTTTTGCAACGCTTCGACTTTACATCGACGGGCAAATAAACGAACGATCCATCGATTTACCGTCCGCGAAATTGCCGACAGCTGTGCAAAGAGATCGCCGCTGTAAAAGGCTAAAAGGCTTTGCCGATTTTCTTTTCCTTCGATTGCATTCTGCTAGACAGGTTTCATCGATGGCTATTCAAAATTCACCTCACGTGCTGGAACGAGGAAAAACGATCCCCTGGAAAAAGGAAGAGCACGAGGGTGTTAGCGTGAATGATAAACCTGGTATTTCCTGTTTGTCTTGCCGGGCAAACGTAGAGCCTCGTCAGGGAGAATCGCAGAATGCACGGTTTTCGCTACTGCGCCGAACGCGTACAAGGGCAAGGTTTTTTTGCCCGGTGCAACGAGTTGTTATTGCCGGCGAGCAAGCAACGCCCGGTCGTAGGCTCGGAGAAAAATGCATATCCGGCTGTGGAATCGACCCATACAGCCAGGTATTCCGCCTGGGGGAGTCTCGATGCACAAAGCAAACGACGTTCGCCTACCTTAAACCCGTACGCAACGTCGTCCAACGGCAATTTCTGCCGGCCCAACTCTATTAGTCATCGTTAGTCAATGCTCGGTGAATAATTGCATTCTGCGCTAATGACGATAACGCGCGCTACGGGCGGCACTCTTTAGGTTGGAATCCAAGGAATTCACTTTACGGATAAAGGCCCAAGCGCTTGGCTTAGGTGAAAAAAAAAAAAATTCATCCTCAAAGTCCGACGGTGTTTCCTTATTATGATTTTATTCCATCGTTATTTACATAATCTTTATCCAATGTTACAAACGGCGGTAAGGACTGGCCCGATCGTTGCTGCCGAGCACCGCGAGGAATGCAATTCCTCGACAGTGATATTTACTCGGCATTGCCGTCCGAGTCGGAGTTTTTAACGAGCGGCAATTTACCTCGTGTTTTGCGCGCACGGATTAATTGGTATTGCCTTAAACGCCCGGATAATGTGCGGCTGCTGAAAAACCTCGAGATAAAGGCAGTGCTTCACCGAGGGAGCCAGGGGGGGGATATTTATTGGCGATATTTATCCGGCGATCGCGCGCGCCACGGGGAATTCCGGCAACGCCCCAAACCGGACAAAGAATTGACAAGGTCCAGGCTGAAAAATTGCGCATAGCTCGCACGCCGACAGGTTCGAGGACGAAGGTGAACGCTTCTTCTTTTGCCGGCCCTTGCGACACGCCGTCGAGTCGCCTTATCAGCTGGAATTATCGGCACAGACGTCTATCAATATCCGCGTTCATATTACGCAACTCACTGTGAACGCTCGCGGTGGCATTGCCATTTTTCGCCACGTCTGGAAAGCATCGCTACACCACTGGTATTCATTGACATTTAGGATGAAAAAAGTGCCATTCTAGGAATCCTTATCCGAGTATTCCTTTCTTCTTCTTCCCCGAACTGTCGGTGCTCGGTACCTAAGAGATATTCTACGGTAAAAAGAATGTGAATTTCAATTAATAAGGGGAGTACGTCTCTGCTTGGCCGGAGTTGCAGTAGCGGCAGGATGAGACAAAGGAAAAAGGTGGTGATTTCGCCTCGAAAATCGCACACAGACTCAGGTCCGTTCCTTCGACAGGTTCGAGGACGAAGGTAAACGCACTTTAACTCTGTCGGCCCTTACGACCCGGCCCGTCCAGCAACGTCATCGATTTCATTTAACGAGACAAATAACACGAGCGTGCACGTCCTTTCCTTTACTCCTGTTCCGCCCTTCTCCTCCACTTCCCTGTCTTCGGTTTCACTGACACAAAAGACTGCCGGCAAATTAAATTGAACGACTTTCATCAACGCCCACGGAAGTCTCATATTTTTGCACACCTGTGCGGGGGCTTGGCAATTAATTGCCAATGCCACTACTCCGTCAACTCCCGCGTCTTCGTTAAAATCAAACTTTTCCACGGTTGATCATAGCGTGGTTTGTTGGTCCTCGCATTCTTCCAGTTTCTCCATGGTCATGAGGCACGATAAGATCCACCAACCAACGAGTTAGACAGATTGTTTTACAAAAACGTACATATCATTTCAAGTGAATCGTCAGGAGTTTATGTGATTCCGAACGGATCGTTTGCTACTGCGGCTCGTTTTATTAGCATCTTAAGTGATTCACGCAGGAGGCTAGTGGGTTATTAAATGGACGATCTTCAGGGCCGGCGAGTGTCCTTAAAATTTTAATGAGTTCATCCGAAGCCTTAGCCTGCGTCGTACGCATTGAACAAAAGCAAAGATCACGCAACGATCGGCGGAGGTCCTTGGTGTCTGATCTAGATCGCGAATGACGCGTTTCCTGCGTTCCGGGAAGTGGTCTCTCGCGTTCGAGGGACAGTGCGTGCGTTTCTCGGTAGGGATATCTCGATGGAGGTCTCATTACGAGGCTGCGAAGGGCGAAAGAAGGACTAACGACGAATCGGCATCTCGCTCGGCTCCATCCTGGGCCCGATGCGTGCCCTTCGATCTCTCGTCGGATAATGGAACGGCCAAAAGCCAGCCGCCTTAACTCAATAAGCAATTAAGCCGCGCTTCGAGTGAGCCGATTGTTAACGCACCAGCGAATCACTTGCCGGCAATTCGAAACCCGCAGACTACAAAAGATTGCTTCTGCACCGCACGAAATTCACTCTCGGTCACTGGTCCTGGTAAATTTCGACGTTCTCGTGCTTCTATTAACCCGAGACTGCCTAAACGGATCAGGGACCCTTTGCATTCTTAATGCGAGACGCATTATCCTTCGATGAATATGTTAAGGGGTTCTGCGTGGCCGGGAAAATGGCCAACGAATTTCGAGCTGGCCATAATTGGTCGTCGTAAAAACGACGTGGACGTATTTTCGCGCTTACGAAGGAACGCAATAATCGTAACGGTGGATGGGATGCCGTGCGGGGAGGGGGGAGGGGGGTCGATCTTTGCCCTGCGAGGCGAGGACATCACCCGAGAAAGGAGGTTAATCGAGCCGAAAGTTCGCCCTCGACAGGTCGTCAGCCGTGTAACCCCGTCTTCAGGATCCTTGCTTCGCGCCAGTAATGCAGGTAATAACGTCCTCGTTATTCCGTGATTACATCGCGATCCACCTTACTCCTCACTTGTACGCACTGAGCCTGTGTAAACGTGATGTAACGGCCAGGAGTGCGTACTTCTTTATGCGCTCTTAAGTAATTGTACATCGTCGTCGTCGTCGTCGTCGTCGTCTTACTGAAAATATTTCTCTTGAAAGCACTCGGCTCTCGTAATTCCCGCTGTTCCTGCAGTTCCCGAGACAGCGTGTTAATGAATTAATCATTCCTCGCACAAATCCGTCTGCTTATATCGCCGGAGAGTAATTGCGCCGTTATTATTAATATTCTTTCGTACATTCCAGGCATTTCACGGGCCTCGCTGGCCGCTTTTATTTTCATTACCGTACTCTGCTTGTTTACACGCGAATGAATGTGCCGTCGACGTTGCCGTCCTGAGGTTCAACGGGGACGACGGATAATCGTAATCCCCTGACGGGCCAACGTGATCCACTTAAAGTCAAAATACGACCAGCATTCCGTGAAAATTCCTGTTCACCCTTTGCACAGTGTAACAAAATTAAGTGAAATAGTAAAAAAATGTGTATTTTATTATCTTCTAAATAACTTACACTGGTGATAAAAAAAAGTCATACATATATATTTTATACATTTATTTTATCATATCTAACAACCATGGTATTTCATGGTACTTGGTGGATTTTAAATTCGTGTTAAGCGAGAAATTTATCTTGCCCATTGTAGGTAGCTTCGATCCCCCGGACGATCAACAGACGTTGACTTTTAACGGAGATTACGTGTATGGCCTGATGACATTGCATTTCGCGATGCAAGGTTGACCTCCACGCAATGGAGCATTATCCATTAATCGAATGAAATCAGGAGAAGACATCGCAGTGGGGCACTTTATGACACCGACAATTCTTCAGTCTTGCTGTGTTTCTGTTTAACGAGTTACGAGAATGTAGGTGGGTCGATAAAAGCCGGTAGTGGTGGCTGGCCTGACGCGTCGAGAGGAAACTCGACCGTGAAATGCCTTGCACAATACCTGTCGCCGGGGACAGGAAGAAAGCTGAACCGCGGGGAAAGGATTAGACACGTTAATGCGTTCGCCGCGATTCCCGCTGCACCGGTGACACGTGTTTCATTTCTCGAAATGCGTATTAACTGGCGGCGACGACGAGGAAAACACGGTTTGACCCTCGTCAACGTCACGTCACGTCACCGGGTAGTAGGCGGTGTCGGACGATCCGATCCTCGGCGCATGTTAAACACGTATCCTTATGATATACAGTTACACGATGATCAACCTTGCGTCTCGTGGCACGCGGAGTCGTCCGGGCTGTCGCGGGAGAAGAAGGAAGGCTGTTTTAAAAATAAGTCCGATATCCTCGCGAGGCTCGATCAGACTGCATTGTCGACGAGCCAATTCGAAGGCGCGATGCCCGAGTCTTACGTGACCCGATGCTGTAATCCACCGGTTACGTGGCGATCCACCTTGTATCTCCGGGACAATGAACAGGGGGGACCGTGACATCGGGGCCCGTCCAGCAATCCACCATTATGTCTACCGAAATGTTATTCGACGACATTCTTTCCCGCGGTACATTGTATTCCCTGGGTCTATTTATCAAACACTTGGACTGTCAAATGTCTTTGCCCGATTGTTAGACGTTTCACACGTAGCTACCGTCGAAGGCTTTTCCGTCACCCGTTTTGGAGCGAGCTACCTTGGCCCAAAACCTTACTCGAAAAGTAAGGGAATTCGAAAATCGGTGTAGGTTAATGATCCACTAGGGAAAGGGCTGGACTTAAGACAGAAGTCGAATATGTCCTTTGTCAGTAATTAAGTCTCAAGACACAAGGTTGCTGCTTCTTCATCAGTTCGGCTACCTTGGCCCAAAATCTCCGACGAAAAGCGGGATAATCCGAAAATTGGTTTAGAATGATGACCCGTTAGGGAAAGGGCTGGAGCAAAGACGGAAGGTTAATGTGTCTTTTGTTAGCAATTAAGTCTAAAGACACGCTACCGTCGAAGGCTTCTGCGTCGTCCATCCTGGGCCCAACTACCTTGATCGTAAACCTTACTGCCGGCGAGTACGAATTGCGCAACGAGAGCCACGAGCCTCCTACTTGGAGTTTCCTCTGTGCGCGCGCGCGCACACGCGGCCCACTTATTCGAGACGTCCGCTAAAAGGTTATCCGGGATACGCCGGATGACGACCAAGACGTACCAATCGGCGCGGTAATGTCAGAAGGGCGCAATCGCCGAGCCCAGCCACGCGTTCGCCACACGTTCTTACATTCCTCATCCCCCCCTTAAAACCCCCGCCCGTTCGTTCAATTAATTCCTGCGTCGTTTGATAAATCATATTTGACCGTAAAGGGATCCGTCTTAATTTTGTCCGCTCGGACTTGGAATTCCTACGGCGATATTCGGCCACGAAACTGCTGAGATTCTGTCTGATCGGGATCGGCCACTTTCTACTGCATTAATTTATGCAGACGCGTGCCCTTTCTTGGGGTTTTGCATTGCCGCGATTCCCGTAGGTGTCAGGCCTGAGACGTCGTTCTCCAATGGCTCCGCAGAAACAAAGCTCGACGTTTTTAGGCCGAAAAATTGCAGGAACGTGACTCCTTTGCCGCTCGTCTTCGGCTCCTCGTGACGTGGGACTACTATGAACTCCCGTCGTATCGCGAAAGTTATGATCGTGATATTTGCGATATGAGAAACGAAGCGCGAGTGTTTATCCGATTCCAAAGCGGACCGTTCGCAACGACGGTGAAGCGTAAACGAGAAAACTTGGCTGGAAAAATGCTAGTTGCGTTAACGAACGATCTCTCGACCTTTCCGTACGTTTCATAAAAACCACTTTCCTTAATTACCGACCTCTGATGATATTTTTCTCGACTTATCAATCGCACTACGGGCGCAAACGTGGAATTATCGTTACAGGATTATTAGCCAATTTTTTCCTGAAGGATTGGAAAGGGTGAGGGACAGGTTAGAGTGGGCGAAACAGCAGTGCCCGTGGGATCTACGGTTCTACGAGCTCTTAAACTTTGGCTTTGACCTATACTGACGTGGGATGATTACGACCCGACCGAACTTGTACCCATTGATCCATAATAATAACAGACCTTTTCGTTGTCTAACGCGATATCAGCCGAGTGAGATCACTCGTGAAGCGATTTCATTTTTCTCTTTGCCAAGGAGAGCAATGGGATATGATGATCGATGCGATATTTAAGTATTTCGTTAGAATTTGTGGGCAGCGCGAAGGGCGCGCCTTGAGGATCATGTAGAATTCCGTAAGAGCCAGCAAGGGCCGGACCGTCGTCTCACCGGGGACCATTATAGTGATAATCTTGTCCGCGATTGAGCCATCATGATGATTAATCGAAGCGAATTGACCGGTAGCTGCCTTCCAATTTCACAACGAATTTCATTAACTCTTTGCCTGCATTCGTCGGAGCACGTAAAAAAAGGATGTTTACGTGGTCCTAACTATGTCGATATAAAAAGTTGCCGTCTTCATGTCGAAAATTTCGCGCTACTGAACGATTAATATTAATTAATTCTTAACACCAGTGTTTCGCCAGTGTTTCAAGCTCGTAGAGACAAGAATGTCAATGATAGATGATCATAGAAATTGGAAAAATCAGCCGTAATTCCGGGGAAGTAAAAATTCTTTAGAAAATGATTTTATCGTTGCCGGGCGATTACGAGATAAAGAGAGGAAACGAGAGGGAAAAGGAGAGAAATCTCTAGTCGGCTCGCACTGGTTAATTGGCCTCGCACGTGCGTGTTGCGCAAAAGCCTGCACTGATTCGAGTTTCGTCGTTTTGCGCGTGAAACGGCCTAATTCGTGCTTCCACGCGAATGTCCAGCGGTGTAGTATAACCTTCCGTCTGGTTTTTGCCATCCACACGAAAGCTATCCGCCCAACGAGAATTATACGCGTGGCGAATTCGAGTGGGGATCGGTATCCGTGAAATTGCGTTGGATATTCGATGAAACAGAAGATTAAACCGAGGAAACCTCAAAGAGGAAACCACGAGGGAATACGGAGAATTGGAAAATTCATGAAAACCATGGGAACGCGATTCCTCATATTTTCTTATTCATTTTATTGAATATTTCTCTTCAAAAGTGCATTAATTAGAAGCCCAAGTACTAATTGACCTGGATCCGTGGCATCTAATCGATTCCAAGGCGTCTCGCTGACACTCGGCGTCCACAGGGAAAGAAAGAAAGAGAACGAAACTGCGAGTGGCATTAAAAGTCAACGGGTAAGACGTGACTTTATAATCTGGCCGTGGCATCTCGCCAAATAACGAGTCGCAGCCGTGGCCGAGCAGCGGAATCGTGACTTTTTATTATGCCACAGATTTGTACGCGCGGGCACAAAGTTCACTTTCCAACTGACTGGCAAAGACTTGCTACGGGACGCTATAAAATGTTCATTTACGTTCGATCGGCTACCGTTTTTCATTTTTATCTACTCTCGTGATAATTTGACGACAGTGTATCGGCCGGTCGAATGTCAAGGATTATCCGTTCTCGGGGGATTATAATAAATTCCTCGGACCGAGCTAGGAGCGTCTGTATAGGATTTTTTCGGACTTTATTCCGTGTTTGCCGGTATCGGCGGAACAGCAAAGCGACATTAAGTCGCGTCCAGCAGGCGCCATTAGCTGAATCTCGAAAGCCTTCGCCTCCCACACTTGGAGCAAAAGTCAAGAGGGGAAGTATGGCCAGGAGGAAAGTCGAAATCCTTCGCACCCACGGCCCGCTCGTACGAGACTAATGCACCTCATGTTCGCGCTATTATCTATCTCTAGAGGTAACGATTCAACGATATCTCCGATCGATTTGTCCTGACGGCTGCTAAAAGCCGAAAACTTGTAGTCGGTTGAAACTGGTCGACTTGGCCTGCTCTCTGGCCGTGTATGATCGATTTAGATTTTCCTCGCATGCCTCGAGACGGCCCGTAAAAAAGAACGGGGGCAAACGGCGTAAAACTAACGATCGCGAAGCTGGTGTGGGTGGTGAGGAATTTGGGTCACGACGGGCAACAAAGAAATCGGCAGGTACACGCGTCTCTCGTGTGCGCTCAGCCAAAAAATGCTGGAATTCCACCCACCCACCTTCCCCTTCCTCTCCCTCCCCACCCCTCTCTCTATGGTTATTAAAACTCCTTTGTCCGTGAGGGTCCTTCGGCTTACTTAAATCTCGTTAACTCTAACGCAGCTGCGAAACTCGAAGGCTACGACTACTCCTCGGCTTCTCGTCGACAACTCCCCCCCTCCGTTGCTTTTCCCACGGTTTTTTCGTGCACGCGATTCGCCATCGTCAGTGTTTTGTCAGGATTTCCTGGGGATTCGAGTTGCCCCGCGGTTTGATTTCATCGTCGATCGGCAGGTACGAGATCTCGGTTATAGATCTGGCTTATCAGTCGGTTAACGGCCGATTCTTCGCGGGCGATTTCCCGCGGCGCATTGAAACAGTTAATCGCGGCCGCAGTTACCGTGGCCAACGGACCGTGCACATGACTTTTCCACCGTCACTTTCGTAACCCGTAAGCCACTTCCGAAAGTGAATTGACTGATCCGTGCTCGGGAGAAGGTTACGCATAATGCTCGGTTATTTATAAACGATTCGCTCGGCGTACACGCCGGCAAAACCCATTTATTTGTTTTCTACAAAAAAACAGAACAAAACAATCGGTTCTTTTTGCCATCGTCGATTCGTATCGAGCGGACCTATATCGTCCGGAATTTAAGGTAGATTCGTGCCTTAGCTACGTCTTTGACACGTGTGAAACGTTGACAGGTTCTCGAGCATTTGTCAGAGCTCGTTGAACGTGAGCTTCTGTAAACTCCCGCGACGATCTCCTTCGTGGACAGAATCACGTCCATTGGCGCGGATAATGGAACGAAATGAATGACCACTTGTGCCTTAAAAGGTTGACTTTCTCGCAAGAACAAGCGAGTTATATTAACGGTCTATCGGTAGCCACAAGGATGCCAATAAAACTGCAACCATGGGGGCTTGTAATAACGTTGCCGTTTCGCTCTGGAAGCTCTTATTTAGGCCGTTGGCGGGTTTTCCGAGCGTCGACGGATCACCGTGATTGGTCGGCTGTAGGTTAAAGGCAGGATTCTAGGCTAAACGGCAGATCGACTTTATCAATCTCGACTGGCAGCCGATGGTCTTTCTTACTTTCGTGTAATTTACCGGCATTACTTCACATGGCCGATACCGCCATTCCTGGCAGCGCCGTCTTGCGCAACGTACCCTCAGAATACCGTCCTTTTATTGTCGGCCCGTGAAACGCTCATTGTGAGCGCGCGATCCTCGCTCTCGTAACGCGTCAACGTGCCGGCTTATTATTTCGTCGAGTGGACGGCACTTCAGAGGCATTCTCGCCAAACCAACTCCACGGGTGATGCTTATCTCGACGACATTTCGTACGGAAAAAATGCCCGGTTAAACGAACCATGAATACCTCTTCTACGAGACAGACGTAATGATCTCGTCATAATGAGAGCACCGTAAATTGCGGCAATGAAAGTCATTCGTGAAAACGTTCCGGCCAGTCTTATCGTTTCATTCACTTTTTACGGCACGGCACTAGGGAAAAAATCTTAAGTGCAGTTCACCTACCGATCCCTGTTATAACGTTCAATGATTCATGAACGCGCGTTACGGTTCATTGTGTACTGCATCTCGACTGTAATGATTTATTGATCTCCCTAGAAGGATAATTTCACTGGTCCTCGTGTACGGAAATTATTTTCTTGTCCTTAGAAGAGGCTTGTGTCGATACTCACCGACATTCTGGCCAACGATCCGTCGAGTTACGTTGAAATCAGTCCGTGGGGAATCGATGCACCAATCGCACGTTCACAGAAGAAAAATGCTCGTCGAAGGAAACGACGGTTCGTCGGAAAGTCCACGGCGAGGGATGAGAATTTCGTCGGAAGGGAGGAACTGCGGTGTTCGCGGGGGGGTTGAATCGACGGCATAACACGAAGGAAGAGTATCGTGATTGCGCTGACACGCGAGAGTCAGGCTGTTGCGTTTGGCGCGTACATGCGGATTCGCCCGTAATTCGACGACTGGTCATCGGCGTGCCGATGCGACGGTATTCAAAGATCGAAACCGCGCGTGTCGCCTCCTGCGGGGGATCGAGCGCTGTCCGAGGCGCCTCCGTGGGGGCGGGGAGGGGGTAGCTGCTCCCGCGGACCCTCCGAAGAAGAGGGGACTACGGGCCGACCCCCCTGTCAGGCCCAACGAGAACCCACGGAGTAGGGAATAAGACCCCCCCTGTGAAAAAGACGAAGGCGTAATCCGTCGAAACTCAAAGTAGCCACATCTTCGAAGAATTCGACCTTCAACCCTCGCTAAATCTAATTCGTTTCTCCGCCCTCGAGCTTCAAAGCAGCCCCCCTTGATACGGTGGAGAGGTCGATGGAGGGGCTAAGTCTCCATCCTCGATTGAAGGGAGGGGGTCGAAGAGCACCCACTTCGGCCCGGCCCCGGGAAGACAGATAAGAGCAGAGGGGGGGAGATTAAGAGCTCGGGATGGAGTGGGACACCGGCCGGGAAAAAGGGAGAGAGAAATTCGGAGGAAGGGAGACAAAGGAGAGAAGCGACCAACGGTGAATCGCTGGCTAAAGAAACGCGCATTGTTGTGTGTCAGCACGATAGTTATGGGCCCCTGGCAACCTTGTCCCAGTACTGTGAGCTCGCGAGCGCGCGCTTATCCTACGCTTTTGCGGACGTATAAGTCCTGGACGACTGATAACGGAACTTGGAGCCTCGGTCCATAGATTATCTCGTGTTTTAGTTGGACCACGAAAATCCCCCGAAAGGACCACTGTCCGAGAACGATTGCCCAAGCGGACAAAGCGGTACCGTTAAATATTCCAAGATTCGATCTCCATTATAAGGACAACTCTAAACACCGTCCGCGCCTCGAGCCAATTCTACCCACGTGGGCGTACGTCACGAAACAAATACTTTATTGTTCGAACGAGGGGACAAACTTTTTCGACACGAGTGCGGCCTGTCAGCCGAATTCGTTAGACTTCTCCGTGTTCGGCCGTACTTTGGGGGAAAGGTCGAAACATTTATTCCCGTGGAATGGCGTTACTCCCGTCGTTATTCTTCCGCGCGGACGCGTCATTGTACGCGAAACACGCGTAAAAGGAGGTGTTTCGGTCTCCCACACTGGCAACCTTGTCCCAGTATATCTCGGTACGTGCGCGATCGCGCCAAGGAATATAGATTCTCGCTTTCTACGTGTGTTTGCGTACCGGTGATAACAGGGAAGGCGTGCTGAGGGGGGCTGGAGTTACGCGGTCCGAGGAAGACCGGGTGTTATCCTTCCGCGGGCAGCGCGTTATTTTCGTAAAGGATGCCCACGAGTTGGTATGTGGGTCATGGATGCGTTCAGCCTGGGTCGTAGGCATCGCGGCGACGATCGATTTTTATACCGTATTTATCACAGTGGGCGGCCGGTAATAAGCATTAATTACCCCGACGTGGTTCCCTGCTCGGAGAGAAAAACAGGCTGGATTAATAGCGACCCGACGCACGGGGGTCAGCCGTCGCGAATTCGGAGGAAAGCGCGAAACGCGCGTCCAAACCGTCGGGGACCAACATAAATCAGTCACCCGATCCGGGCTCGTCCACCGAACGTTTCGGAGAATCTTAGACGTAATCGATGGACGACCTCGGCAATTTTAAGATGGCCCTATAAATCCCTGGTGTGTCTTCCCCGCGTTAGCCAAGGGACATTGGATCTGAGGATCGGCCGTAGACTTGATCATGATTTTTCACGTTGCTTATTATTGCGGATTATCGTGAACGACGCGCGATACGTGCATGTAGGTCAGGGATATCCTGGGTAGAGGATGTTTTGACGATCCAGACGCATCGATGAGGAATTCTTGGTTTCGTGGAGAAAGACAAAGCAGTGGTTTCGCTAAATGATCGTCATTTGGGCTGGCTTGATTTATCGCGCTGACACGAAGCACGGTGGATCCGACATGGAGGAACGCCTTGAGGAACGACCTCTTGGCGAAAATATTATACTCTCCACCGTGGCTTTATCGGTCCGTGGAATCTGCGTTAGACGAAAGTTCGCACTCACGGGTAGAGTTTGTAAAATCGATCGTCCGAAGGCCGCGCACTTTCGGCGGGTATTCCGGCCAAATAATTCATCGATCATTCCCCGATCGAGAAATCAAAGGCTCCTCGGCTGTCGGAGATTGAGATAACGTCCGAGCGACGAGTGGCGTTATTGTTGGCCGATCTCACGAGCAAACTGGAAGCGTGAACACGGCGCGCTTTCGTCGCCGGCCAACACGGCTTTCCGTGTCGTAAGAACCCGCGGAGGAACTCTAATTACCTAAATCTCCTGGGCGACGCAACGCGGTGCTTCGTGATAAGCGAAGACCTTGGGGAAACTTGGACGTAGGACGTTGCACCCGCATAACATCGCTCACCTCGACTTGCGTAAGCGCTCGGGTCGTTAACAATCTTCGCCGTCCATGTACGGTAAACGAAGGAAACGGATATGAAGTTTTCAAGAAAATACCTGCTCGACGGCGGCTCCGACTAACGATATTAATAATGACGTTTAAGAAATTGCCGGGTTCTTAGGTGCCGAGCAATTTCTTCGCGAGTTATAATCCCTCCCCTTATCGCTCGATTCCCCTAATTATTTCTTTCGAAATTCTTACACGTCGTTTTTCGACGTAATCGCACGGTACAAAGCGTAGAAGCGAGGTGTCAAGATAGCAGCGCGGTGCAGCCTCAGCAGCTGCGAACGCTTTGTCATGTGATGTCGTAATGGTTCGCCGGCAGAGAGGTACACGACCAGTAAATTACACTAATGCCGGCGCAATGTCGCTACGCACGGTTCGTCGCAATCCCTCGGCTGATAAGCCAGTGAGTTTCGCCAAACTTGCCGAGCCAGTGCAGTCGCACGATTGATTCGTCAAGTTCGTAGAACCCGACGAAATTCCAATTGTTCGCCCCTCCGTGAGGATTGAACGATCCCTAATTCCGTGCGGTCGTTGGATAAGCACGTGAGAAAAGTTGTAGGGAAAATATTTGAGACACGCCCATGGAGGATATTGGTGTCAGGGTCGACTTCGGCTAATTCGGCCTGTTAGCGAAAACCTCCCCCCGTGGGGATTTATCGGGGATCGGCTTGATCGATCGCGCTCACGCGGTTCGCGGTAACCGGCAATTAGCCTGTGCCGAGGATGATAATTCTCCGGTGAAATTCGGCACGCGATGCAACCGCCCCTTCCGCCCTGCGCTTCGAAAGGGCGCGGTGGTCGGGAAATTACATAGGTCGCTGGCGCGCATTGATATCCCGAGTCAATTAAAATTGAATTAAATCGCGGTTTCAGGACGCGGTCAATTAGCCGTCAGTCTGCAGGGTTCTTGCGCGCAAAACGGGCAAGGATCGGGCCGGTAATATGCGGGTCGAGCGAGCCAAGGGAATTGGGAGAATGACAGGAGCCGCGGTGAAGTAATTAAAACAGGTCTTCGTGGGGAAAAGTAGTCCGAAAGAAACTGCCCGGCGTTATTAATCTTCATTGATTATCTATCATCCAATTATTTCATCGATCGCAATCGACATACCAATATCCTTCCCTCGGAAATCAATCATTCTCATTGCGCGCCATTTTTTCAATCTGTTTTTTTCCTTCTGTCACCGAGAAATACCGATCGTCGACCGAGCCGAGCTTCGTCGATCGATCGTAATCGCGAATCTTGTTCCTCGTGCGTGGGTGGTGCAACTGGTGATACTTTTTTTTTACGTCATAATTCACATTTCGGGCTTGGGGATCGCGAGAAATATGGCACGGCACGGTGAAGATTTCGGATTCTCGTATCGTATTAATTTGAGCGATGAGCAAACACGGCTGGCGTTGTGAACGACTCATCCAGCGAGCTACTCGTATTACGCACTCTTAATTCCACGACGGTCAGACCGACGCCCGTGTTTTATGATATTTCGCAACGGCAATTACGCGGAACTCAGAGTCCCGCGCGTTTTATCCCGGGGGGTCGTGTGCCGGTAATATTTTTAATGTACCCCGCGGAAGGCACGAGGGGGGCTTTAAGTAAGACGGTATTTTTGGAACCCGACGCATCTCCGTGGCAGTTGCGTCAGAGGGGAAGAGAAAAAAAGGACGTGCGATTGATAAATCGCAAGACAGATCTCGCGTGGTTCCCGTGATCCTACGGCGAAATTCTAAATTAACCGGTTTGCCAATTCCGGCGCCACTTGCTCCCGCGAAATCTTAACTGCCTGCAAGTTACGGGCCAGTCCTCTCAATTCCCCGGAGGCTAAAACCATTGCTCGCGGTGGCAGCCGATCTTCGCGAGCATCTTTCTTAATTAAGTGTCAATCATGGACTCGGTCGACGATCTAGCGTCGATCCAACTGCAACGGACGTGCTGCTCTTCTTCTAACTATAGTCTAATTGTGCGCCTATACTTCGTTCACCGAGAGAACATGACTCTATTGACGGAGACTCGCTCTAACCAGCGTTCTGTTAGCACAGGTAGTTAGACCTCGGTACTTGAGCTTCGTGATTTCGTAAGACTTCGGAACGTTCTTCCAGCGGCCGACCGTCAGTCACCGGATGAAAACTATTCCGGTGAGGCGGGGGTGACGGTGCGACCGCGAGCTCATACGGCTGACATTGAACTCGGATTTTCCGTATGCGTATCGCGTGGCGATGCGTGACACGGCTGCCCCTCGATGCGTGCGACAAGCGGACGGGTCTACCAATAGCATCTGCCAGTTACATTACGTGGCCCGTTAGTCTCATTCACGAGAAACCATTTAAACACATCACCCGAAATCTCCCGGTCCAGATTTTCCAGATTTTCCTGATTTTCCTCAACGATGGTCCTGCTCTGTATCACGCTTCTTGCTCTGGCAGAATTTCACAGTAGTCCCAATAAACGAACACGTAGACCGACGAGGAGGAAGGTTACGCGTGTTAAACGGGCATCCGCCAATTGCGAAATGCAGGAATTCAAAGGAGCATTCCCCGTAAGGTCACGTCAAGGACCCTCGGGGTCAAGTCCTATATATTTGTTCTCGCGAAATTACGAAATTCTCTGACTCGGGGAAAATTTCGTCTTTTCTTCGATTTTCTCGATTTTTCGAAATTTTCATCGACAATTCTGTACGCCATGAACTTCTCAGGAACGTTTTCTCTTCTCCTCCGTTGATTTTATTCGCCTGCTTAGACGAACAATGAAGCGTAGAGGACGTACGTGGCTGAATGCGCGTGGAACGAGCATCCGGCAAATTGCGAAACTCCAGAAGCTTTGAGGAACATTCTCGTTGAGGCCACGAACGTCGAGACTGACTTTCGGGGTCGTCGCGGTAATTGTCGAGCAATTAGAATGTTTCCTCGTCACGTATCGTGTTCGTCGTATTTGCCTTGTTCGCTCGGTTATTCACGACTCAGCGAAAATCGCTGATAAAAAGCCAAATTATACGACCGAGGAGAGGCAATAACAATTACCGTTCGATTACGGATTAACGTTAATCGGCGAATTAGTCGGCCGTACAATTACCTGCGTTTTTACATCCTTCGCGGTTATTACGCGTAGCCGGTTAACCCTGCGCGAGGATCAGCGAATCACGAATTAAGTAAATCGTGTAAACACGCAGTTGGTCTTTGCATCGTCAGGGACGATGGGTCGCAGTTGACTCTCCGGGGCAGCCGATTAACACCGTTTCAAATTGCATAAATTTACGTCAACCGTACATTCCTTTGCCACGTATCTATCGATTATCTTGATTTGCCGATTCGTGTTATTACTGTCCCCACGATCCTCAAAGTATCAATAATAATGACAATTACTTGGAATATTTGCGAACCTTTTCGACATTATCAAGTTTACTAGATTCGTGATTGCTTAAGAATTTTTGGAAAAAGTTTGGGGAGGAGACTGGGACATTAAAGTTGACATCGGGGCGGTGACTTACATGTAGTGCCGTTGTCAGTGGACGCGCACAGCCTTGTAACATATACGCAAATAACCCGATAAATCTCGGCATAGGCCAGCTGGTCGGTGCTCATCCTTCTGAGTCCTTGACAGCGGCGAGGCAGTGTCACTGCGCTCGCACGTGGTGAAAATGCTGACTGGGGGGAGAAGAATAAGAAGTAGAAGTCTATCGCCCTGGTGGAAAGGTTCGAGACGGTTCGAAACGGTTCGAGACTCCCCTTACTCCTTTGCCAAGCACTCAACGCCTTGAGAACCGACCGACCGTTCTTACGTTGTTCATAAACGACTCTCCTTGTCCCCTGGAAATCCCTCGTTTAACAAAGACAACCTGCAAACTACGTTGAACGATGAAACTGTATGGTTTACCGGTCGAAATGTCCCATAGTAATGAGCCTTTGACCGTGGTTGACACCGTTCATCTCCTCTATCGTCGCTACGTGAGAAGAAAAATAGAACGTTATTACCGCGTCCGTCCTTGGCTGAGAATGTGCCGATGGTCGATACGCCGGGGAATCGTCTTCGCCAAGTTTCGCGCGGCTCACCCTCCACGGCAAAAAGAGAAGAGAGAAGAAATTGTAATAATGATCGACGTTGGGCAACGTTCCGGCTGACACGTGAAAGGTAGTGATCATTGACCCAGATCAGTCGTCGTTTCCCAATCCGAGTGATTTTCTCGGACGAGCAGGGAGCAGCGGTCCAATCGATTACCAGCGTCGAACGCATTGGTCGTACGACGATTGCTCTTGTTCGCGGCTTGCCACTGCCAATGTCGAGCGTGAAAAAGCCTCCCGTTGGAGGATCGTCGATCACGAATGCCCGTCATCCCGGTAATCACGAATCGATTGTTCCTTGATTCGTGCGAACAGGTAATCGGCCGAAACGATCGGCTTGGCCCATTGTGCCAACGTCATCGCTCGACCCGGGCGAATTCCCTTGTAGGAATGGACGATTCCCTCCAATAGGATGTTCGATCGGAACTTCCCCGTAGATCCTGTTCGCGGGAACTCACGTGCGAACGTACAATTGAGATAATTAAACGACGTTTGCCAATCCGTGTGTCTTGGAAGTGACGTTAATTGGCCGCGGCTACTGGCTGACGGCCCGTCACGGTAATACGCGAGAGGAGGTCGTGTCCTGCTCATCATACGCATTCCTACGATGCAGGAGGATCTATAACCGCCGATGAGAACCGCCGCGATGATTGCTGCTTTGGTAATGCCGGTGGAGCGCTAATAATAAGTAGTAGACTCTGCCAGTTGGTCTGGCGCAAGAGGCCAGATAAATAATGGCCTGCAGAACGCGCCTAGCGATAATGGGATATATTTGAAGGAAATTCAACGAGGACAGGATATCACCTGTTAAGCCGACGAGCAACCGGAGAAACCATTTTCACTCGGCAGAGGATCGCGTAACCCTCCGGCAAAAACTACATGCGTGTCTAACCACGATATCATTGCCGATACGTCTAAAATGTCTAAAACAATTTTCATTCGCCGAGAATCAACATTTTTATTCGAAAATCTTGGCTGGCCGGGAAAAGCGTATTTAAATTCACTACCGAACAATTCAATGAACCGGTTAAATTCTGCTAAAGCCGTTGCCTAAGGCGATCTTTCGAGGAGATGAAATCATACGCTTGTTGTTATCGCCGGTAAATTAGATTGCATAACGGACATGTCACTGACCTGGCAGCCTTATAATTGTCTGCCTCGTAACGATCTACGCTCGTGCCAGTAGAGTGCAACGGGATCCCCCCGGCGGATCTCTGCCATGACATTCCACGCGCAGCAAGTTAGTTACGATGCCGCGCGGTAATAAGTATTATCCGTGCTCCTTTGGAAATTACACGTTTACCGCGGTAATTCCTACCGTATCTTTATGCGGACTTATACCGTGCAGCGTCTTGCATAAATCATATTTTGGCGTACGTCCGTTTGACCAGTCCATTGTTGGCCACGTAGATCATTCGTCGCAGAGAAATTTCGTTTCCAAATCCGAAGGCACTTGATCGGAGAATTCGTCGTAATCGCAACATTTTTTGTCCTTCCTTTTTATCTCGTATGTTTGACTTTTTTACGCTGACTGGAATTTTCGCCAGGCTTTCCGCGCGTGGAACGCAGGCGGGCGGTCCATTAACAAACTGGCCGATGTCCATGGGCGGTCGTGCTCGATTGTAAACGGCGATAACCCAGTCGGCGGGTTCGCGCCGTGTATCCGCTCCTATCCGTCACTCTCGCGCGATTTCGCCCGTACCTTTCGCAAGGTTTTCTCCTTGGTACTTTTCCTAATAACTCCGGCCTCATTAGCATGTGCGCGAAACTCGGAAAACGCGAAGAAAGGAATTAGCTGTACGAGAAAGGAGATTAAAAGGTAAAAGTCTTGGAAAATGTGAATGTTTTGGAGCGGCGGATTAAAGAATCTTGTCGATAATATTTCTTATAGATTTCCCTGAGGGCATTGAGGGAAAGTGGCGATGCTTTTGCGAATGAGGAACGTTGATGATCCTGTGTTTTGAGGTCTCTGTATTGGCAGTTTGGAGGAACGATTGCCAGCGGCAGTTGGCGAGCGATTTTGATCGCGCTTCCCAGTTTCGGTTAATACCTTACTGGAGGGAGAAGGAGAACCTCGATCCATCTCTGTCGATTTCACTTTTGGCGGCCGTACCACCGGGATTCCTCTGCCCCCGTTGCCCCGCGGGGCGCTTACCCCCGACCGTCATTGTCCATTGCGTAAGCGGCGACGATCGGCCGGGCAGCTCCGCCTGGCAAAAGGGCCTCCTTGGCCATTGGCGTAATTCCGCAAATTCCGAAAATATGTCCCCGAAGGAGGACGCCGTGGGACAGGAAAAATTGGTCTTACGAATCTCCGTGTATGAGTGTCCGGTTGTTGGTAGCTCGTTATCGCGGATTTTGCAATTAGCGGGGCCGAAAACGAAACGACGGTCTTAAAGGGGGGCCCCCGCGAAAGGAGGCGGAGGAAGGGGTGGGGCGTATCGAGGCGAGTAGCGGCTCTCAAATGAATACGGTAAACAGACAAATTGCCAATAACTCCGCAACGATCTCGCAGCCGGGGCAGAATTACACGCGATTACGACACTTGGACTTTCTCGAACGGGTATAGGGAGCGCTCTCCTCGGCTTATTCCTCCGATACGCTTTTTGTACGGCTCAGACGTTCCCTTTTGTTCGCGTTCGCCGCTGAATCGTGCTCGGCGATTCCGCCGATGGAAAATACAGCCCCGCCCGGCACTCGCTCGGCATAATAGACTTCACGCAAGCCTCTAGCTGCCTCATAATCGTGTCAATGCCAGGAAACCCTCTTTTGCCTCTTTACCTGTGAACGAAAAAAAAAGTACGAGAGTCTGCAACCATCTTCGCCCACGAACAATCAGCTAATCACCTTCAACGTCCAGACGAAAATCCTTGTCATTCACTGGCGAATCATTCTTTTTTTTCCCATCGCTGCTCAGTTTACTCCCCGGTTTCGAACGTTTTGCAATTACGGATAACGTATACGCATTACGAAAACCTTGCTACCGAGAGGCGATGGTACGTTTTATAAGAGCGGAAGGTAAATACGAGTGTCTTGAACGGCAGGGAAGAACACGGTGGCAGCTTGACCTCGTGGCCGAGGAAGCTCTTGCGCATCGATCCTCGGCATCATCATCGTCCACGGGATCATTGCCGAGAAAGCACGCGATCGTCATTCCCGTTCTCGGTTCAAACGGCGTTACGCCACTGACTGTGTGGCGGGGGGCAAGGGCGATGGGGAGGGGGGAGGAGGACCGCGAGGACGCGAAAATCGTCGGCGACCGATGGGGAGGGGCCGGGGGAGAGGGACGGCAGGCAAGGCCGTTCTTTGACCCGAAAGGTGGTCAGCTCGGCGCCAATTTTTCGGGGAACCGGTCCCGCCGCGTCGGCCTCTCCTTCTTCTTCTCCTCCTCCTCCTCCTCCTTCTGGAATTTCTTGCGGCTGCCACGGTTTCGCCGAGAAACCCAATCATCCGCTACTCCCTCCCCTCCTCCCCCGCCTGTACCCTACCTGTCCCACTCTTCGCCGAGAGTCAGACAAGACGCGATAAATTGCTCATTTCCAACAAATAACATTTGCCCGGAATCCACGTCGTTGATCGTTGAAGGCATTTTTATGCGGTTAAACTTGCCCCGTTCCCAGCGCAATTCCTCGACGTGGCATTCAGTTTTTGCAACGGCAGATCCTCCGGTATAATAATTATTATACAATAATAAACCTCGCGCGACTGCGGGGCTTTAACGATTATTACCAGGGTTCGTAGGAACTTTTACTGTCCATTTTTATGCGTATATATAATGTCTCAATCGGTCGCAATCGAGAAACACATCTCGTAACGATCGCAAAAAGAAGGACAAGAAAAGTCATCGTAAAAAAGCAGCGCCGATTGCGCAAGGTTTAACAGACTCAAGTATTTTTTTCACTTGCGCCGGTAAATTATGCGCATATCAATTATCTTCGTTTGTCAACGAAAAAGGTGCCTACCTCTGAAACAATGACAGAACAAAAACCGTCTGCACATCCGTTTCGGGATAATCGATCAAAATAGCACGTCGTTGACTCATATATTTTCCGTATTTTCCGCTGCTAATTGCCGAGACTCCGCGGATTTATAATGAATTTATCATATCCGGAAGTTTTACTAAACAAAACGGAAGGCGTTTTAGGCACGGTTTCTTACTCGCTTTCTAACGAACAAATAAATTACTGATATTTTTAGAAAATTCAGTTGGAAAGCACGTTGTTCCTTGTAATCTGCGCTTTAAGCCGGATGCACCAGCGCACGCGTCTAGTTATCTCCGACTAACATCGTGTTCCCCCCCACCATCCTGATTCTCTACGTGCACGAAACTTTGTGTACGATCTACCTGGCTTCCCCCTTCCCTCTGAGGAATTGCTCGGCACCTGTGCAGAAACCGCAGAGCCGACGAAGGGAACGTCGTTGATCATCCTGCGGTTTCTCCTTTTTCTTCCTCCGGGTAATTCGTCTCGTCTCTCCTTATTTCCCTGCCGTTTATCCGCGCGCGCGCGATAAACGATGGTTCTTTTTGCTCCGGCTGTCTCTCTCGGTCCCCGTGTTTCGCCAGAATCCGCATTGTCTCGCATTTGATCGACGCCGTTGCAGCGAGCTCAACTTTTCCTTTTTTTACCTGAATTTGTCGTCGCAATCATTCCCACATCTTCCTTGTGCTCTCGGTGAAATCTATTTTTTTTCGCTGCACTACTGTACATACACATGTATACACGGTCGATAATATCGGGCCGCAGGAATACCGTGTCCACAATGGCAGGAATACCGGTTTCGGGGCTCCTTGGTAATCGTCGCAATAAATTCAGCTTTCTGTGGGCAGGCGCAGTAAAGATTCCTCAGTTTCGTTTTGCACGGGGATTCAAAGCTCGTACACTTTGTCATCTTATCGAAGTACGTAAACGGAATAGCCCAGATGATATCAGTCCGCGTTGAAAGAATCCACTGAATCACCGGTAGGATCGTCCAAACGGAAGCCGAGGACTGATCGAACGAGCAAAAAGAATCAATCGTTGCGCCGTACACTCAAAGAGAAGAAATTCATAATTCTTTGGCATCGTAGTTTCATTTTTAACGACTAGAAAAACATAAGTATCGTGACGAACAAAGGGGGAGTCGATTAGCCACTTTGCCGTTCTTCGAATCGTTTCCATTAGTGTCCCAATTATCCTCCTCCGTCGATTTAAAAAGTTTAAACATTCCTTTTTCATACGTTCCATCGCTACATTATATCAAAGGATTTTATTTTCTCTCATGTCTGCTTTCTCAGAAAATCTATGATTCTCATATCCTGTTGACGGTTTCCTTAAAATAGAATTAAACGCATGCACAGGGGGCTCGACCGTGTCTCGTCATAGAATCTCCCGGTGTATTATCATAATTATGAATATGAAAACACGATGTAGATTTCGTGAAGACGTCTATCTCATTTGTCCCTCCATTCGTGGTCATGAAAATGCAACAGACGCGGAATCGGAAACTGCATCTCCGTTTGATTATTCAAGATCGTCCTACTGCAAGCACGCACGTGACATCCGGATTACGCGCGTGATCGCTAAAATATGGAAAAATATGTGAAGATTCTGCCGGGAAACAGTAGTGCCTGGGAAAGATCCCACAATCCTCCCTGAATCCGTGACTACAGTTGGGAAACCTTCGAGTTCTTTTTTCGAATTCAAACAAGTTCCGAGGTAGTGTATTGTTGTTGTATTTGCGAAGATATTTTTTATCACACGTAATTCTATGCCTTCTGTTGATATTTTTCTCGAGTTAGAAGTCTGAAGGATCATCGTTCTGTATTCCCTCGTAGTGTCATCCGTCGCCTACTTACGATATGAATGTTAAAGTGCCACTACCGGAGCAACCTTGCCAGCTAATAGACCGACCGCTGAGCGGACGGTTATTCCTGTCTCGCGAAACATTATACAAACGAAAAAATCACTTGTATAACGAAGCAAAAAATACCGGCGCATTGGAGAACATGGAATCGGCAATAAATTTTGTAGCCAAGCAGATTCGCAAAGTAGCCTGAGATTTTTCCTCTTTCGCATCGTGTCCTTCGCGGATTATTTTGTCCTTGGAAACGAACGTTTGCCCAATGCTTCATGAAACCAAGTACCGGTGAACGGTGAGTCCTTAAATCGACTTTCCTTTTCGCAAAGTCGACGGAGGTTGGATCAGCGAATCCCTCCTTAGGAGGGATCAATCGTTAGAGTGGAGAACTTAGGCAGTGATTCAACGAACGAAATATTCCATTGCGTAAGGAGAATCGTGTGCGCACGACGATCCTCAGTATCAAGGATTCCTCGAAGCGCCAAATAAATCGGTCCTCGGCGATCGACGCTGCAACCTTCGGCCCTGCTAGTCACTCGACACGATGACGACGATGCTGTCATTGATGACACTTTAACCGTTTCATCGTACGTGTCGAACCGTCTCATCAAAGCACTCGTCCTAGAGAACAAACGTCGATTTGCTCGGCGGTCTTGGGAAACAGACTCTAAAGCGAAAAAATAGGAATACCGATGGTATTTTCGCCGGTGAAATCAGAAAGCTGAATTCGCAACAGGAAGCCACGCAATACGGCCTGGCTAATAGAGCTGAATTATTTATCTAGCCGGCAGTTTTATTGACCTTGTTGACGATTTCATCGGTTCATCAAAATGCCATAATTTGCCAAGTGGAAAAATATTGCCGTTTCCACGGACATAAAGAGGTGATTGATCCGAGAATGATCGTTCCTCGAGCCTAGGCACTCGCTTTTTTCGCCGTGTCATTTCTCACTGTGGATCATTCATTTATCAAAGAACCCGGGGAACGGTCGTATGGTCATTAGCTTTGGCGGATATGGATCGTGGACGTCGATTTTTGGCCGACAATGAACTACCGAACTTTCGTATGTCGGGCAAGCGAATTTGCCTTTGGCCGGGGACGGTAGGACGACTGCTCCTTTTGTTCCTCGCGGCTTCAAGGATCCCACGAGTCGAACAATCGCCGGTATCATCTCCGTGTCACTTTCCATCGCCCCCGAAGAAGATAAAAGCGTCATTGTTCGCGGAGCTCGGTTTCGGCACGTGTGAAAACCGAAACGATCGTCGTTCGGCGTCCTTGCGAGGAAGTGAATCAAGGTTTTGTTTTCATGCACTGCCTCCGCGGGGTTCAAGATCGGCTGGCGTCGTTTGCTGCGCGCGATATTACCATAATTGCCCGGCGACGGTTTACATATTTAATAAAATCTCATTACCCCCGTTGGTAAGTGCCCGGAGAAGTGTAAGCGACAAGGAGATCACCGTACGATAGGCGTCCTTACGTCGCGTTAACACGGCACTTATTTTCAGCGACATCTCGGCCCATAATTAATAACCGTTTCACCGGGCTTATCTGAACGCTTGAATTTCCAGCGTTCCCGTGGCGTAACGAATGTGTCGATGCTCGTGGCAAATTGCCGTTTTTTACGAGCGGTCAAATCAAGTCCCGGCGAATCCTCGCCGTTACCGATGGATTTTTAATCCGTCGACCACCGAGTAGATCGACGCCTTGGCTTTTCAATTCCAGCCGATCCCTCACACCTCCGAATTAACCGGTCGTTTATTATCCGCCCGCCAGCATGACGATTCTGTCTGCCGGCCGGACACGTGGGCCACATTCTTCGCCCATAAATAGAATCCCGCGCGAGGCTCTTCATCATCCGGACTACGGCGAATTAACGTTTCCGAGGAACCTTCGGCCGTGTCGCTACATGACGGACGAGCCGAAGAAAGACACGAAAATCCTGCTGAAACACGGCCGTAAAGCATCGATAATGAATAAAGTATGTCGCGTTAATTTACAGCATCGAGCACCTTCTTACTATGAAATCTGAATCTCGTTTCGTCGACACGAGTCACGTGGGTCCTGTAAATCGTCAGGGGAACATTGATCGATCGAATTAGTATACCGACGGTTATTGTACAACGATCTACAAGAGCCCATCGAAGTTGTCTGGGGATTAGGGACGATTACGAAAGTGTTCGAAAATTTACGACTAATTTTCCCGCGGTCATCGGTGCTCGTTAGTTCGGCAGATGGCCACTCCAATGCCACTCACTAAAAATCCTAGATGACCCATCGAGCGTACCGACACTCGTGACGCAAGACCGCCGTTTAATCGGCTTACTCGTGGTAATTAAAAAATATATACAGAGATGCCAAGGCGTCGGGGCAAGGGGGACGGGAGGGGGAAAGGATGATCCTCGTTGGCCGGCAGCAGACGTTCTTGGGTTTCCAGCGTGACGGCTCCGCGACCGGGTGCACCGGTGCGTGGAAACGGATCATGGCTACCGAGTTTGTGCCCGACGTTAACAAAGTGGAATATCATTACGAGACAGGGCCGGCGCGGGGACGAGTCGTTGTCGTTGTCTACGACTACTAATCACGACTCGTCTTACTACTCCTTCCTTCGTTTTTCACTCTCTCCTTCCGTCCTTTCCCTCTCGACTTCCACTCGAAGCCAGAAAAAGGTACAACACCAGCGCGCGAGACGGCCAACCATGAAATATTTATAAAACACTATGGAAATCGCGCCGTGGTACCGTTAATTAGGCCTACCTTTGAATTATGAAGAGATTCGTATCGACGATTGATATTAATTTCCTGTGCTTACGTGTTCGTTTAATAATCGAAAGTTTGTGTTTGGCATTCTTGCGCTGTCAGTGAGGTTCTTAATGAAACGCACGTTGACGCGATGCGTATCGATGTCACTCGTGACTGTGGGTCAGCGCGCGGGTGAAGGTTGCGAAAGCTGCGTTGATCCTTCGATCTTGGAGCGGATTGATAGATCCTTCGGGTTCTTCCAGCTGATCGTGACAGGACGAGTGGGAGACAGAGAGGGGGAACGGATTGTCTAATCCATTCGTTCGTGACTGGTCTACTCTTGACCTCGGGGACGGGGGGAGACGTCGATGACCCGTGAGAGGCGAGACGGTCGAATTCGCTTGATGATTCCGCGGCTTCGTCAAGCTCTCGCGCCTTGGTCTTCGCGCAAGGAAGCATCTGAAGAATGCAGAGCCGGTCCGTCGCGTTTGTCCTATCGTTGGCCTTGGCTCAGAGACTCGTTAGCGGTGAGCCTGCTTTTCTTCGGGGTTCGTTCGCTGGGAAAATCCCAGAGAGCCCGCCTTCTAAGCCGGTTCCGCCTCAAGGCCATTACATGCCTGTTGCTTTTGACCAGCTTGCTCGGGTTTCCGAAATCGCCAGGGGTCAGACGGGTCGCGATCTTCCGCGAGGGTAGATCGACGTTTGCCAAACTGTTCGCTCGACACGCAACGAAAAACGTGGTCGACCAGAACCGCGAGATCGTGATCGTCCTGTGGTTTCTCGACTGTCATTCCATTGATACACATCGGCAAACGTCACTCTCCTACTCGTTATTGATTAATCCCAGAGAAAGCCCTCGTCCTTGATTTCTGCGAGTTTGAAAAGCATAGATTTCCTTCACCCAAAAGCGCTACAAGTACGGTTCGATCGTTTGTTGCAGGTACGAGTGCCACTGAAAGTGAATTTTTCGGTGAGGCCTAAGGACGTTTCCGTGACGATCACGAAGAAGCACTTGACCTGTGGTGTGAAAGGACAACCACCGATCATAGACGGAGATTTCCCCCACGAAGTCAAGCTCGAGGAATCTACCTGGGTCATCGAAGATGGCAAAATCTTGCTCATCAATTTAGAGAAGGTGAGTAGGTCATTTCCGATTTCGATTATCCTCATATTTTCCACAAGAATAAGTATCTGCTAACCGCTGATCTATCGTGACCGATTTATCTGACTTCATTGAAATCGCAACACTACGAAAGGGTTGGCATTGCGTTTTTCGCGTCAACATGAAAGTGGGCCTTGACTGGGCCCCGTAGACTCTAACATCCTCCACTCGTAGATGGACCCTCGAGATAATACTCGCGATCGACAACGGGCCAATTGAATGGTCTGACGTGTCCTTGACTGCTCGAAAGACCAACGCTGGCAGGTTTCATCCGGCGAAGGTCCGATCGGTCTTCAATTGTGTTCTCCAGCACCTTTCTTCCTTATTCCCTTCCGACGCGTCAGCGGAAACAACGCATCCTTTCGTCTTTTCACGTTTCACGTTCTTGCTCTTGTGTTCCAGGTGAACAAGATGCAATGGTGGGCCCACGTGGTTACGTGCGATCAGGAAATCAGCACGAAGAAGGTGAATCCCGAGCTGAGCAAACTGTCCGACCTGGACGGTGAGACCAGAGGACTCGTGGAGAAAATGATGTACGATCAGAGGCAAAAGGAACTCGGTTTGCCAACTTCCGACGAGCAGAAGAAGCAGGACGTCATTAAGAAGTACGAAAAATTATGATAATTTTTCCGTAGACCTCATTCAAGGATAATTCTCAATTCTCAACGATCTGTTTGCCCTTGGTTTTTAGGTTTATGGAGCAACACCCTGAGATGGACTTCTCGAAATGCAAGTTTAATTAAAGCACATGAGTTCCCGGATGTTCCTCGCTGGTATGTCGAGGGAATCGTCGACCAACTGAAATTCCAATCTCTTTACTCGTCACTGTCTCGACGTCCTCGGCGTCTTCAATGTCTGCTCTTCGTTCTGACCTGTCCAACGAAAACAGGATCGATGCTTCTTATCTCAAACGCGAAATCAATCGAAAAACCTCGGCATAATGTAGTAGACTCGTTACAGATGGCAGCACCATGTCCAATCCACTTAAATGTCCGTCGTAAAACAGTGAACTACACCTTCTCCGAGACGTTCTATTTCTTTAGACATTTTCTTTTTCATTTGCTTCTTCAAAGACCAGATAAACGAGAAGCAGACCCGCGTTGCACAAACATGTTCCGGACTTATAAACATTATATTTCTTATGGTAACAATAAAATAATTTAGGAAAAAACGTGACGATCTTTATTTCATTCTGGTGCGTAAGCAACTTAATCCCTGTAGCTCTGTTTATCTATAAAAAAAGTTACAATATGTTACAAAAAGTTACATATCATCGAGTTACTACAGAACGTTTATCGAAAACCACTGAGCGTAGTATCCTTTTACAAGTCATTTCTGCGTGAAGGCAAACGCGTCTCTTCGCGGTTCTCAAGCGACGACAATGCGGGCAAGTAGCGTGACGCCTTACAAAGGCAGGTTTGTCCGACAAAAGGTCTCTTGTTAGCGGCAAATCGAGCCGTCTACTCCAAGACAAAGTCTGCTTAAGCGTACTGGTCGGCCTCCTTCATCACCCGAGTGATCCAACGCACGTAGTTGGTGAGCCTCGCGTAGATACCGAATTTCCCACGTTTGCCGCAACCCTCGCCAAAGCTGGTGATCCCAAAGATTGTCCAAGGATGGTCCGGTCTGCGTGGATCTCGACAGAGAAGTGGACCGCCGCTATCTCCCGCGCAAGTGTCCATCTTCGCTCGTCGATATCCGGCGCAGAACATGTTCTCCGTGATTCTGTAGTCCATGTAAACGTCGCGGCAGGTTTCACGAGAGACTATCGGGATCTGAAAGAGAAACAATCATCATTTCCAGGAGCGACAAGTATAACTGACCCCGAAAAGTGACAACACACAGGAAGAACCATGATATGTTTACTAAGTTATTTCGATACGCTGACTTTTGTGATTCTAATGTAGTTAATGACGTAATTGATTCGCCTTACTCGAGCCTCGTGAAGAACGTCTGTTCCGAAGTCATCGGTGACCCTGGATTTTCCCCAGCCGATGATGGTGCACAATTGGTTGGTGGGCAGAGGTTGCTTTGGTGCTGGTAAACAAGCGATTCCTCTCGACGGGGCGGCAGTCAAGGTGACAGGCAGCCGCAGCAACGCAACGTCGTTGTCCACCGTATCAGCGTCATATTCCGGATGAACAGTCACCGAGTCCACCTGAAGAATGATAAATGCTGTTTAATCGAAGCTTCGTTTTAATACCACTGGCAGTTCCATTGATTTCCTGCTTGACGAGTTGATTGGTCACGTACCCTGAGTTCCAGTTCGGTGCCTTCCTCCACGGTTAGATCGTGTTCGCCTATGCGAACGTAGAGTCGTTTTCTGATACAGTGGGCGGCCGTCAGGACCCACCTCGGCGATACCAAAGTTCCCCCGCAAAAAGCTTCCTACGAGAAAACAAGGTAAATGTACTGTACTGTATCCTGTCGAATTCATCGACGTTGGAACAAGTTGATTGCTGATTTTCACTCACTCGAAATCTATTTAGGACGGCCACTTGCCAAGGCCAACTCCCGGGTGTGGTTGGTCTACCACCAATTATTCTCGTAAAATAGGACAGTCTAGAATTCTTATGAGCAGCTACACCGCACTTCCATGGGTTACTGTTCTTGTCAGGTGTGAAGTTTTCAACAGTGTTAGGGTTTAGCTCGAACTCGTCGAGCACCAAATCTGCAATGATAAAAATCTTCCTTTACCTAAAACTTCTAAACTTAAAAAAAAAAAAAAAAAAAAAAAAAAAAACTTCTTCTTTTTATCTTCCTCCTAAACCTTCGTAAAATTATTCTTAAAATTTTACCATCGCCATCGTCTTCGTGGCTACCACGAATTTTTCTCTGGATCCATCTTTGGCAGAAGCTACCCTCAACGTAGCAGTATGCGCTTTCCCTAATGACATCACGTCCGCATATTCCCGGTGTCCTGCACCACCTGTATTCAGTTGAAATGGATCAATAATTACACGCACAACTGTCAGTATCATCTGTCTGCTCCTAGATTAATTTACCTATGACGTTGAGTAGTGCAGAGTCTCGTACAGGGGGACCACTTGCTCCATTTGCCGAAATATACACTGGGTTGGTCCTTCGTGTCCTTGCCCCTTCTTCTCCCGTGTCTCGGTTCAGCTTCCTTTGGCATCTACCGTCAATTCCCACCATTCAACGACACCCATACCCCCAGACTCTGTTCCTCAAACGTACCTGGACTACGTGAAATTTGTCATCCCTTCCTCGGTGACCGCGACGCTGACGCTGTTTACATCTCATCTGTCTTCCTTTCCTCTTGTGATGACAGCTTCGCTCCTCCTACGAATTAAAGTGATCGTAAACACAATCCCCAGCTATTAATAACACTTTAGTCAATCTCATTTTAATACCCTGAGGACGGTATTTCCGCAGACTTTTTTCCACTGACATCTCCTAACGCGGTTCTGCGTGCAATGTCGATCACAGACCGACCATTCGCTCCAATTCGTGAAGTGTTCCAATTTCGAGGATTCTGTTCGAGGATGAAAGAGATAGCATCATTAAATAAATAGTCCGTGGCATAAGCGTCATTGTCGAATTTATTGCAGAGATACTAACTATTCTTTGGTAGTTGCTCATTGACAGTCTGGTGGACCGGTTGAGGCCAGCTGGAGTTATTACTAAATACGACGGTAAGCGTTTTGTTCTCATTCTGCAATCAATTGAAAGACGCTTATAAAAATGCGGAAAGTTTAAAAACTGTTGGAATGGAGTCGCATTGGCCGTGCTATGGTATCACGTTGGATATAAATGAAGGAGATATCGCACTTCTTTCCGTGCTGTTCGCATTTGAATGCTAAATAGCGCGATATCTCGTTGCTGAGAATTCCAAAGGGACTTTGCGCAGCTGTACGACATTGCCTTTAACCGAGCGCTAATCGATAGCGGACAGCGCGTGTAATCGGTCTGCAGGCTTAACAGAAACCGGGGTAACTGCTCCTTAAACGAGCGTAATAGAGGCGCGGCAACCTGCCATTCTCGCCAGTCCCGTCGTTCTCGGCGGGAAAATCGCTACGACGTCGGCCAAGGCTGTGCCAGCACGACCGAATTAAACTCAATTACCTCTCAATTTGTCGGACGTTTAACAGCAGCGCGACGTAACTGGCCTGCTAATCTCGCGTTGCACAATGTTGCCGTGCGCATCGGCCAGTCGACGAAAGCGAGTCTAGTCGACCGATGACCAAGGGAAACTGGACACACACGGTTCCACGAGAGAACGAAACTAAACGGTCCTCAGCGGTCGACCTTGACGGTCTCCGCGAGAACCACGACGAGAGTTCAAGGTTAACTCTGGGTCAACGCTGTCGATCCTCGACCTCTTATTACGACTCTACGAAAAGAAGCTTCCGGTTCGTCCAGTTAGAACCACACGTACAGCCCTATGCCCTAACGTCTTCCTCAACACTCAAGGAAAACGCTTAGACTAAAACGGTATTACGAAAGCCGGAAATTAATGTCAGGGTCAGCACGTGGGACAATGCTACGTGGTCGTTTGGAGTCACGGAGGAATGCATTGGCTGGTTAAAGAGATGCACCGGGTACTGGCAGGAGCCGCGTGAAGGGTATCAAAAAACAGCGGGACGAATGGGAAAGGAATCTCCGGCGAGGCGGAACGGCGAAATCGGCTTCTTCGTTTTCCTCGGAGCGTCGGCGGCGGCCAGGAGTTTTGCCGTAGATGGCATCGACGGGCCGTCGTCCGTCCGAAAATGGCCGGCGATTCCATCCATGGTGGATTTAGTATACGCCACGGCGGGCAGCATGCGTCCCTTCGTCGTCGTCGTCGTCGCTGGAATGCTCACTATGGCGAGATCTTGGCTTGATTTACGATCACGCGCCTTCGATCGGAAGGCCGTGGGCGCCTTGCGCGATCCTCCTCAACCCGCCTTCCGACCTACAATTTCTACAGGCATCGGCCAGACGAGCTAGACATCGGTAGACATCCGATCGAAAAAAAGGGAATCATTTTAATAGGATTCTTGATAAAATAAATCTCTGTTCCAAAACTTACAGACTGTCATTCTCTTTCTGAGCAGCCGGCTGAGAAATCAACTTTGATGATCGAGCACTTCGGTTTCTAATTTTGTCCTCCGGATGCAATTTACCCGAGACCCAAGAGCCTTCGTAATGATTAAACTTCCGCGCAAGAAGCGGATTGCTATATCGAGCTGCTGGTTTTGGCGGTAGACGGTGCTCTGTATGCGATCGAGCACATGCGTAGGAGCGATTCGATCGGTTGGCCGTCGTTTCTGCAGCCGTAAAACCGACCATTAGTGTTTCTTAAAAGGCAGCGGAGAAACGGTCACCTGCCGGGCTTTTAACCGTTGCTAACTATCCGACAACACTGCCACTTCTCCCTCCCAGTCCTCGCTGTTCTCCCTTTTCCTCTCTTCTTCCTGCCTGCTCTTTCGTTTTCTCCTTTTTCTTCCTCTTTTCCCACGTTCCTCCGTTTTACGCTGGCGACCGGGCTTTATGGCCGGGGTTATTTCCGGATCGACATCTCTCCAGCGGCATGAGCCAGCTTACGTCTCGGTAGAATTTACCTATGCATTATTCCCAGGGGATTGCCGTACATTTCCACCTCCCAATTTTCCGCGAGTCTTCGCCGTGAGGAATCTTTATCGTCCCATGGCTGATCCGTGCGGTTTGCGCAATTCGTTTCATGGTCGAATGAAGTCATAGGATGCTGATGAAAATACGATGACACACTGAGGCACGTAATGAACGGTTCTATTGTTCTGACTGGTCATTTTCGGTAGATCGAGGTCGGCATGATCCGATGGCTTTCGTCGAATCAATTTCCTATGGAAATTTTTCGGCCCATCTCCCCTCGAGACTATTCGTCATTATTTTCGCGCCGTTTCTTCCTTTTCTTCGTTGACCGGGGGGAATTTCTTCATTTTGTATCTGGCGTCCCTTCGTCGGCGGTCTGTGCTTTCCTTAGCCTCCCCTTCGTCCTCACCGTCCAATCCTGCCATTGTTCTTGACCGTTTTCTTTTTCTCCCGGGACCTCTTATCCCGCTCTCCTCAGATTCTGCCTTTCTTGTCTCATGCTCTTTCTTGGCCATAACCCCCTCCTCGTGTCCCTTGTCCCTTTGGCCTCCTTGCCCCGCGAGGACGAAGGCTTTTTGCCCGCTACGAGACTTACATACTTCCTGGCCGGGGACGAGCTGAAATTCCAGGCGATAGTCGGCGCGATACGCTGTAAGAAGCTAATCGAGCCGAGCCGTGCGTCTCGGTGGCCGAGGGCCCAGGGGGAGGGGGGAATTTCGCGGGAGAAAGATTCTCTCCGGGGTGCCGGCAGAATGTGCGCGTCTCGCGGACTTGTTTTATTTCTTCCTTACGCCAGGAGAAAAAAAATAACAGGAGAATCCGCGACCGATCTCACCGTATGCAAAGATACTTTCTTCCTCAGGCTACCCATTATTTTTCTTTCAAAAAATTGTACCTTCCTCATGAATGGAGGAACGACAGAGGAACCGGAAATCCAAGCTTTCGCGATAACATCAGGACCGGATGCTCGACGACAAGGTTCTCCCATCGTCATAGAAAGTTCGAAGAAGAAACCATCGATACGTGGCCTTTCTTTCTCCTCGTTCACATTCCTATCGGTTGCGAGACGGTACTGTTAACTAACCAACGTCTCCGCTAACTCGAGGAAATCTATCGATACCGATCCGCGATATTTCGACGCTGACATTTAACGCCGGCGAATAAATGTTCACTCTGAGGCCCCTTAGAGCGAGGAATTTCATTTACGAAAAGGCACGGATCGACTTCGGTAATTGTTGAGCGGGTCTTTTCCGCGATTCAGCTTTTTATTTTCCTCCTAACACGCCGCACGATTTTACGGCGGGCTATTATGCAAGGAAATGAGACGAGTGGGGGGGGGATATCATTGGCGAGCACTGTCAGCGTCTGAAAACGCCTGGAATTTATTTCCCGGGGGGAGTGAATGCAACGCGCGCGCCTCTGAATGTAAAATATCGTCTGCATCTCGGTAAGCCGGGAAAAGCAAGGAACGCCATAGAATTCATCGACGCCGGATATACATAGAATGTGTAGTCGCACGTCGAGTCATCGATTTATTTCCAAAAACGTCGCTGTCTCCCCTCTCCCCGTGATTTCCCGTGGGTCTCCCCCGCCCGCGGGAATATTAACCCGGGGACTCTGTCGTCGATTTTCACGGCAATTGCGGCAAGGGTGGAGAAATCTTATCGAGTTAGCGGTGTGCCTGAGATCGTTTGGAATTTACAGGGCGATTCAATGCTCCGCATCGCGCATGCGAGCCATCGTTTCGCATCTCGATAAGCCGAGAAACCGAGTAACAAATGTCCCGCGCGGTTCTGCTCGAATAGAATTCGTTGATAATAACCCGTTAGGGTTTGGAAAAATCTCGCGATATCCGCGTCACGTCCGGCCGGGCATCTGCCGTTTAAACCATAAATTACCTTTTGCCGGGCCATCATCCGAGCCGTCGGATAAGACCGGGGAAAACGATAAACCTTTATCTAGTTCCACGCCTAGTTCGATCGCTCGTCTTTAACATTCCCCGCCCTTTCCCCGCCCTCATGAACCTCCACTAAAAATCCCAGCATTAGGAAGAAATTATCTTCTCTCCACCTACTTGTCCATTGAATTACGGTTATTGGATGGAGGCAGTTAGCGGTGCTGTAAGCGCGCAAAAAATTACCTCCTTGTGCCACGCACTAAGGTATTAATTGTTCAAAGATTTAACACGGCCAGATGTTAAGGCGGGTCATAAACCCGCTGCTAAGGCAACCGCGGGCGTACAGTAGTGGTGCGAGATAACGACCAGAAGAAACCGATAAATCATTATCCGTACTTTCACAATCGTCCCCCGTGGCTGTCCTTCCGTCTCTCGGCTTACACGCCCTTTTCCGCCAACGATGCATTTGCAGACGTAACGCCCTAAATATCCCACCACCACCGGGGAGATATTTTATTCAACGAGTCCCCGTTTCGAGGAATGCAATTTCGAAATCCTTTTGTGCCTCTTAAAGTCGCTAAAAACCGTGATGATCGTCGCACGATTCACTGAATTACGTAACGTGGGTAATGTCATCGGTTTGTTTAATCGTCCGTCGGTTTCCAAGGATGTCGATCCACGCGAGATCTCGCTCTTACTCTCGCCGTTGGATGCGGAGTTCATGTGTCACGGGCATTTAAGGCGATACGATCGGGCAAGATTATTGCTGGTCCGGGACGGTAAGTGATACTTAAGGATTCGCATGCGTGGATCGTATTAGCTCTCGAAAAGCCATGGACCGTAAGGACGGTCGGTCAGCGAAATAACAGTAATTACCGCATGGTGCTTAGCTAAAACGAGGTTTCTCCAGTTTGCCCGGTAATTGAGTCGACCAAGTCGACTGACACGATTCGCTCCTCTGCGAGACCCTCGAGGGTTTCCAGGCTCCTTGGGCCTTTTGGCCCGTCGCTATCATCCAATTGTACTCCGTTCGCAGAAACAAGGTGACCCTACACGCGTAAACATCGTCCCTGCCTCGTAATCCCCACCCTAACGGATACGTTTATACCGATCGTTTCTCTTTCCGAGAAGCCTCGAGCTATATGCGGCTCTTATAATTACAAAATTAGACGATACTGTCGTACATCACTGCCGTCCCTACCGAAACAAATATCCCAGCCAGTTGGCAAAAAAAATTCAACAAACCAATTCACCCTCATCCATCTCTATCATCGATCAAATTTTATCGGAGAGTTCTTGGAGCATTAAATACGTTTGAGAAGTATTTTTTCTTGCTTTCGTTTGATAGCTCTGACAGTCTTCTGTGCACTTACCTCGTGATTAACGGCGACCGTCGAGGCGACCAGCCACAGAAGCAGGGCGAGGACTCTGATGATTCCTGGCCAGCGAAATGATCTATCGATCATTCCCGGAGAATCTCCGACGGATCCAGACGAGCGTCGCAAGGGTGACGACGCGGCAATGCCGATTTCCCGTCGCCGATGCATCGCGACATGATCACGCGTTTCCCTGAGGATTGACGAGCCTCCACTAGGTAGATTTTTCCCCTGGAAAACTGTCCACGTGCAGCCAGAAGTTAGTCAGGTTCAGAATAACCTGGGACTCAATCCCATTAGCGATCGATTCTTATGGCATTAGTAAAATAAACACACACGCGTCTAGGAAATTACAGGTATTTCTGGGACTATCGTAGGCTTAGATTTCATCACAAAATTCCACGTAAAGATCGATCTCCCGCGCTTCGCCTTGACTTTCCGTGGTTTGTTCGTGTAAATTTCCCTCGTGAAATCCTTTGTTTTCTATCCCTGAGGTATGGTAGGATCGTACGAGATTGTTCGCGCCAGTCTTTACCGGAGTCTGGCTATCCCGAACATACGGTAGCGTGCTCGGGGTAACCGCAAGAAGAGAACAATAAGAGCGAGCGTGCGTGCGCGCGATGCACGTGCGGGACACGCGAGCGGGACGGAGACGAGCGGAGAGTGTTCGCCGAGAGCCACGCGGCTCTATAAATACGATAGGAACTCCGCGCGAAGAATTTCAAACAACCGCATGTAAAATCCCGCGGGTCCAAATGTCGAGCGCAGCGGTAGAAACGCGGGATCGTCTTTAACCCGGACCATTTGGCTTGTCGGTAGACGCTTTGACCTTGAGTTTTCCAGTCTACCGAAAGCTTAAGGAACCGTGAAGGGGGGGGGGGGGCAGGGTGGTGAAAGAACGGGGATATTCTATTTGCCGTGACACGTGCATGTCTCGGTCGGTTGTTTTGAAATACCTTAGCTCTGTGAATGTCGCAGACCCACTGAAATAGTACGAGCAATGTTTCTGACTGTCGGCGGAGTTAAAGATTGCCGTTCCGACGAGGAATATCCATTACCAGCGACAGTATGAAGGTGCGGGGAACTCGGCGAAGAGGTGTGCGCGTTTGGCAGGCGGGACGTGCAAGTAGCTGGTTGACGTCTCCTGGAGCACGGTTGCTCGGCTCATGCCGGAAATGTCCGTGGACCGGGTACTCGTGTGGTTCGTGTGGATTAGAGGCAACCCTTTTGCCGGTGCAAACGACCCGAAGGCCCCGCCACCCCCGCTGGCAAATCGTCAGCCGTTGCACACCGGCCGGATATTTTTAGAATCGCCAGCGAGTCTGCGGCCTGTCAGATTTCGAGACGCGGAAACCGCCCACTGGCAGGAGGAAAACCTTGCTGCGGTTCATCGAGTCGTTCGACTACCTGGTCTTCCCCTCGCTGAAAAATTCACCGACCTCTTCGTCTACGAAACTCCAATTTCCTCAAACTTCACCAACAAAACCATGAGTCCTGTTAATCCTTTGCACAGTTCTCTTGTATTCGTCACGTGTTCTGTTCTTCGTTTGCACAAATCGGAGGAAAGTGATGACACTGATGGGTTAGAGTGGGTTAGAGTGAACGGCTCGTGAATAGAAACTGTCGTCCGGTGTTGGTATCGGAGGCACTGTGGCACACGCACGTGGCCACGGCACGACTGACGAGATACACGCGCGAGGAAGTATCAAGCACAGGCCGCTGAGAGGAGTGGCTGTTGCTGCTGCTGCCGCCGCTGGCCAACCGGAAGTAGAGGGTGACTCGGGCTATCGTGGTGGGGTATCACATGCGACAGACGCACCTATGTAAATCATAACCGAACTTTACGATCGGTCCACGGCATTGTTCGGAAGCGCATAAGTAGCTCGACTGACTAAACTTGATAACCATCCGACTTGTACCCACGGTCGGGGCAAAAGAATTAACATGGGACTACAGAGAAAAAAATTGGAACACGAAAAAATTGGCAAAACGGTGCTTGTCGTGCACGTATGCGATCGTTTTCCTCTTAGCGCACCGTTGAAAATGCTTATCAAAACCGACATCCTGTGTGCTACTGGTAAAAAATAATGTCGAGGACTTTGGCGTGTTTTGCTGTTAAACCACAGTCGTTTCCTGCGTCAAGCATCTATTTGTGGACGCGTCAATTTTATTCCGATCGATTTGATAACGTAACGAGTCGTTTTATTTAAGTGTCTCTTGAGGTACGGTATTATTTTAGGTGGTAGAATTCCGCTGAAAACGGCCTGTGCGAACGATAACGGCCACGTGACACGACTCGACGGTGTTTCATGACGCTGGCGTTGGCGCAAAAAAAATGTGTAACTGATGATTCAACCATCTACGTCAGTTTCAACGTCTGCCGTCGGTCTACCGTGGCTAATCATATCGCCTTACTTTCTTAAAATAAGACAGTCAAGAAGTGGGACGAACGAAAACGGATTCCTAATATCGTCCGTTGTTGCACAAAGTTTTCCGTTTCCCATTGAAATGCCCCTCTGAGCATTTTCTAAACGCGCAAACGAATTTATGACGATCTGTTTACGGCTCTGCCGAAGGCCCGACGTACGGGAAAAATCGATGCAGCGAGTACACAGTGGGGCCCGATCGACCATTTATTTATTCAGTCCATAAATACAGAACGTAGACCGTCGGTCTCGCGGGGAGACTGGATTGCGCAGTCTGGACCGCCGCCGATCCGTGGAGCGTATTAGCGAACGAGAGGGGGATGAGGGGGGGGGGATAGCGGTGAACGGGGCCATTTGAGGGCGTTCTATGAGACGCTGTAAAAATAAACGAAAAGAGGAGGAAAAATCGGACCGGCTCGTACGGCACCACCTGATTCCCCCGACCGTTCTCAGGCCTTGGACGATTTTGACATATTCCAGGATTAGCCGAGAATTGGATTAAAAGGGGGCGCAATTTACCGATTTGCCTGTTCGAAGGACCGTTTAGAGATCGTTTTGAAAGATTGCCGGCGCTTGTTTCCGAAGATTCGGATATAATGACATACAGGCTGTACGGTCCTGTCTGGAATACGGAATGTGCGCCTGTGGCCCGGACACGCCCTGCCCTCGCAGAAGATTGCATGAAATTACCGGCGTTTTCGGGAAAAAATAAGCCGAGGCTCGGTGATTTCCTGTGGGAGAGGGGGAACAGGGAGAAGAACGTGGAGGAAGAGAGAGAGAGGACAGGATGATCGTGTGAGAGTGTGAGAGGTGATTTACGAAACGACATGATTGCCTTCCGAAGCTGATGAGAAGACTGGCTGGCGATTTGACAGTGGTTTGGACAGACCGCTAAAAGCAACGATTAAATCGATAGGCAAGAACGGCCAGAGGCGTAAATACGTATTAAAGCAATTACGCGTGGATGTCACGAGCGGTACATAAGGAGAAGACTGTCGTACGTGCTGGTAATTTCAATTTCCCAGCAAAAGTCGATGAATTTAACGATCGTTCGTATCCTCGTGCACGCTCGCTAGGTCCTTGCGAGTCCTTAAAGCGACGTTAAGCGAGCGATCGGGACGTGTCGAGTTGTCCTATTGTGTCCTATTGAATCGGGGACAGAGAGGGGAAGAGGGGAATTAACTGAGAAACGGCTCCGTGGTAGGCGGTGCGCGAAGACCAAGGTAAGCAGGCTCTTTGCGGGCCGTTCGAATTAATTCCCACGAGTACGCGGGGTAGAAGGCAGGACGGGAGGGCGAAAGTCTCGTCTGCCGGATCTTGGGGAGTTGTGTCCTTTTAAGTTAAAGGACCGAGCGGACGTCGAATGCCGGAGGAACCGATGGGACATCGGTATAAATCAACGTCCAGGCTGTCTGCCCCTTCCTCCCTTCTCGTCTTGCCCGTCTTCTCTTATCCCAGCCAGTCAACGACTCCGAGCGACGATTCCCCCTCCCTGTCCTGGGCTTTCCCTTCCATTCGTCCGTAAGTTATGCTAATGCCGACGAATCAATTTATTTATATTTATTTATAGCGTCGAAATGTTTGTACGGGGCCGGCTGCTGGTCGTCTCCGCGGCCTCGGACCACCCGCGAAAACGAGAACCGATCCCTGCTGCAGGGGACGTCGTCGTCCGTGGGGTCCCGGCCGTCCTCCTTTCAGCGGCTCTTGTACCGATCCCCCCGCCCCATCCCTTTTTCCCTCCCTCTCCAACCCATTCGTTTCGCTCTCTCTCCCTCTGCTTCCTCCCTCCGACTTCGACTACCCTCTGCCGATCCCCCCTGTTTTCTCTCTTTCCGCCTCTCCTTCCATTCTTTATTTCTTTCCTCCGTCTATATATAGGACTTTTGATACGGGCCTTCGCGAATGGACGAAACACGATCCCCCGTGGTATCGGTTTACGGATCGATCCAATCGCGCACTTACCTCCCACCGATGATAAAGTTTCTCTAACGAGAAATTCGGTATCGACGAGACGTCGTAAACCGTTCGCCAGGAATCACGAGCGTGACGGTCTCGCAGGAACGTTACGGTTTATGCCGAAAATGCGTGCATCTAATCAATGAAATAGGAATTCTTCGTCGCTGGGAAAGATGTTGATTAAAAATTAATGAAGGGAAATGAAGCGTGACAAAGGTGACACTCGTGGCCGCGACGATGAATGAGCACAGTGGCCATGACATTGAGAGTAACGTATAAAGTCAGCAATTGTCGATGACTATGCAGTTATAATTATCCGTTTTCGAAGGACGGTTGTTAAACTCTAGTGTTCAGCGGGTCAGGCTCGTCGAAAGATCATTTTGATCGACCAGAACTCAGCAGGATTGTATGTCCGGTTACGTACTAACAGGGGCGAAGGGATACTCTTCCCCTGATTGTGCGCAACACTCCTTGCACAGAGTACAATTGACACTTATACACAGAAAAATAAAGATCACTTGTCTTTTCATGAATATTAATTCTGCTTAATTAGAGCTACTATCGTAATCAGTCACGGACGTCTGATTTTCTTGCGTTTATTCCTTATATATTCCTGATTCCTATCAAAGGCAATCAAGAGTTGTTGGAACGATGCAAATGAAGCAAGGTGAACGGTAACCGGAAAACACAGCTTTAGTGTGTAAGCAACGGTTGTTGCAACAACGAATCGTCGATGAGTTTGCCGTAATGAACACTCGTTATTACGCGCCGGGGATATCCTTGAAAAATGCATGGGAGCCAACAATTACCGAAAAAGTGGGTCGGCAAGGTGAAAACGTTGCGTCCTTCGCGCGCGATTCGACTTCATCTTTGTGAATATGACCGGCGAATTGTTTTGCGAATTGTAGATATTCATTTTTTCATTCGTATGAAAAAGTCGATACGTGCGGTGTACTTGGTTGGGTTGGGAAATACGTCAGGAAGAGGAGAAGTTTCAAATATTTCTCAGATGGCTTACGACAGGAGTAAGAGATTTCCTAAGTTGCTGGTCCAAACTCCAGCTATTGTCGGACCAGGGACTTATGATTATTCGACTTTGTCCAAACCACCACGTGATATTGGTATTTTTAATTTACTCAAAAATTATTTTCTTCTTCGATTACATTTGCCTACAGTGAAGGTTGTTTTGTTATACAGGAAACTGTTATCCCTTCTTGACGGGGACGAAGAGGAACACTCTGACCGTTAGCAAGGACGTACTGAATTTTCCAGGTCCTGGTACATACGATCCAAAGGATCCCCGTGGACGCATTCGAGAACGTATTTACACTCGAACTAAATAATTTCCGCGTTGTCATTTACATTGACTGAACGTTTCGGCGATGTTTAGGGCGGTGTCAGCATTGATTTCACTGAGGCAAGGTTCAAGGAACGAATTCCTGAAGGACCAGGTCCTGCGAATTACGATCTTCCAGAAGAATTAATCGGAAAATCGTGCAACAGTCCGAAAAATCAATGCGAACCCTGCAGAGGACCTGTTGGCAAGGTAAAGGAATGTCCCACTTCTCAATACTTTTTCGTTGTGCGAGTTTCCTCAATTGGATGACATTGATTTTATCTCTCAGTTGTATCTCGCTCGACCCCCACGACTTCACGTTATTTCTGGACTGTCGGTACCAACGAAACGAGATGCCTATGGTTACGGTATTAAAAACAATGGTGCGCTTGTAAAAATCGTGCCCAGTGATCCTGTTCCTGTCGGCTTTTACAACGTTCCTCGAGGGGTAAGGTTTTACACCTTTCATAAAATGCTCGATAGAAAAGCTATTATTCCGTGTCTGTTTAGGAAACCTGTTTCAATACTATAAGGTATAAAGGGAATTTCTGGAGTAGGATGACTGGTAGGCAGGACGTGTTATCCTCTTCGACTCCAGGACCTGGGGATTATGAACATGAAACAACGAAATCTCCTGCTGAGATACAAAACGAAAAGATTCGAGAATCGAAAAGGGCCACGTCAAGACAATCTCAATACCTCGATGATTTGTACAGAAAAAAATTAAGAGAAGTAAATAACATTTGACATACATATAGCATGAGTTAGTAATTTGTTTATGGTTGACAGGGACTGCCAGCACCAAATGCTTATGACCCACCAAAAACTTCATTCGATCAGCATAATTCCTGCAAGTGTGATCAGGATATTCCGGAGCTTCCACCTTTTAAACAAAGTTCCAAGGTCATTAATAAATTTAATGCACCAACAGATTCTTGACTTTTAATAAAAACTAGTTCATCATTTACAGAGATTTCAAGATGATTTTTTCTCTGATTCTCCTGGACCAGGGACATACGAAATTTGTGACGGTCCAAAGTGTGGCAATTCTTTAAATCTTGCACCTTTCGGTTCTACAGCAGATCGATTTATGAAAAACTCTGGTGGAACGATGCCAGGTAAAGTTGATAAATATTCCCTTGTTGAAATAAGTTATTATTTTATTTCCCCTTACCAGCATCGAATACATATTTATCGGAAGTTGGAAACATAGCTTACGAGTGCAGGAAGCGTTTAAAGTATTGCATTCCTAGACCAATTGTACAAGAAAAAATTCCGATAAAATCAACCACGGACAACAACCATGTCCCTACAGATTTTTATGAACCAAGTCCCCCAAAAACCAGCGTATATCACGCTGCTTTTAAATCGAGAACAAAACGAATACCAGAATTGACTGACGTAAGTATCAAACAATTTTTTCAACAAGAAATAATTTTTATCTTTTTGATTGTCTAAATCTTAACGTTGAGTTGTTGATACATTCAACTGTCTTGTTGATAAAGAAAATGTTGATTTTCTTTAAGACCTTAGAAGGGAAATATTCTTAACAACAGCTGGTTAATATTTGTTGAGCTTGTTAAGGTAATTATAAGAGATGTTACTGGATTACCTTCAGCGGAGTAATTGCCTGGTAGCTTCGGAAACAGGTTCATTGCCGGCAAGAGTTCTCTGTCCGTCCTCGACTTCCGAGATGTCGCTGGTTGTACGAATTTGTGGTCTCATAAATCAAAATTCAAAAAAATATAGGGTATTATATTTATTTATTTACTTTGTACTCAGCAGTCGTTCGGAATATTTAACAAAAAATAATGTCATGTCATTGACTCGAAAGGTTCTCGACAATTTTAACCATTTGGGAAATTGGGACTTAAACTCCACTCCCGCTGCTTGCACTAACGAGGAACCACTTCTAATTAGAATTTCGAAAACTTGATTCACTTAGCGTGCACAAGTGCGCATGGTTTACTGGTTGGTGAAGTTGGACAAACTGAGCATTGGCCGTGGACCTTGGTAATTCCGTGGAGTAGTTAGGGTACGTTTGTGGTCAGACGTAGGCGAAGGATTATTTCCTGGAGCCTTCTACTTTAGCATAAGAATGAGACCCTCATAATCTGAGGAAAACAAGGTAATCAGTGGCACCGAGGGTGAAATTAGCGATTAGGAAGTCTCATCCGGGAATAACCACATGACCAGGGTTAAATCTGACGAGTAGTAAGGGTAGACAGATCCGAGATCTACCGTGTTTCACCGGTCGAAGACTATTTCGCTTGCATCGAACGTCTATTAAAATAGATTAAAGTGGACGAGGGGGTAAGTGTGTCAGTGTCCTATCGTATAATCCGGTGGTCAGGGTTGCCGGTCTTTGGATTCTTCGTAGAGGAGTAGTCGGGTGTTGGTCGGCGCCAGGTAATCCACGGGTCGCAAGGTAATCAGGAGTCCCGGAGACGAAATTAATGGCGGTGGATCGAAGCGATGCATCTGTACCCGGGGCGGTTCGGCCGTAGCCAGGGATCCAATTTGCCCGTTAATCGAGAGGGGTCGTAGGGGACGGGGCCGACACTGCAGTCGCAGAGATAGAGGCCAGGCATAGAGGGCACGGTCAAAGCCGAAGCATCCGGCCCTTTGGCCAATGTACGGCCGTTGATCGGCGCTCTGCCATAGCGTCGATCGATGTCGATCCGCAATTTGTCGCTTGTCACCCGAAAGACTGCGCGTCGTTAGCGTCCGTCCGAGAGCTTCCCGCGTCATACCATTAACTCCCCGAGAGGGCTATTAGCTTTGTTAGGAGAGATTTTTAACAAGCTAGCACCATGGGAAATGACGTCAGAGCTGTGTCGGATAGAAATTTCTGCTTCGATTAAATTCAGTTACATTCTATGCGCAAGGTGTCGTCTGATTATGCTGATCTTCGTGTCGCTAATTACGGACTCGTGTTTCGTTGGCTGTTCGCGGAAAGTCGTATTTGCATGGAGCATCGGGAGGCCCTGGCTCAACGGGGGCTACCGGAAATGACGTTCCCGGCGGTCCTCTCCGCGGGTCATTTCCACGTGCAGCCGCGTGGCCGATGTAGCCTGGAGAAATCACTTCCGGCTCGCTGAGCCGGAAATTCGAGGCAATCCCTGCAGAGCTGCTCGCACAAACCGATGTCCATGGCCGACTCTCTGTTTCTCTGTTTGTCTCCTCGTCCCTCGCGCCTCTAGTTTTCTCGCCCCTCCCTCGTCCTCCCCCTACCTCTGTGAATTGAGAATAGCCCCCGGCAGTACCGGTGTGCTTGCTCTGTTGTTTTCGCCAGGCCATCGATTCACCGTCATCCCGAGCCTCACGTATTCCCCGCCCTAACGAGGAATACACCGCTTAAAAAGCTCGATGCTTCTTTCATCGACCTGATACACGCATCAATCTCAATGTCCCTTGTCAACGATTCACTTATGAAAAAATGACACATGCTTTAAGAGCTTTTTTCACGATTTATTTAGACGAAGGGACCGAGTCCCTGTACCTACGACGCTTCGAAGGCTTTCAAGGTCAGTCACGATCGTCGCGATTTCCATCGTCGTCGTTCAGCTCCGGTCTTCGGTTTGCCGACGAATCGTTTTACGAAATCGTCCCGTGAGATCGACGTACCTGGTAAAACGAACGAGCCAACGACCGCTGGAGCCATCGAAATGCAATTATTTTTACGTCCAGGTCCGGACCGATACGATATCCGCGGTGATATGTCGAAAAATGTGAGGGGTGGTGCGATGCCCTGTGCTCGTAAATCGACTTTCACAGGACACGCAGGACCCGACCCATCGCACTATCGCGTAAGTACAATCCGCCGAAACGAAGCCATTTCCCGCTAAAAAAAAAAATCCTTGATAAATGATCGACTCAGGCGTACATTAGAAGCCCGCAACTGTCTCTCCATGAAGACTTCTTCTTTGCTCTGTAATACCCTGCGCGTTGTTTCATCTTGCGTGGCGAAGGAATTGCACGTGCGGGAATTGCGTTTCGCGATAAAAACCTGTCTCCGCTGGAGGAGGGCATGAAAATCCAACGGTGGAGATGGCGCGGGTTTCTGGTTTAACGTTTCTATCTGCGTCCGCCATTCGACGATGTTTACCCGGCGGCAACATGGCCAGGATATTGCGTGCGCGCCGGAATAATACCGGATACTTCAGATGCTGATATATGAGCCACGGGTTACGTACTGCGAGATGGCTAGATGGCTAGCGTCCTGTATTACGTTGTCTGCCGTGCGTTTCCACGGTATCCGTGCGCACGTCGGAGACTGCATAAATCGGCGGGCTTAACGAGCAAAGGAAATTTCCAAAATAGAAACCCTGCGTTCCAAAGGATCGCGGAAAACTCCTGAGCTTTGCCTTTGCCGCGCCGAATTTCCAAAGCTCTCGTGTCGGGCCTTTAATATTCGCTGAAAACTGATAAATGCCGGCACTGCGCTGAAATTCGCCAACTTTACACGAATGTTACTGCCGCGCAGATTCATCCGTCTTACGGATCGTCCGTTCTCAAGCGATCCTTTAACGTCACGCTCGGGAAACGGGATGCCCTGGAAAACATGAAAAACGGAAAATATTCTCTACCGCATCGCCGGTCCAGCAGAAAAGTTCTACGCTACTTCGCCGTACCTTTGAATCAGTATCGACATTGCTAGAAACTTTTCCAGCGTCAAGTTCAATTTTACGACGAATAAACCGTGAACGAAATGACATATTATTTGCTTATACATCGGCTCACTTTTTTTCAAGCTAATTTCCCTTACAATTGTCCAATTACGATAAGCCGTCATTCCGCAAAATTATACGAAATTGCTGCTAAATGTATTGTGTTCCATTTGGAATCGTACAAAGAAACTTCAACCGCGATCCTCGACTCAGTAGAACTTAGCAATTTAAGGGGAGTCAAATATTATAATCTACAAAAGGCCATATTTTTGGGAAAAATGTGGCTACTCGGGGACGTACAAATGTTGTTCGGTGTTCTCGAGGTTTTCACCGGCTTCATCACATCTATACCGTCCCAATTGGGCCTGATGGGGCCGGTAGTAGTGTTACGATATGATTTCCCGCAGAGTCAAATTGATAGAGCAAAATCGCTCATTAAGGACGAATTCCCAAAGGATTTTATGTTCGGTGTTGCGACCTCGGCTTATCAAACGGAAGGGGCATGGAACGTCGGAGGTAGGACCAACCTTCTTCTCCCCTTTTTAACATAATCTATTCCATTTGTCAAGCATTATCGCTCAAATTTGTATTATACCTTTCGCAGGCAAGTCGGAATCTGTTTGGGATCACATGACGCACGAATATCCGTTTTTAATAACTGACAAAAGCAATGCCGATGTGGCCACAAACTCGTATTACATGTACAAAGAGGATATTCAAATGGCCAAAAGCATCGGGGTAGGTACATCCCATTTTCTGCAAGAATTTCGAAAATACGAACTTCATTTTTTTCACTTGTTTGTAGGTAAATATGTATCGAATTTCATTGTCATGGCCGAGACTGCTGCCAAACGGTTACAGCAATAAAGTAAACGAAGATGGGGTTCGATATTACAACGACGTAATAAACGAAATGATCGCCAACGATATAACACCGATGGTGACTCTGTTCCACTGGGACTTGCCTTACAATTTACAGCAATTGGGCGGTTTTACAAATCCTATGATTGTCACTGAGATGGTGGATTACGCGAAAATTGCCTTTGCCTTGTTTGGCGACAGAGTGAAACACTGGATAACGATAAATGAGCCATATATCATATGCATCATGCATTATTCCCGCGACCAATCTATTCCAGGATACAATCAATCTGGCATCGTGGATTATCTTTGTGGCCATAATATTTTGCTCGCCCACTCGGCCGTTTATAACATGTATAATCGGGACTTTCGCTGGCACCAGAATGGTAAGAAATCAGCGAAGAAAGATTTTTTCGCAACACTCTTTATTCGTGGAACATCGAATAACAGTGTGCCATAATTTACGTTTAGGAAAGGTTGGCATTTCGTTGAACTTACAATGGTCTGTTCAGCAAAGAAATATTGAAGATGACCTTGAGGCGGCTGAGAGAGTTTTCCAGTGGGAGAACGGTTGGTTCCTTCATCCGCTGTTCAGCAAGTACGGCGATTACCCGGACATAATGAAGGATGTAATACATTCTAACAGCCACTATGAGGGTTTTTCGAAATCCCGTTTACCCATCTTCACGGAGGAAGAAAAGGAAAACGTCAAAGATTCTGCTGATTTCCTTGGTATTAATTTTTATACCGCTAAACTCGTGCGGAATCGTCGAACGACAGACAATTCCGTCTCGTTTATGAACGACGTCAATGCGGACGAGCTTGAAAGTATCTGGCCTGGTGAGCTTTGGGTGAAGGTATTATCAAGAGATACGGTTTCTAATTGACAGTGCTGGATACTCCTTAATCTACCTTAATGTCTTCTGACAGCAAACACCTTGGGCTTTGCGCGCTTTGTTGCATCGTTTAAATACGGATTACAATTTGCCTGAGATTTACATTACCGAAAACGGCTACGCTGATAAAGGAACTATCCAGGACGTAAACAGGGCAACTTACCATCATCAACATATATTCGAGGTTCTGCAGGCATTGAAAAACGGAGTGGACATTAAAGGTTACATGGCTTGGTCGTTACTCGACAATTTCGAATGGTATTCTGGTTACACGTAAGTATTTTTAACGAAAGTCTTTAAGATAATGTAACTTGTGTGGGATAATAACTGAAGTGACACACACACTGAACACACACACACACACGCATCCACACAGATATCAACTCCTACACTTATGAATCTTTATTATGTCACAGCACAAGATTTGGTTTGTTTTACGTGAATTTCAACGATAATAATCGACGACGAACGGCAAAATTGTCATCCAAAGTTGTCGCGGATATTTACAAAACCAGACGTATAAGACCAATGGAAGAAGTTCTGAATGACTTTAGCGTTGAAGCGGACGAAATTATTGAAGACGAGTTGGTGGAAGTACTTGAAGAAAAGAAAGAGATAATGGACCTTGAAGAGTTAATAGACATGATAGAATAAAGTTTCAAGTTTAAAAATAAGAAAAAATACACTTGATTCTGTAAACTTGAATAAAGTTATTTTGGTTCCTCGTTCGTACAGTAATTAAGCATATTATTTCTCCCTGCTCACCTTTAAAAATTATGAAAAATATGACATATATGTCTACGACAGCACGCCAAGTACAAATGTATACAGGGTGAGTTGGCAAACCTGACGACCTTAAATTAATAGTAAACGATTTTCTTGTGGAAAACAGTTCTTAGACATGAGTTTAAGGTCGTCATGTTTGCTAACTCAGCCTGTATAATGATATCCTTATCTCCTACGGGCAAAGTTAACGAAAATGTTTCCTACTTAGAAGCAATGCGTTATCTGTTCGTTGTAAAGGCAAGTACGTAGCAGTTAACAATCAGACCGCAATGTGGCTGCTTGGCAGGACGCAGATTTTTGTCCGTCTGTTAAATGTATTCAGCAATATTATCGACAACGTATCGGTCCAACTGGATGACAATGCTGCGAACGACTATAACGTGGCCGTTCGTTACGATTTTCCGGCCAAACAAATCAAATCGGCCAATGTTCTAGCCAGGAATCAGTTCCATCCGGATTTCCTGTTCGGAGTGATGACATCGGCTTATCCCACCGAAGGGGCATGGAACGTCAGCGGTAAGAAAAACTGATGGGTAATTTTATCATCATTATCATCATTTTTTGACTGCAAAAGAAACTCAAAGAATCTGGGTAACTGCACTGGCAATGTGTCTTTGAATTGAAGATCGTTTGTAGGTGTCTCGAATATTGTGTTAAGTCCTGTTTGTAGACAAAACTGAATCGGACTGGGACTACATGACTCACGCGTACCCTGATCTTATATTTGATCGAAGCAATGGAGATATTGCTGCGAATTCTTTCTATAAATATAAAGAAGACATTGAGCTGGCCAAGAGTATCGGGGTGAGTTCTTTCACACGTGATGTATGCCATTATATTGTCACTGGTTTTACGAAGTTATACCTGTTATTGGCAGTCGAAGGTCTACAGATTAAGCTTATCCTGGACCAGAATACTGCCCAATGGTTACAATAATTACATAAACTTAGCGGGTTTAATGCACTATATGAAAGTTATCGATGAGATCTGTCGGCAACAAATGATACCCTTGATCGTTCTCTTCGACAAGGAAATGCCTTATAAACTGACACAGTTAGGTGGCTTTACAAACCCGATGATTATTGACCAATTCGTCGAATACGCTAGGCACATGTTTCAAATTTTTGGAGATAAGGTTGGTGAGAAAATTCATACTCTACAGGCTCCTATTTGTTTGTGTCTTAAAGCACGATTACCTTTAGGTGAAATACTGGATTACAATCAACGAACCGAACGCATTGTGTCGTTGGTCTTACGGAGGAAATGTTATTCCAAGTCTGAACCTATCAGGAACCGCGGATTACATATGCGGCCATAATGCCTTACTTGCTCACACGAAGATTTACCGGATGTACCAACGAGATTTCTACCCCCAACAGAAAGGTAAGTTTCTACCTATTGGATGGAACGAAAGAGTAGTCAGTTTTGATTCTCATTGGCTTCGACAGGGAAGGTCGGGATTGCCGTACATTTCGCGGGGTGGGAACCGAAGATCAGCAAATCCGAGGCGGACATTCTCGCCGCTGAAAGGGCGCACGAGTGGCACAACAACTGGCTGGTCCACCCAATTTTCAGCGAAGCCGGTGACTACCCTTACGTCATGAAACAACGGATAATTTACCACAGTTTCCTCCAAGATTTCCCGCGTTCACGTCTACCCAGTTTTGATCACGAGGAGATTGAAGCTGTCAAAGGATCTGCCGACTTTCTGGGAATTAATTATTACATGACGGCGTTGGTCAGCGATTTCGATGATAACTTTAGGAAGGTATCCTTTGACGCCGACGCTGGTATAAAAACAATTATGCCGAGCTTCGACGCTGATACCTGGCTCAAGGTAGGTCAGTTACTTTTTTTAATCCTTCCATTTAAACAGGGAAATTCCATGACTTTTACCCTAGCTGATAAACATAAATTGAACGATTGCTGCTGGGTGATTGTTTGGTGGATTTGAGAAGATGTTTGTTACGTCAATAGAACGCGCCCTGGGCTTTTGGATTACTTCTACGTCGAATACAGCGGGAGTACGATCCGCCTGAGGTATTCATTACCGAGAACGGTTACATGGACAATGGGACGGGCATCGACGATCCCGGTAGAGTAGTGTACTACTTCCAACACACGTGGGAAGTGCTGAAAGCTATACAACACGGACTTAACATTCGGGGTTATCTGGCCGCGTCGTTGATCGATGGTTTCCAGTGGAGTTTTGGTTACGCGTAAGTTGATTCCATCCTCTTATGATTAATCGCCCACCGTGGATTAACAAAGACATGTAATTCCTCGCAACCCTCGTTAGGCGTATTACGTTTCACTATTTGTAACTATTTTACAGAAAGAAGTTGGGCCTGTTTCACGTGGATTTTAACGACGACTATCGACAGCGAACCGCCAAATTATCGGCCAGAATGATAGCCGATATTTACAAGACAGGAAGAATACGGAATATAGCCGATGTTTTTAACGAAACGTTCGCTGAGCAGGTGGAAAAGTTTTATTGCCCACCATTTTCGTATGCTCCGATAAATGATTCGTAACATCAGGAGGACAAAAAAAGTGTCATTCTTCGTTTACCCATGGTCGCTTACCTTATCGTACAATTTGTACAGTTTGTTATACCCTTATCGTACAGTTTGTTTGAAAATAATCGAACCTAGGAGAAAGCTTGAATAATGGGTAAGAATTCATTGATCAGAATCGATGGTTTACGATATAGGTGTGGGTCGTTCGTTTCTGTAGAAACTTTTTCATCGATACGGCATTGTCGATATTTCTCGGGGTAATTGATGAGCTGCCATCGGGCGTTTTGGGGGGACGATTAAAGCGACACCTCGGTGAATGTTAGGCGCCTCGAGGTGGGTGCCTTCGTCGTTCTCGTCTTGGAGGACGTCAGCCCGCTAATTTCCTCGTGGAATCGTCACGCTCGGCTTGCGGAGTCGCGGCAATCCGGCAAGCAATTCCGCAGATTCCTGCCTCGGAGGAATCCGTCCCTTTGATCGTCGCGAACGTCACTCTAACAAGAACCGACGGATATACATATACGCCTTGCGACATTCGCGGGTCCCCCCCCCTTCCTCCCCTTCCTCGCCGGTTCCGCTGGGCTCCTTTGATACGCCCCCGTCGTCGCTCAACGTCTCACGCCGTTCCACGGCATTTGTCAACGAGTTTCCAGCGAGTTCGATAACCCGCAGATCGGAGTACGCACCCACGGACACCATTAATTACCGTCCTATCTGCGCTTCCTCGTCAAATCTCTTGGTTCTCGTCGAATTCCTGAATCCGTCACTGAGTGTACCTATGTTCCATCGTTCGTACATTTTATAAAATCCCTCAACGATTTCATTCTTCGAATCGTCATCGCGGCACGTCGGGGTACTGATAAACTTGTCTCCGAAGCGTCGGAGTCTCGTTAACCGTCGCCGCGTGACATGACAGTAGTGATGAGAGGGATGGGGAGGGGAGGGGGTGTTGGTTGGGCGTTGATCAGGGATCGTCAATGGGTATGGATCTTTCGGCAGTTGGGACGTTCGGTGTTGCTGACGCGGCGGCCCGTCGTTTCCGGGCGATGACGCTCGTTAGGGAGCGGCCTGGATACGGTGGATCGCGAGCTCCATTAGACAGGGCATATCCCGAATTCAGCGGGGATATAATGTGGCGGGGTCGGCGTTGCCGACGAGGACGACGACGACATTATCGCGCACGCGGTTCTCGCGTCGGACAGGAGCGAGGGTATCAATCAGCGGTACATGAAAGGGGCGGCAGCGCGCGCGCGTCTCCCGTCGGATCTCGTATTGTCCTGCCTCAGACAGACAGGATCTCCCCCTCCCCCTCCCCACCCCTCCCCCTTGCCCGTTCCTCCGGTCCCCTCTGGTGGCACGGCGAGTTCCGGCGCATCTCCGAGCGACGATCCTGTCCCACCGTCGATGCTCGTCCCCGCGTATCGCCCTCCACCCCCCCCCCCTTTACACCGCCACGTGCTCGTGTCGCTATCCAGATGGACTTCTGACGTGTTTCTCATGCGAATCGTCAGGAGATAGCTCGCTCGTCCTCCTCCGACAAAAGGTCCTCAACACAGCCCCTGTACAACTGTCTCAGATACTAGAGACAATCGCCAACTGCTGCTATTGTTGCGCATCTACGGTGAATTTGAGCAGTCAAGGAATATTACGGCTAATTCAAGGGTGTACGTGAAGCAAGGAAAAAAGTCTGATTTGCCTTCTTGTCGGAAAAGTCAACGGAGCAGACGTGTTTCTCGACTTACGTGTAAAAGAATAAGGACAACGGTTCGAGACAAAGGGGGTCCTGAAGTTTGCTACTCGACCAGTCGGACGGCGAACGATAACCAAAGGAACGTCCCCTAGGAAGGGGCGTGGGGAATATTATTTTTCGATTATCGTTGAAGGAGAAATTATAGACTTGATAGGACGTTATAGAAAAGTATGATCTTGGGGTTAGCTATGGTTTTCGGTGATGAACGACGTCTTCCCGTTGTGTTGAACGGCTTTAAACCCAACCCGTATACGATGCTCCGACGGTCCTTCCGCCTTCAAAAGACGGATGCATGCGCGTGGAAGCGAAGGGTGGTAGCTTGCCCTTTTCCCCCTTCCTCCCCCTGACGAGGATCTTCCAGCGTTTGGGGCTTGCAAGTCAGATCGTCGCTTCTGAGTCATCGTCCCCGCCCCCGGGCGATGCATTCCCGAGGCCGTAACTTTTGTCCCATTAAATGTGAGGCCATCGTAAAATCCAGCCACCCCTGACGTTGCGATGACAGAATTTTCCAACCCTTCGTTTTTAACATATCGACAAAATATGGGCCACTCCAACGATCCCTGCGCAAAGGGCCATTGAAATTTCCGAATAAAGTTACACCCAGTTCCCTTAGGTCCGTGTGAATCTTTGGAAGTTGCGAATTTGTTTTTCGAGTACCGCTGATTTTCGTCCGGGTCAACGGGGTTCGGGGGGGGGGGGGGTGCGAGGTATTTCCGGCTAGGCCGACGGGGGTGTTTCAGAGGGGCGTTATCGGAGCCGGCACCTCTCCACGCGGGGCATTTAAAATGCAGATTAGCGGGAGTCGTCGCAACGCGTACGCGAAGGTAAGAGCGTGCGGAGTTAGGTGCGGGTGTTTTATCGTCGGCAGCTTCCGTTTCTCGAGAGGAGGATGCAGTCGAGGGGCCCTCGAGGGTGGAGCAGAAGGGTCGGCCAGGCCCGAGCGATGCCGACCTTCTGATAAACTCAACCCAACCCCTCCCCCCTCTCCACTCTTTGTCTCTCTGTCTCTCTTCAGCCGCCCTAACCGACCGCTAATTTATTGATCCTTGATTTATTTGACGCACAATGTCGGCTCGTTCTAATTGCCCGACGCTTTGACGAATTTTAATGGTCCACGAATTACCGTCTGTGTTTTATCGGCCGGTCGATACGCTCTTACGGAACAATGCCACGAGGGTGATAGAAAAATTTTTGCCAAAAGTCGTTAAGTAGTAAAGGTTGGCCGCTAGTCAGCCTGACATTTACGGCGACGGATTGTCCGTGGTATTTGTTTAGCGGTGGAGATTTCGCTGGGCGAGCAACCGAAGAACTCGGAGGAAGACAAACCGGAGTTTCGATGGACAAACTTCCGTGGCGGAAATCCAGAAAACAGGTAGGGAAGTGAGGGGTAAAGGGATGAGGAAGGGGGGTGATCGATCCTGGCAAACTCAGCGGCAAGTTTACCCTGCCGATCGACTTTTCCGGCGGTATCCTTCGGCGACTTATCGGGAGCGGAAGATCAAAGCACAGTGGTAACTCGGGGTAAACCGACGCGATTTGCCGGCAAACTGAGAGCTCTCGAGGATTTCGAATGCCGTGAGACTCGATCGACGAGAGACTCAACGCGAGGATTGTGCCAACGTCGCCTGGAAGCGGTTCGTAAGTGGCGACGACGCGAGACAGCTTCGATAAGTCAACCGTTTTCGTGCGTGTGCAACAAACTCGAAACACGTCTACAGTTGAGTTTCCCCCTAGATCTTATCCACCCTTACTCTGTGCTTTCCTTCGACTGTTAAAGACGACCTTTACTGACGATCTGTCTTTGATTAATACACGCCCATAAAATCCTGCGACTGAGGGTTTTGTGGATTTTTTTACATTTGCCATTTCGGCCTGCGCGTTGTTCCGCGCTACATCCTCGTCCCGTCGGTTTTTCGCGCCGGAAGCCACGGCGCGTTTGGCAGTTACATGAAATACGAGGGTAAATCGGTGCGTGGATGTGCATTGTCCGCTGGCGAGCACGTTGGTACCCGAGCCAGTAACAATGGGGAGTGACCTCGGCTCGATTGTCCTTTAATTTACGGGAATTGCAACGTCCGCTCTGCAGTCGTGTGTATCGTCTCTCACAGATTCCACATCTTCTCTCTCTGTCGTCTATTTTCCTCTTCTTTCCCTCTGTCTTTCTCCATCATTTTTTCTCCTGCTCTTCCGTTGCTCCGTTTTCGTCTTCTCTGTCTGCCACTGTGACCCAGTACCTATCTGTATTCATTTTTTCAATTCACCCTTCACTCCTCCTCCTCCACCTCTGTTTCCTCCCAACCTGCACACCCTTCCCCCTCTCCCCATTTGCAACACTCTGCAGAGGACTGCAGCTTTTGCAGGAGACTCATCCTCGCGCCAGGACCTGTCGCACGAACACGCGGCTGCTCACGGATATCGGCTTAATGCGATCTCCATAATCGCCTGCGAGCTTTGCATAATCGCCGAGTGCTAATACCGATTCCTGGTAGCCGGGGATCCCCCGCAATACAGCGAGGAGTGAGCGATTAAGGGACACGGATTACACCTGCATATCGATATACGCTTGGTCAGGTGTGCATTTGCTCACGCGGAATGTATGCCGTAGGCGTGGCGGTTCATATCGAATTGACCCACGTCATTGGTCCCCCCTTTCCCTGATCTCGCTCTCTCGAACAACATTGAAAGACATACGAAGATGAGGTGGAAGGGGGAGGGGCTTCGTATGTCCTCGAAAAGGTTCGTCGTCAACAGCGAGGGCTCTGAAAAACCTGGGGAGGACGTCATATCCAGGAAAGACGAGAAATCGGCGTTTTAATGCACATAAGTGCAGTCGTGAGATGCTCTTACGTGCGTCGTTTGTTTCAAGAACAATCGTTCGACACCCTTGGCGCTGCGAGCGCGACATGCATTCTCGGTTGAAGGATTTCAAACAAAGGGTCGGACATTCGTCCATTGCCGGGGTCACACACCCTGTCGTGTCGGGGAGTTTCTCTCCTTTCCTTTCTGATGGCACCCTTTAGCACGAATCCCCCGGCAGTGCCTGTCTCTTGCGTTCTTTCGCCTGACATTAGCTCGACAAACAACGGACCCTTTGGACTGTCAAAGGATTAACGTCTCGCGACGACACGTCCTCGATGCCGCTATAACGAGCGTACTTCCCGTCGTCACGTGACATCCTCTGCATCGATTTCCAACGAAGATGATCGGCAATGAGCGCGGTCAGCGACGAAGAAATTTTTTAAAGACTTTCAGATCTTTGGAATCGTCAGAATCGAAGGACCGGTCCTTCGCTTAGCGGGCCAAGTGGGTAATTAATTTGAGGGCGTCTTGAGTTCCTCCTGGAGATTCCCGAAGGATCGAAGATAAACAAGGACCTTGCGGCGGTCCGCAAGGGAAACCTTGTGCGGGTACCAGCGTCGTCCTGCGACAAGGCAAACATAGCCACGCCGAGGAAAAGACGAGCGGGAAGACTCGTTAAAAAGTTTCCAAAGCCGGATAGGCACTTACGCGTCTCCGTTTGCCAACCTCTACCCTTGCCAAATGGCGGGAGAATTTTTTCATTCCCACCGAGCTGACAAATCGTTCGAGGAGAAGATTGAAAAGCGAACAAGAGTTAGTGCGCTCATGGTCTCACTATTTTTATGAGTGTTTCGTGTATCGTATTCGAAGGGAAAGGAAGTCGGTGAGCAGCATTGCTGGATAGGCCGGCTGTACATTCGTTGCCGAAACGAGCGCGGGGCCAAACCGGAAAGATATACGGGATGGCATAGGAATTTCATTTAATCCCAGTCGGTCCGCCGAGATTCGATTTATGGCGTAATCACGATCTGCGCGATTCCTCGTCGTTCTCTTTCCAGGAAACCAATGCCTGCTTCTTCCTGTCCTCTTCCCTCTCCTTCGCACTTGCGCGCACGCCCGGAGAATCGAATTTAACCGGTACGTCGTAGTTTCTATTCCCATCGCGAGTCTTACGAGGAGACAACAAATGATTACGGCTCTCTGTCCCGTCCAAAAATCTGCTCGTTCAATTACGCGTTCCCCGCTCCGAAGGAATACGTGCGTCATTTTCCCGCTGAGAGAATTGATCGTTTGCAAATGTTTCAGCGGCTTTCGCGGGGGCTTGTATTATTAGTGTACCGGAGCCATGCGTCTCGTGAGGAAGTTACGAGGAATTTGCGTAGAAAGAACAGGCTAGCTTGTATCCGTATAAAAATGGACAACGGTGTCGCGCGAGTTTCACGTCATGTTCGGGAAGGAAAGTTTTCGGACGTGGAATGTGACGTACAATTTTTCACCGTCTATCCGTGGTATTATCCCGTGTGCCGTCGCGCACGTACGCTCGAGATAGTGCCCCCCTTTCCTTCTTCGCGAGTGTGAGGAGGCAGGGGTGGGGGGGAGTGGGGAGGTTGGTTCTTTTAGGACTGTGCTTGGCGAGTCTCTTTGTCTACGAGTTTCTGTCTCCGGAGGATCTTCGCGTGTCCCTCGGAGCGACACGCGACGATCAATCTTACGCATGACGCTCAGCGGCGTCGGGTCAATTTAACGTCGGTTACACGTATCCGTGTCTAATTGGGACTTAAAAGAGCCCCCTCCCCTGCCCTCGCCGTGTCCCCCGTCGCTGAGGAGAAAGCCGGGACGTCGCGCGCGGCGGAATTAATTAGCGCTTGCTCAGTGTTCCCGGGCCAAATGAAAACTAACGAGCCCCTCGCGCGTTCCGCGCTTAACGCCCGCGGATGCCGAATTAACGGCGTAAACAGGCAATCCGCGGGGAATGACCGGCCGACGGACTGGTACAAATGAAACTGGAATGGCCTTAATGGCGAGCGAATGCCGAAGCAAAGCTCTGGGTCTGAGAAAGGCATTGAAAGCCAGACGGGATCAGAATCCCAGTGAGAAAGGTTCGCCGAGTTATTTGATCTTTGAAGAAAATTAGCCGCTGGTAAAGTCTTGCGCTTTGAGGCAAGTAGCTCGAACGAAGAGCGTGGAAAGGGATCGATCTCTGAGGGAAACGCGGTTTCCGGTGATCGATAGGGCTCAGCGAGGATCTTACATCTCGCTCCGTTCCTTCGGGAACGCGGAACGTTCCTTCCTTCTTTCCCTTCCCCCTCCTGCGGACGACCCCACTCATTGGCTCGTTCCCTTATTCGCGCTTTGCTTGGGAAAGCTCCGTTCGGCCGACTTCCCATTTCCCGGGGAGGAAAGACGCTCGAATGAAAAGGCTTTTGTTTCGACACGGCCAATGCGGCCCGCTAGCTTCTCTTTCAGGAACTTCCCCGGAGGAAGGAAATTTTTCCCCGCGATTCCCTCGTCGGATCCCGGTAGGAGGGGGCTTGGGGGTCTCCTTCTTCTTTATTGCAGTCGGCCGATCTGACGGCGCGCGCCGCAATCTCGGCGAATTAGCGCGCTAACCGTAAGGAAACCAGGACGTTTCCGTGGGGAAAAGAATCTTCTGTACTTTCTACCAACCGTAGAACCGGGAGATTAGAATTCCCGGCTCTACAAATCTCTGTCGATGCAGTAGAATCTTCGATTCGTCGCGGCCATTGAACGAGTAATGTCGTTTTTACGTGTGAACGCTTATTTCTTTTTTTATTTGTGCTTTGACGGAGGGGGGGTGAAACGTTAGGCAATCTTGTGTCGTAGTCCGTTGACCCTGAAGAACGGATCCACGACGACGACGACGACTACGACGACGACGGCGACGACGGTGATTAACGAGCGGGAATTAGGCAAAGGCCCTGATGAATAATTATGCGCTCCCCGACTGGTCCATGGCGATACATACGAGGGAAAAAAGAGAGCCGTAGAAACGTAACAAAGAAATACAGAAGTGGATGGATGAAGATGAGCGCACGTAAATATGTCTTAATTGAGTTCTAAGTAGAAAAAAGTCTAATGATAGAATCGAGGATGGTGCTTGAACGAATACTAAAAAATGAGACTAATGGGCACCGATCAATCTGGGTAATGGACTAACTTTAATTTATTACAAAAGTATGATAAATGACACGATAATCACTGCACGGTTAATTTACATTACTACACAATTTGCTTCACCATCCTGTTTTACGATCCGTCAAGCTTTCACCAGATGCCATCTATGTTTTTGAAAATTGACCAAGCAGAGGAAGAAGGTAATTATAGTTATTTGTGTTTTCTCAGTGTCGGAAGGAGAGGGCAAAGGAGATAAAGATTAATAGGCGCCTGTGGGAAGAAGGCGTGGAAAGTGATAGGAAGGAGGAAGAAGCGAAGGAAGTGGAAATCGAGATTAATCGATTCTGATTGAAAGAAACCGAACGTTTGGACGAAAAGACGAGACGGAAGACGCCTTCGATTCGCGAATTAACGGTTGGTCTGCGTAGTGGAGGGGGTTGAGGAAGGGGAGGGGGAGTACGGTGCGCTCGATCGCGCATCGATCTTCAGTCGGTCGGCGATCATTAATCAGCGGACCGGTAGTAGGTAAGTTCGGTAAGCGTGATGAATGGAGACACCCGCAGGGTTTTCCTTCTATTCTCCTCGCGGCCCTGCGTAGAGTGCATTCTCATGCTGCTCAAGATTTTGTCGGTCCTCTTGTCGTTTGTCAACTGGCGTTTCGTCCGGCGAAATCGGATTCAATTTCCCCCGAATCCCGGATCTACCTGTCACCTATCCCCCTTTCGATCGCTCAGAACGTGCGATTGAATTCCACCGTGCGAAATAGCAAATGCAGGTGAACGTAATTGCGTGCTTCCTGAGCGCCGAAGGAAATGGTCAGACGAGTTGGTAGACGATATTAAAAATGTTCATACAGTTGAAACGGATTAATCGCCGTGTCGCGGACCGTGTTTTCCGATTGTAACTGACTGCTCGTTAGAATCTGGCGCGTCTGTGTTGACCGCTCGGCCTCTGGTCGAGCGCGAAAACAATTTCCGCGGGTATTACCGCCAGGCGAAACTCGCCGGGCAACGGGAGGGATGATCAATCGGTGACCGCCGGGACGGGGGGGAAAAGCGAGGAAAAAAACAAGAGCGGACGTCGCTCGGGGATGGTAAACATATCTCTCACGGGGAAAGGTATCTGCGCGTTGGATGATGTATGTTCCACTTTCACTGCTATCCTCCCACTACCGTCTATCTCACAAGCTTTACCAACCTTCCAGTATATCCGTGTTTTACATTTTCAAATATCTTAATCGCTAAATAAGCCGCAATGCTCGACGAAGCTCGACAATTTATTTTATATCGAATATTGTAAGGTCGACTTCCTGAAAATTTTCACTCTTTCTCATGTTCCCTTCTTCCGCTGATTTCATATAAACGTTTTGTAGTGTTTGACGTGGTTGAATTTATGTAGCTCGGAGATTTGATTTCGCCATGGTTGTGTGAACATGCCTTAAGAGATTCCCGTGGGACGGGTACGTGTATTTATCTTGCTTTATGGAGCAAAGCAACCCCGGGACCGTGGACATAAATTAGCTGGCAACTCGGCGTGCCTCGATCTGCCTCGTGTCTCGTTTCCAGGACCGCATTGCATACGAGTCTTTTATTAATTAGAGTATTTTCAATTCACGGTGCGCATGACAGACGGTTCTTCGTGTTCGCCATCGATCGTCAATAGTAATTCACCTAGCAAGGTTGTAAATTTTGAAAATCCTTTTCATCGCCACAGACAGGAAATCGTTTGAAAAATCAAACGTGTCCCGATGAAGTAGAATAATTATTCTTCTTTCTGTTTTTCATGCTGTTGCGAGCAGACAAATTTCGATCTCAGATTACGCGGGGACACGATCTTCAAGTCGCATGCTGTGAATTTATGATCACAAGGAAATTCGTACAGTGGACACAGTCCTTTTGGAAGGACGTGTATCCACCTACGTTGGCCCGGGGGGGACAGGTTAGGCGTAGGCACTCAAAAGGCAACGAAGAAGAGAAAAAAATAAGAAGATAACTAAAATTTCCTCGATAATCCTTTTGTAACGTTAACGAAATAGATTCACACGTGAAATCGACCTACTGGAAATTCTTTTGAGAATCGTCCGGATATCCGTCAAAGTTTCCGACGTGAATCGTTAATTCCCCAGCCGTGTGATTCTGCATGCGCACGTGGCGTCTACTACATTGGCCTGGCAAGTGGAATAAAAGAATCACGTTCCCGGGGAGAGAATGAGAGGGAGAGAGGAATCTCGCTCCCCGGAGAAATCATTCGGAACACCTGCTCTTAGAGTTCCAATAGCCATGGAGTTTAGCCCATTCTACCTTATATTCGCGTAACTTCCCTGCGACAGCCGGCTAGAGAGCTTTTCTGCATTATTCAGTCGCACTTGCGGATAGTTCTTTTTATTAGGAGCCAGCACTGAATGCCGTGCTTCCGCCCTGCTGCGGGCAGAACTCTTCTGAAATCCGCACAATATGCAGATGATGATAACGGAAATACAACCCCGAGGATTTACGGAAAAAAAGTCTGAGCTTGGAAACGCGGTGGCGAGAGCCGAGGTTTACGAAACACAAAGACGGAATATTCATCAAACGTCGTAGTAATTTTGAAACGTCAAACGTAATGAATCGCTGGCATATTTAACGCAGTACCTGGATTCCGACGGCGCGATCGTGAGCCTCTTATTTCCGTGAACCGACGTAAAATTTCGTCTATTCTCTCGCGGGAGTTATGTCCCGGAACAAAAAATTCCTCCGTCTGGCTACGGGGAGAATCCAATTCCGCGCGTTAAGGGATTAAAAAGGAGCGCAGACTCGCATATCACGAGAGAGCCGCGTCTCAATTCCGACTTTGGCGAGAATTCCCATTATTTTCGTCGGCCGGCTCGCACATACAGGGAAGACCTAGGAAAGGGATGGGGGGGGGGGCGTAGAATTATGTCCGTGATTCCTCCTCTCCGATAGACGGGGGAAGGATGATCCGAAAGGTATCCCGACGACGCTGAGTTACGGACGACTGCCATTCCGTCGAAAACGAGCTCGACTGCTTCGGCTCGTGTCCCTGTGTGCGTAGGTCGCCGAAATGCTCCGCACGGGGAGAAAGGGAAAACGGTATCGCCTCGTGGTATGCATACGAAGCAGCAGACAGTGCGCGATATTAAAGCAGTCCCCTTCCTCCACGCGTCGATGCCGTCGCCATCAGCGAAACCGCTCGAAATGCACGAAATTTCAGTAGTCGCCGAATAATACTAAAGCTCTTGAACATTTTCCCCCCAACTTTTGACGATATTGCAAAAAGCAGGTTCCTACGTTACCGACAACCACGAAGGTCATCAAGGTAAATGTTGGATCAACACTACTGTCCCCTTACGCGCAATTACATTTGAACGAGTGTTTCTTTTTCGTTGACTCGACGGTGAAAGGATTCAGCGGCCTGTTGCGTACACGCTAAGGCAATGCATTCCTCGCAGTTGAGGAATACATATTTCAATTCCCCCCTGTTTGTTTAACCCGTGGTAAAGGAGCAATGACACGGAGTACTCCCCGTGGTGACACACCGGCCCTGCCGGATTACTTACGAGAGGCTGACTTTCTTGTGGCACGCGAATGAATATTTATGGAGCGACGTATTAAATAATTAATGCAAATCGAGCGGGGCTAAACCGCCCGGGAAATAACGATCGGCTAACGTGCAATCCTGCGGCAGGAATATACGACGATTATCTCGATCTGCAGTTTCAGCCCATTATGATCCACTGACGGTGATTCACTGACAGTGACTGATACTTCATAGTCGTAGATTCCAATCAGCGTCTACACGGTAGAACTGCTAGCTGTCTTGCCTTACCTTCCTTCGCATTTCAACTGTGCTCCCGTTAGGAACTCCTCAAGTCCCGTCCCGTTCCTACTGATCTTGAAATATCTCAAAGCTTTCTCACGAACTCCCAATTTCGCTAGGTTTGCCTTTCCGGATCTCAGCTGGTAAGATTCTCTCGCGGAATCCTGGCAGGAATGAAGTTGTCACAATATTTCTTGAATCGGCCGACTGCGAAGGAACATCGCGGCTAAGTGAATGTTTTATCTAAAATATTCATCTCCAGATTTACCGGGATTTCCAAGCTTCTCGGCGTGACTGTGCCGAATGAAATTTCAGGGAACTGCGAGGAAACTTTGCTCCCCGGGGGGTCGAAAGTTTCACACCTGAGGTCCGAAATGAGACGATCATCGAGGGAAATCCTTATCGCCCGGCGACCGGTCCTTTCGACTCTCTGCTTTTCTTCCGGACTCAATCGGACGGTATTTGCGCTCCGTACGAACTTTCGTCATCGCTGTGATTCCATTCTCAGCCGGATAACACCTTAAATCCTAGCGATCGATGGCAAAAAATTACAAAGTCCACGTGATCTTTTTCACGCTGGATTTTCCTTTTTCGGTAGAATCGCAAAACGGTTTAATCTTGAAACGATCGATCTCCTTTATGGTAGGTTTTAATTTGGAACGGCGAGTTTGCAGACGGGATTTTCATCGGTGGATATTAATCCCTCTCCACTTTCTTTTCATTTGAAGTTAATTAACGACGTAACTTACTCGGGGAGATCTGCGGAGGTCGTATAATCACGGCTCTCCATTGTTTTCCGCAGATCGATATCCGCTTCCCTTACGACACCAATAGAAATACCCCTGCGCTGCTGGCGGAATGGTCGTTCACCTATTTCTTTTCCGCCGTCTCCCGGCACCAGAGTTAATTAACGTAATCCAATTTAATCAGGACCATTCGTTTTTTAGATGTTATTTCCTGCTGGGAATCGATGGAACGTTTGTCATCGCGATTGCGTGGCTACTTAGAGCCTTCGTTTCTCCTCCTCTTCCAATTCTAATCAGCGACGGTGTCGGATATTCGAAGCCAGCAATCATCACTATTATTTCATCCCTACCTGTCTTCGTCGTCGAGCGTAATTAAAGTAATCCGATCACAGCCATCCAATCCTCGTGTATTTTCATTCTCCGAGTAATTCTTTCCGCGAGGATTCTCGCATTACTTTGGACGGCTTCTTGCCGGGCTGATTTTCTAATGAAAAAGAGAAGTGCATGCCTTTCGTCGGACCTTTGAAAGACCTCACGAGCACCGACTGAAATCCGTTTCCTCGTGACGATTCGCCGGCGACACAGAAATTCTCCTAGGACCCGCGGTGCTTGGCGCTAGTTCTTTTCGATCGCCTCTTAATTTGCAGTTAATTAACAGCGTAACTTAGTTGGCGAAAGTTAATTACGGAAAGTAATCTCCCGGGTGCTTGAGTGGGCCGCGGTTATCCCGCCGTGCATTTCCACGACTACCGTTCCTCGCACTTGCCCGGAGTTTAACGAGATTCCTACTGCCACTTTTATTTCCACGCGATAACCTTCATCCGATTTCGCGAGCTTCTGCGAAACTTCGATGCGTAAGGAAAAAGAGAATTTCGCTCGGACCCTGCGGTAGTTGCAGCCTGAATTTTTCACTAGTCGATAAAAAAAATGTGCGAATTGAGCAATTTCCTCGCGAGGCACGCTGACCTCTTAGGGAGAATTTGAGGACCTTTTTTTCCACGAGGTATCGCTACGTCGACGACACAATGACGGTCGGAGTACATTTGAAAAGCTCGCCGACGGATAATTCCGGCTGGCCGTCTCTAATTTCGACGCTCGGTTATTAGCGGCTCGTCAGCGGCTTTCATATTTCAGCCGTGAGACGAAGAATTTTTGCATTAGGCCGGCCGCCACTGTCCTTTGAGGCGACAATTAAAATATCTCCGGCGGAGACGAACAACCGGCCGACGAATGCGAGCGAATAAAACGAACGCCGGGAATTCAAGAATGCCCGGGGTGGGGGGAGAGAGACGGCACGATGGGGACGCTCGTAATTAAGTGGAACAGAACCTGCGTTACTCGCGCTAAATGATCTTAAAAAGCCCTTTGTAGTCGCCGCGGGATTACCCGTTAATCCCTTCGTGGAAGGGCCGACCGCGCGAGTTTGTTCGATGTTGCTACGTAAATAAAACTATTACCGGAGTGTTAAGTGTTCGCGTGGCGAAAACCATCCACTGAGAACTGTTCGATGAGACATGATGGTTACGAACCACGCGTCATTATCCTTCGCCACTTCCCACGTGAATTTCAAATTCTCCGAGCGTCTTAGAAGTAGGGAAAAATGTCGAACTGGGGAATACCGGAAAGATCTTCGACGAATCGTGCGTAGCCCTTGTTTGCCTGAATTATTACACCTACGAGTGGGGGGATTTCGCTGGAATTCGGAGTCTAGACGGGGGAGGAGAATTTTGCGTTTGCAAATAGAAACTTCTGGGTGTGGAAGGGATAGTCTCTTGAGGACTCGCGAGGGTGTTGCTCGAAGACGAGGGGACGTTCGATCAATCGCAAAGTCGTAGGGGGGGGGAGTCGGGCCATTCCCGTCGATTTGTCGGAAACGGGTCGATCCTGGTCCCAGGTGGGCGAGGGGTTATCACTGTGCGGCCGTTCACACTCGATTCACCTGGAACGAAGATAAATACGTTTGGACCTCGAGTATTCACCCTGCAGCACCTGCGTACTTTGAAATGGAAAGCGTCTAATCTCTTCCTCCTGTACGAGCCCTAAACACCTCGGTAAAAAAGCTCCAAGCGTTTGTCTTAAGCTCGGATCATGGAAGGTGCAGTTATCAATTCTCCGAGACGTGTAAATATATTTCCTTTTTGTATCGTCGATGAGGGGAAAGGAGCTACTCCCCAGCTGACAGGTGGGATGATTAACGTTTCGCACGGTGGAGATTTACGCGAGCGTTTAAGCATTAAACGGCCGGCGATTACGATTCACAATGCAGCGTCGTATTTTTCCGGCTCGCCTTGAATTTGTCCAACGATCGTCCCCCCTGTTTTTTTTTTTTTTGTCGCGGCTCGTACAAGGCGCTCTTCTCGGGAAGTTCCGGGAGGCGAAAATTTATTCGCTGAATATTCGATCCGACATCGGGACGATCGAGCATGCAATCTCCCGTTGGCCGGGGCTTCCCGTCGCTCGTTTGCGGCCCTCTACGTCGCCCGGTAATTTGTGTGCTTCACCGGCGGTGTTTTCTGCCGGGGGAAAAAGCCGACGCGGGACATTATACTCCGCGCCCGGTTCTTTGCATCTCCATCTCACGGAAGCCCGTATAATTTATGCACCCCCGGCGGGCGCCTTCATAAAGCCGAAATATTTTAAAACAAGCCTAAAGGAGCGGAAAGCGCCCGCGAGAAGCGCCATACACGCGGGAGCAAGCTCGTTTCGGCGAGGATCGCCGAGGAACCAGCCTGTTTGGCCCTTTTGTCTCGCGGCACCCGAGGACCCGGAACCCCCGATGGCTCTTTTGTTTCGTCTTACGACACGCGATTTATCGTCCCCTGGAAGAGCGGTCTAAATCAAATAAAATCGCGGGACGAGCGGAACAAGAGACGCCGACGAACGACGAGGAAAAATACGTGAGAACCAGGAGAGTACGTAATTTGTCATTTGCGTTATGTAACATTTGCCGGAAAAGTGCCCCGTGTTCTGCCGGAAATGAATGAAACACAGGGACACGAAGGGTTTCCTGCGTAAGACGAGGTGACGAAATATGCGTTTAAGTCGACGCGATCCCCGCCCGAGGAACCGCCATTGTTTTCACTTTAGCCGGGCGCTTTTAAGCGTGGACCGCGTAATAAATATTCGCGCTCGCCCGTGGGATTACGCCCGGCAGGAATAATATTCCTCTTTGTCGGACCCGCGGGCCCTTTGTTGCCGACCTTTTCGCCGCAACGCAGATGTGTGCGACGCGTGGCTACCGCCGTCGTCGTCGTCGTCGTCGTCGTTGGTTTCACGTCTGCCCAGTTGACGTAACGAAGCGCCTTTAGAAAACGCCCCCTCTTTGTTTCCGGTAACCCTTGTCAAAATCACGGACAAAAGTCGCTGATGAAGGCGGTGACGTTGCCCACCGCCGGAATTTCCCTGAAAACGTTGTCTTCGAAAAAGCACGAGAATCCTTTTAATCCACGCCAGAGCCGCGATTTTCCTTTTGCTTTTGTTTTTTCCCAAGTAAACCAGACTTTACGTATGGCACTTCGAGGGAATAATCATTCGAACAAGGCGAAGAAACGACGACGGATTTAATCGATATTGAGCCGAGCAGAGGTTTCAGCGAAATCAGAAAAGACGAGCCCCCGATTTCCATGCCCGGGGTCTTATTTACCGGGGCAGTTATTCTCTCTATTTGTCCCTCGTTTTTTCACGGAATAAAGGCCATTCGCTTGCCCCCCACCCTCCGAGTCCCTGCAGAAATGGTTGGGCGTGTCCCATTTACTCGCGGTGCCTGAATATTCGTGAGAAAAGGCTTCGTTCGTCGGCAATGGTCGTCGATCGATCCGTCATTACGGATTACAAAAGTGAAATACGTGGCCGTTAATAATGCCGGCTTCTCGGACGAAGTGCATGATAGTTGGGGAAATTATCGGATATTTCGGGAGAATATTCGGGCCAATAATGGCGAGCAATTTCCCCTGCGTAGGTAACTTCCTGCTGAGGATTATTCCTTTTTTTTTATTACCTCCGTTGCAGCCCTTCCATGGTTCGACAGGCGAATGGAAGGGGGGGGTGGGAGGGGGGTAGAAACTCTCGGTAATATCGTGGCTGCTTCGGCCAACTATTTTAACAGCCGGCCGTCACGAATGCGCAGTTTTAAAAGGCCTTCATCCGTGTAAAAGCCCGGCCGATTCGCCGCTAATTATGAGTAACGACAGCTTTTAACGCGTCGCGGCACGCCAACCTTACTTTCTCGAGGCAGCCCCGTTCGCGGGAAAAGTCCTCGAAAATTTTTGCCCGAAACCTTGTGGCAAATGGGCTTACCGGCTCGGCAACGTTCCGTATCCCGACACAAGCGAAATTGCTGATTCGAAGGTCGCACGGCGCCGCCGCCGGCACAAAGGACGATTTTCGCGTACGTAAAAAGTTTGCACGCGCTGCGTTTTCCCTTGGGCTTTGACCGATCGTTGCGAGCGAGGGAAAAAAGAGGAAGTCGTCTGTGGTTTCGTCGGGAGCCTAATCTACCGTTGGTCATCGCCAGGGAAAACGAGAGCAACCTTCCCCGTACCAACAGCCCCGGTCTCCTGGCTTCTCCATTCATACACGCGGCCAGTCAGCAAGTTTGAAATTACATCGGCTAACGAACCGTCCCTCGTCCTTGTCCTTCCACACCTTTTCGTCCCTTCTTCGTCGTCCCTCTCCTTCACTCCAGCTTGTCGACGGGAAATTCAATTCCACTAGGTGGCCCTGGACGGCACCGTTGCTCCGTTTCTTCCGTCCTTTCGCATCGATCTCCAGGAAGCTTTACGACCGCCAAATCACACCCCCCCTGAGAACCTCGTGGTTTCAGTAACCACACTTTTCCCAGTCGCATCAGTTAAGAAATGAAACTATCCTTACAAGAAACTCATTTACCGTTAGAATTTCCTAAACCTGTTGGAGGTATTTTATAACGGCTTCCTTCCCTCGGGGAGGACGATTAAATTCACCGACGACAGGGCGATTAATCGACATTAGAACCGTCGGACGCTGGCCAGGTGGGCAAAAAAGTTTGCCGCGCATTTGGACCCGACGTCCTCGACTCGACAAACGAATGAACTGTCATTCGCTCGAGCGGAGAACAGTCGTCCACGCGGTAATTACACGGCAAGACTTTACGGGAACTCCTAGCACGTTTTTCCAGGAAATGCCGCGGACAGGGACCCATTAATTCTGGTCCTGAATCTCGTCCTCGATCCATTATCATTGATTAATCGTATGAATCTCTATCTCTCGACATTATCCTACTACATTCATCGAATCGATCTCTTGTTTGGCTCCACAATGTTTATCAGATCTTCTACCTGATGTTTTCTGCCCCTCACGGATGCAATAATTTTCGTCCCAATGTTCTTCCGGTTGCCGCAGGGACATTTCCTCAGCGCGAAATGGGCCGCAAGCTCGTCGGAGTGTCCTCGAAGGAATTTATGCCGGCGGGCGTGCGTTCCCCGCGCCCGACGTGCCTTATCTGCGCGTTGAGGGCCTCGTGCCGATAACAGGCCGACGCTGGAGGAGGAGAGGGGGGGGGTGAGCACAAAGGAAGACGTGGAAGAAACGGGCGGGGGTCGGAATCGAAGGACGTGACGTAAGTGCGCGTAGGAGCGGCTCTTTATCCTGTCGTCGGCAGACACGACGAATCGCGCGTACACGCGTGCGATTATTCGCGTGAAGGGCTCGGGAAGGTCGGCGGAAGGGAAGGCAACGTTTTACGTCGGAGGTGCGAGAGACAACCGCCCGGCGAGAAGGGAAGTTTTCCTTTTCCCCCGGGAACCCCCGCCGGCGAGAGGAAGTCCTTCCGAGGAAAACTCTATTAGGTGACCCGACTGGGGACGGTTTCTTCCTTGCGATTTCCGGCCCGTAACGCTCTTGATAGGCTCGACGTCCCGCTGTTCTATTCACGAGGAACGGACTTCCCTGTAAAACGTCTGCCATTCGATAATCCTGCCCGAAGGAATCCGAATGTCCAATATCGCGCCGGAGGTCGAAATCTTTCGAATCTTTTTTCAATGCTACTGCGTGGAAGTGGTCTGACGAATAGAGTCATTATCCACTGAATGACCAAGTCCGACGATAAACGTTGTACGCGGTAGTGGAAGCCGAGGAAGCTAATGAAGACGAGGAAGACCTCGAACACGCTGGCATATGGAGGAAGAAGACAGGCTTGTTACATGCGCCGATGTTTACCCAGTGTACACATTTAAGCGCGGTTAGTTGCGGCACGGATTAACGGTTAGGCCGGGCCAGGCGGTTTGGCCCGTTCGAGTACCGCCGGAGCCCGTTTAAATGCATTTGTATTTGCATTTACAGGGACCCGGGCCAACAGTGTTGAATAGCAAGCAGAGAAACGGGCCAGATTCCTCCGAACTAACGTCATAAATAAATCCACGGTTCCACGTGCTTGTGTCATTTTAATTCCACCAAAAAATGTTTCCCTTGAATTCGGACTAATTATTATCCTCTGCTGTGAAATACGATTGTAGAGGTATACAGGGAGGTGGAGGGGTATTGACTGCGAGGTGTGGGGGTGGAAGAGTGTGAGGATCGACTGGCGGGATATCGGCCGACAAGATCGCACGGTCCGATTTGCCGGAGTCTCGCCGGTACAGGCTTGTTCCGGCACGATGCGTCTGCGTCAGGCGGTAACAAGAGCGCGTTATCATGCATCCCCCTGTCCCCCACCCTCTTATGGAACCGGGTCCCATGCATCGCTTCGGCCTACGCCTCGCGGGGGTGTAGACGTATTCTTCCTTTCCTTCTCCCTTTTGCCCTCTCCTCTTTTTCTCTCTCTTCGTACGGTGTTTCTGTCGTATTGCGTCTTCAGGTTTGATTGTCTCTCCCCCCCTTCGACCCCTCGTCTCCCTCATACAGCATTTTTCTACCTCCCTCCCTCGTTGCCGGCGACTCTTTTCTATCTCTTTGCGAGCATCCAAACGAGTTTCTCCTGGCCGTAGCTTCCCTGGACATTCTCCGACCCCTAGAATCAGCCTTTCTTCGTCCAGTATCGTTCCTCCGGTCGCTCGAGATCCGAACGGGGATCCGATAGTGCGACGACAACGATATCGATACCGCTGGTAACAAAGCCAACGATTTATGGCGCCGATTTACCGCCATATTTATGGCGACTCCTCGAGGTTGTCTTGCGGACGAAGAAGTTCGCTCGAGTTTAGAGGAAGAAGGATCGACTTTAAAACCGTCGCACAAACGACAGGACATAATTAAACCGATATTCAAGGCTCACAGGATTTATCTCTTCTCCTCTTGGCCGTCCTAATTGATGAGACAATTAAATATCCTTTTCAATGGAGTCATACGCCTTTCATGAGGATCGTTTGCTTAGGGATTCAAAGAACCACTCGATATTGTGGATAAAATATTCTTCTGGGTCGACGCGGAGGATGTAACTGATACAATGACGAATTCTTTGGAGCTCCGTGGCAATTGCTTTGGACCATTACGAATGGCCTTGTTTCGCTCGGCTCGACCTCGATCCATTCTTCTTGACGGTCCCTTTTGTGCACGACCATCAGTCGCATTGGGTTTCCGCGCGGCGAACGACGTTCGATTCTTCAGCGGCAGAAACTAATCTTCGTAGTTCGAGGCGGTTCCCCGTCGTTTCTTCGTCGATCTCTCCCCCCCTCTCGTCCTCGATTCGTCGATATCGGATCGTGACTTTTTTCTGACGACCAAGGGCCGATGAGAGGGCGAAGGATCTTCGAATCCGCGAGGTCGATCTTCTATCTTCGAGACGGTGAGTTGCAGGAAAACCGAGGAAGGTGAGAGTCGGAGTTGCGCGTGCAGAGAGCGCCTTGAAACTCACCGGCGTGCATTAACCAGCCGAAGGTGAGAGGGTAATTTGTTAATGCGATAAATTGCAACACGCGGTCGGCCCCAGGCGGGGCGCATCGGGGGACACGCACGGCTGCCGCGGGGGGGAGGACTCTGAACGAGAGGGGAAACGAAGACGAAGAGGGGTACATGGACGGCGGAGAACGGTGCGTGCACGAGCTTGGATGCACCGTTGGCGTAATCGTCTCTCGATTCTGCCCTGAGTTATGGCCTCTGTCGATCGTACGTCATTGCCGATGCCTCGAACCATCGGCTCCCCGGGATTTATCGGTGCTTCGCGTACGACCGGCTGCGAGGAAAAAGAAGGAGGATGATCCAGGAAGATCGCGGCTGGTCCCGTCTAATCAACGCACTTACGGCACCAACCCCTGCGGAGCCCTCCGATTGAATTTCCCGTCGACCGGCAGGCAGCTCGCCTAATGGCGCAGCCCGGCGATAAAGTGATTCTTTTTGGCCGCGCACGGCCAAGAAATTCCAAGGTTAAACGTTGCTTAGACCGTGGCCCGCTTGGCTTATTTATACCTGGCCCGCAGCCACGTAATTCCGGTTGCGCATTGTCCCCCGGGCGCAGCCTGTTTTCATATTTTCCTTTTTAATAAAGACACGCTTCGGATAATCTAAATGCAAGTCGTATCGTTTGTCTTGCGCACCGTGTACAAAATTAATAACGACGCTCGCACGAATACCGTGGTCCTCGAGCGAAGAGGCCACTTGCCAAGCGGATAATCGAAAAACAGGTGCTGTTTCATAAAGTCAAAGTATTTTCCCGAAATACCTGACCCCCTTGGGTTTCGTTGGTTCCGTTGGTTCTTGGCTTTGGAGGAAATCAGCCGGGCGAGCATTCGCCGTAGATTGCGCCGACTGGCCTGTAAATACTCCGGTTAATTAAGCCGCGGATTTAATTCGTCGGACGGTCGAGCTGTGGCGGGGCCGAATTTTCCGCGAATCGTCATTTATCGGGCCGAGCCGTGGCGACGTTATGCAAATTAGCCGACTGTCGTAATTCAGGCGCCCCGCTGCAGGTTGCAGGTCCGCGGATTAATGCCGGGCGTTCCCATGCAAATCGTGCACCGGATTCGACGGCGTTTCTCTCCCCAGGGAACGTGGAGTCGCGGCGGAGACGTAGCCAGACACGGGGGCAACTGCTCGAATCGTTTGTCAACGACGGTCCGCTTCAACCAGACTCTCCGGCCTTTCGAAAATCTCTTGTGCAACACCTATCGCTTACACGATTGTGAAAGCCTCGAGGAACAACCTGCCGTAAATCCCCGGGACGTGGAATCGTTTCTTCTCTTGGCAAAATCGACGTCGTACTTTGCAGAATCATCGGAGAATTTTCTTTCGTACTTTCTATTTATCTGTAGGTATTTCCTGTAACTTGGAAATTGACTTTAAAGAGGGTTCCACCGGATTTCCTCGTTGACTGTACGCCTCGGCTCGCGCTGGTGTGTACGAAATTCGCGGGAAATTTACTGCCTTTTAGCGGCCGGTGTCGTTGGATTCCACGGCCAAATTGTTTCGAAACTATGCGCCCACGGTTTCCGTTTATCTTTCCTTCTCCCCTGCTCTGTAATTTTTTTTTTTTATTTTACCCGCGGTCAACGCAGCAAAAATCCCGCTCAACGTCGTTAAAAAAACACGGCCGGTCTTCCGTTTGCCAGCGACGAGAATTTTCCGTTCCCCGTTGAACTTTCGGCGAACTCCGACACGAAGCCGGCCCCGTTGTGCAGCGGTTGAAAACCATTAGCGGCAAAGTATTTCCAGATTATCGCTCGCAATTATGAAGCGAAATTGCTCGGCGGTATGTCGGTTTTCGGATAGCGGATAACATTATTACTGATTAACAGCGGCGCGATTTAAGTACTCCGCCGGGACTTTTCGCGGTAAGTACATTATCGTACAATAAAAAGGAGTTACGATAATCGACGGTTAAAACCGTCGTAAAGCTCGGGAGAAAATGTTTGCCTTGGCAAGATAAATGCCGTCGATATAACAAGTTTTTGTATTTATTGACTGGCAAGGGTACTTTTAGCGGTGGTCATTCGATTCCGCGTGCGCTCGGGTCTCCGGCGTAAGCAGGATTCGATAAGATCTCCGAGTGCTCGTACATCCTTCAGGACGATCCTTTCATTACGGCGCGGTAGCGAGCTTTCCCCGTCCGCGTAACGACCGCGCGTTTTTATTACACGATTCCCCGTTTCTTTATCCCCCATCGCGGAGAAGTAATCGTCCGGCCGTGTTGGATGCCACGTTGGATTTCGGGCCGGTCGATTTACGTAAGAAAAATTCCGGCTGGCACTTAACGCGACGAGAAGTAACGATCGAATTTCTTCTGGGCTTTACGAGGACGGCGCCCGTTAAACCGCGAGTCGAGCGCCATTGCCGGTCTTAAATGAGATCGATCTCGGGCCTATTTAGCCGCCTATATTATCCGCTCGATTCGCAAACGACCCTCGGCCGACGCGTGGGTGTTTCGCCAAGGCAAAATCGACGAGAACGTTCGCGTGTAACGGAAGCCAGGAGGAACGGTCGGCCGCGATCGCATTGGCAGATCCCGCCGCGTAATTGCCCGTAGATCCCGATCGCGATTATCCAGGAAATTAATACGGCCCTGCCGACGCGATTTATGCGATCGCGTCGTCGCGAGTCTACGTTTGTCGTTAAAACGACACTCGTTCCGCGACTCGACTCGTACGGAGACGAACGTCAACGACGAATATTAAAGCTCATGTATCCTACCGAACAGCAAAAACAGGACCCAGCAGCTAATTCTCCCGCGTTCCTACGAAAGACATTTTAATAGGAGAATAGAAATTTCACTATCTCGAGAGGCACTTACATCGGTGAGGTGATTCACGAGTATCTAAATTGAACTATCTGGCTTTATCTAGCGGTTGGTTCTGGAGGAGAGGATATACGAGACACGGAAGCGTAGATGGCGAGCAGAGGGAGCGAAGGGAAGGGGGCAAGGGGGAAGGGAGGAAGGGAGGGATAAAGTGGATGCGGTGGAGGATCGAAACATAGCTGTACGGGGGCTTCTGGCTCGCCACTTGCATACCTATTCCTCCTCCGGAGCCCCTCGAATCCCTCGTCCACGGACCTCCACGGACGAATAATGCCCATTGTTTCGGGTATCCTCTGCATCCTCGGTCCTGAGGACACGTTGCCTTAGTGGCTTCCATGAATGCCAACCTCGCGACGCGATACGTCTAAGTGCCGCCTAAATGCCGTCGAGATACCTCGATGGCCTTGCAACTTCCTGCTACTTCGGATCCGTCTTGGCCGGAGGACTAAAACGCTCGACTATTCACCCGTCAGCTCCCCCTGGAATTTCAAACTCTTCCGTTTGCGTGACCTAATCGCCGGGATTGTCAGAAAATCTCGGGGACATTGATCGTCCGCCTAAGTGAGGAATCAACGCTAGTATCTCAATAGGGCAACGTGGGGATACCGGGGGTTCAATGTGATCTTCATTAAATTGAAATTTCGCTCGAAGCAAACGTTCGCGTCATTGTGAACGAGTCGTGAGTTAAGCCTCGAGATGAAGGTGTGCCTTGACGGCGTTGTCTTTATGGTAATGAGATCACTCTAATCCGGCGCGTTTGCGTCATGGTTTTCGCAGTAATCCTAGGTGGTCCGACGTAATTGGACGGAGCTTTAGAAAGCAGTCGCCGGAGGTTGGACAGCGCCGGTAGTTTGTACAGAGACAAATGGGAGGCCAAGGAAAAACAAGAAATCTGCTGTAAACGAGCTTTATGTACAAATACAATGATCATCTATACAACATGGATCTACACCGAGTTTTCGTAATAAGTCGTGTTCTATGTACAGGATCGTTTCTTCGATAATTGGCAGTCATGGCGGCAGTTTATGGTTTCTCGCGAACATTTATATCCAGGGACCCAAGCGGCTTTCCAGTACGCTGGCAGCGTCCACTCGTCCCATTAATCTTAGATGGTTTAGTAGGTCAGCCAGATCCGCTGTTTCTCGGTGTCTAGCCTCCCACAAATCCAGTATGTGCTCCGTTGGACTTGGCTTCGTGGCGAAATAATCGACATACCTGCACAGATTTCCAAGGTCAACGTATTTAGGGATCAACGTATCTTTAAGTAGAGAATTAAACACGACCTGTCGACTTGCAGTCTTTGGGCCAACATTCGCCAATCATTTCCACGGGTGTTCGGTGGGTCCAAACATTGACACAATTGTTTTCTCAAGGTCTTCGAGAATCTACAAGGTTTAGGAATCAATTACTCGTGGAGTTTGATCTTGTGTTTGTCGTAAGTTTACCTGAAGGGCCTCGGCACCACCGATTCCGTGGACCTTGCCGTGTTTTTACCACGGATGATGATCGACGATTCGGATTTCCCGGAGCTGCGTTTCACGACTACGTTGCTCCTCTTCATAAGGTCAAGATCGATCCTGAGGAGCAATCCGTGATCCTCGAACGTGCGTTGGAAGGCTCTCAATTCGAAACTCAGTCTTAAATCACCGACGGTTTTCTCGATCCTGAATGATCGACGATTGCTGGTCCTGGAGGATGACCAAACTCTACGATAGGGCAGTTCTTGCCGATCGGCAAACCCACTCTCCCTGTCTTCAAGGTCCACGCGAAGGGGAGCACCGTTGGATCGAAATCCTAAGCTCCCGTGATCGATATGGATCCCACCCATTCTTCGTTCCTAGGCGGATCAACAAGCAAAATCATCGACGTAAGATTGTTCGGTCAACAACTTAAACTCTCTAGTGGGGAAATTTTTTGTGTCTCTGATAACCTACCTGTTCTGCTACGAGCTTGAACGATGCCCTGGTGTCTTCCAAAACATGGCACCTTATATGATCGCGTTCTCTCGCCAGGAAAACAGCTATGCAAATTCTTTTGACCGCCAGGCCAGGAGCAACGACGGAATTTTCCCCGGCGACGGCGTAGGCGCTGGGCGATTCCGTGACGAGGAAAACACCGGAATGATCCAACTGCGCGAACGGTTGACCTGGTAGATTTGTCGGGTCTCCGCCGAGGGTCAAAACTTTTCGCCAGCTCATCACCGCGGAGACGTTGGAACAGCCTGATGAACTACCTGAGTTCGTGGATCGCGTTTCAAGGTCGATATCGGTGGACCAAAGACTGAGCTCCCAGTTTCCTGTTCTTAGTTCGGCGCAGTGTTCAAACTGGAGGATCAACGGTTTCAGGAGATCGATTCCCGTGGGTCCACAAGCCACTACTGCCGAGAGAAGGGTGAGTCCTGATGGTAGGACGGGTCTCAGGTTGTCTTCTCCAAGAATTGCCAAGTGTAGACTGTGACGACGACCTCGGGGAACTGATCCTTCTGGTACGGACATCGACACTCCGGCATCAGGGACAACTAGGAGGGCCCCAGATTCTTCGACCGTTGATTTTACCACGAAACCACTGGCCCGGTCGCTGTCAATGGATCCTCGTCCATCGTCGTCCAATTTTTCTTCTTCCTCCGGGTCGTCCTCTTCTTCGTTTGTGCTCTCCGGGTTCGCGCGGTACGTCGAACCTAGCACAGGTGACGTCACTTTACCCTCTACCTCCTAAGAATCGAAGAAAAGCTACGTGTCTGTTTGCTGGCTTACGAGAGGATCGACCTTCTTCGTTATCGGACAACCCTCGACTGCGTTGGGAGTTCCTACAGGAGGATCTTGCCACGGAGGAGCTGGGGGAGGGTCTGGTCGTCGACGGCAGGGACAATTGTGGTACGTCATAATGATGCTCGGAGCAGGATCTGTGAAAAATGAATAACGACTCGCAGTGACCGTCGATGAAACCCTTTCGATCTTGACACGTTATTACCTGGACAATCTCGACGCGTTGGCCTCGTCAATGACATGTTCCAGTCTTCTGTCAGCGGTTAAAGAGGATCGATCGTTCTTGCAGACGACAGACTTGAGGTCATTTGACCTTCGAAAATCCAGCCTAGCCACACCGTAGAGAGCCTCGATTCTCTCCTTTCGTCTCATGAGACGAACGATGAAGACGGTCGTCACCGCGAGAATTATGGCCGCTAAGCTCAGTGTTATCCACAGAGCCAGAATGCTCCTGTGCCCGACGGCCCTGGTGGCTGCAATGCAAATTTCAGGGTTTCAAGGACTATGGATTCCCGGGGGAACGACTTTATGTCGGTTTACCTTCCTTGAAGACGCGAGGCCCGTCTTGTCCCATTGCTGTTTGCAACAGAAAGGGCAAAAATCGTCTGAATATACGATGTACAATGTCTTTCAACGAACCACGAGAACGAGATGCAATGTCAATTGTGTTAATTAGAGGCTGAAGAGGGGGGAATTGTGGGGATTGTGGTATGGTTAATCGCTCACCGTTGCATCGGTCTGTGGTACAGGATTCTACGATGACGTCCTTGCCCTGACAGGTCCTGCCTGCGTTGCTCGGCGGGGGGTCGTTGCAGGACCTCCTCCTCACCCTGGAACAATCTGGACCGCACGTCGACCACGGCGACCACGCGGACCATCTGCCGTCCACCGCTGCTGGGAAAGAGCGAAATTGCGAATCTCGATAAAACGCAGGGGCGATATTTGCTGCGCGTTCGTCGTCGCCGTGTAACGTGGCTACATTTTCCGCGGGATCTTTCGTAATGAAATATCGACCGCAACTCTATCGACCGGCGGAGATTGAAATGGCTGTACTACGGTAAACGCGTGGACTATTGGACGTACGAGAGGACTGACGATTATGTGTAATGGAGCGAATATCGTTTCAGTACCGGGACACGAGGGATTGCATTCGACCCTTTGAGTGGCCGGCCCTGGGCAGCTTTGACCGCCGTTCATCGGGACAGGATTAGTGCAAGTTCTCGTTCTCTTCTCAACGCCCCTGCCGCAACGAGTACTGCATTCTGACCAGCTCGACCAGGAGGACCATCCTCCGTTCACTAAAGCCAACACAACGCACTTCGCTAAGCTGACGTCTCCTCTCGACGAGAGCAAAATGTATTTAATATTCATGCAAAGAGGGAAAGCGTTTAAAGCACGTTTTCGAATCTATTTCTCACCGTAGACCGTGAGCACTGCAGGCTCACTGATTCTTCTTGCGGCGATGTTCTCCGCTACGCAGGAATAGTTTCCCTGATGACGTAGCTCCGCTTCGCCGAGGAGCAGTCGTCCCTCGTGGGTTTGAACGAGGCTGGCCGGTGACACCTCGTTCGGCACCGTGTCGGACGTCGCCGGAAGGATGTTCACCGTGCTGTCCAACGGCGAACCGTTTCGCAGCCAGTAAACCTTCGGCTGAGGCACGCCCATCGGCGGGGTACATCGCAATTCCGCGTTCCGACCGACCTCCACCGACAGCGAGTACGGCGGCGATATGAAGTGCTTTTTCAGATCTTCCGAAAAGCGAAAGCCAGCGTTATATTTCATCGCGTCAAACCGAGAATGAAGAGCAAACAACGGGAGTGGCAAACACACGTTAATCAGGGAAAATTCTATATGAAAGGGGACGAAATTTATCAAACTATTGTCCCTGGCTCGTTAGTTCTTGGTCCTCGGTATTTAATCAAACGCAATGGTTGTCAAATGTAAAGCTGATAAGAACTCTTTCGCGCTTGTTTCACCGATTTTTCCGAGAATTCCGTGGAAACCCGAGCCACTGAGAATTCCGACGGGAGGGCGGAGAAGCGTAAAAGAGTCGAAACGGCACTCAGCGATATTAGGGCGCGGGTATAAATGCAAACGGGCTTTCATGGAGCTCCCTGGTGTCTCTCCTCTCCGCCGGAAAACCGGGAAAAGATTTACACCGACCGCAGGAACACTCGGTGGCCATTGGCTCCAGGCGGACCAACGGCATTTTATTTCCCGCGGTTCAACGGCCATTCATCCCCTGAGTTCATTCACGGGGGGAAGAGGGGAAAGTGTGTCGACATAGACCCGTGTTAATGCTATCATTGGGAACGGTTAAGAATGTTCATAAAAGGCCTTTTGCACAGTTGAGTCATCGATTAAACTAATAACATTTCGCAAATAAAACTGAACTCAACTGAATTGAACCGAAACAGAGTTGAACCGAAACTGAACGAAGAACTGAACCGACCGCGCCAAAGAACCTTAATTCGGAATCATGGGAGAGTCGATAGAGTTATCAGTGATTCGATTACGGGTCCCTTGACTTTCGCGAAACGCATATGACAAAGTTGACAGTGTTACATGGTCCCACGAGGTGCATCATGAAGGACCGATCGATATACTATACACGCTGGCGAGCTATCCAATTTCGAAAGCACGACCCGCGTTTCCTGTTTGTGCGCAAATACCGATTTCATTTTGCATCCTGTTTGTTCGTGCCGAGCGCGACCTCGCGCTCACTGACCAAATGAAAATTGCGCTTTTCCCGGTATTCCTTTCCCGTGTCCAGGCCGCACAGAAATTACGGGCTTGTCGGGAAAAAATGCCGTCGAAATGCTTCAGCTCCGCTCCACCGAGTTTAATCGATAGCGATATGATTTTTCGCGAATAAAAAAATTGCCTCGCCAAGTGTCGCGCGTTTTGCCATTAGCTGGCAAATCGAGGAGAGAATTAATACTTTACGGAGGGTTCCTTGAGAGCGTCGAGGGTAACGGATCGACGAGTTTTCGCAGGACCTTTGCACGTGTGTTCAATGAATACGAGACCCTCGCGGCTAATGTAACGACCCTTGTCGAGTCTCGCGGCCGTGAATTTCACAGGGAGCTCTCTTGTATACCGCGGAGAATCGGGAAATACGCTAATCGGGTTAACGAAGTTACATTTCCCGCGATAATTGACTCGCGTACCATTGCTCACATTGTTTTTCTACGTTCCTTCCATTTCTCCATACAAAATTCAACCAACTCACTACGCGTCATTACCGAGGAAAAACTATAATTAATCTCTAGAAATGGATGGTCCAAGTTAATGTCTTTCTCGAATCTTTTTGTGTTCGTTCTGATGGGTAAGTATTATATTGTGAAGTTTTTGAGGAAGCCAAATTTCGGGAGTTTCGGAGGTTTCGCGGAAGAGAGACGAGCGAGGCGTGAGAGAAGCAAAGGGTTCTCGACTTACAGGCGACCTCAACCGTGGCGGGTTGCCCTCGAATCTGACCTGGCCCCGACCAGGCGACGCATTCGCACTTGAACCTCTCCCTCCCGAAGTACTCCTCGACCTCGTTCCTCGTCACGTTCAGCTCGACCTCGACGACCCTCGTCCCGGTCTGAGGGTCCACGAAATCCTGCTGCTGCGAACGCTCGATACGCTCGCCGTTACAACGAAAGTACACCTGCGGAATGCCGCAAGGATGGCACAAGGATAGAACGGTTCAATATTCGCAGCTGAAATCTCTCTCGGCTGTGATTAGCGCTCATTGCGTAAGTCTTAGGGATTATTATGAAATTTCTACCTGAAGAGCGTGAGCTGCACGGCAGTGCAAGGTAGCTGGTTTGCCTTTGACGACGAAGGTGTTGACTGGTTCCGCCATGAATATCGGCAAAGCACCACCGGCTATGAGATCTGTGTCGCTGGCTATGGTGACCGATTCGTAGTCGGCGTAGTCGTAGTCGTCCACCGGGTAATTCTCCTCGTCGTCTTCCTCCGCGTCGTCCTCTTCCTCCTTCATGCCTGCGACAAACGAGAAGCGGGTCGTCCTTCAAAGAAATTCCATCGCACGAGGAGGAACAACACACAGAATAAACGTTCGAGGGTCATTACTGCGTCTTTATCTCCGTCGTTATCGCTATTTCCGATTGTTTTACGGGCCCGATAAAGTCTTGTTTTCAGTGGGCCGTTAAATTCCCAGCGTGTAATTCCGTTCAATTTTTCCGGCGCGGAGAGAGGGGCGACGACATTACGAGTCCGCGAATCTTGTATATTCTTCGATAGTTTCGTTTATTATCCGGCGAGTTGCAAACGGGTCCACAGACTTATCGGTGCTGCTCGCCGACGTAAATTAGCAATTTCACGATGGAACAATCGAACGCTCGGCGAAACGATCCAACGGATGCAACGTCCGCGATTCTCGACAGCGAGGCGCGTAAATTAAGACGACAGCCGGAGATAAGTCGAAAACAGTAAAACCGGCTTAACGATGGGCTCCAAGGATTTTACGTCGTGTATCGTCCGACAGGGGCCTGTTGCCTCGGAAATCCTAGCGGTCTTTGCGTTTCGTTTCTACGTCTTAAGATCGGTCGAGCATGAATCACTCAGCGTCCTCGCTTCTATTCGCGGCACGATTAACCCGCGCTCGAGTATTCAGGGATTCGGTGGCTGTGGTTTTACGATTTCAATTAGAACTTGCTATTCCGCCAATGCCATCGGATTATCGCGAAACCCATCGCCGGATGCAACAACTGCGGAGTAGATATATTTAGACGTGGGGGGGAGGGAGGGGTAGAAGGACCAGTTTGAAGATTAGGAAAGCCGGCTTACTGGCTTTTACGTATCAGTCAACGGGGCTCGATCACTTAGGCCATTCCCCAGTCTTTGCACTTTGCCTTTGCCGACCGTCCTCGCTTAAAGACTCGGCCGAGCTTTATTACTTCCCACGTCCCGCTCCGCGGCCCTCGCAATAAACCGGCCAAACGATGATTGGTCCCGTCGCGACGCTTATGAGGCAGCGTGACGCGATTCGACATTCCGCGGCGAACATTTTAACACATTAATAAATACAAATGCCTCCCTCGTACACGCTTCTGGGAATAACGGGCACTGTTCTTTGCCTACTTTAATGTCCTCGTAAAAGTCTTAAGCACGACGTACAGTTTTATGGTGATCCCGGTGCTCTTGCCTTTGCAGCGATTTTTTTCCCGCAGACGGAGGGGTTAAATCTTAGCTCGTTGACAGTAAATTTAACGTAAAGGTAATGCTTGATTCTTACTTTCTATCGCAGTGGCGAGGCGAAGAAGCGCCAGTAGCAGAATACTAATCCTCAGCTCCATTGTCAATTTACACCCCACTCATATTTCCATTCAACTACTCGTCACATCGAGGAAAGCGATTTTCGCGTCACGTAGCCGAACGTCCAATCCATTCGAACCGCCAGGAAATCATGTTTACTCCACACCGGGATTCATCTACGCTGCCTAGGAATTCTGATCACCGAATCCCGTTCAATCGATCCTCCGCGTTGACGGGAGATGGATTGAAAGATTCACTGTCACCGCTATTCCTTTGCTCATCGACATTCCGTCTCGGTTACAAAGAACGTTTCGCCAGAAACATTTGGCTCGTCACGCAGGTTTTGCGAGGTTTTTGACAAATTTTTCGCAAAATCCAGCTTTGTCCGGGCACGTGGCTGTTCCGGTTGGTTGAAACGTGGACCGGCGTGGCGACGGGGCGAGAGGGACGCGTCGGGGGTTTCGCCAGAGAGGGAGGGTTCTGACTGCGCGATGCTCGCCGGTCGGCACGCGGTGAACGACTGAACTTGCCGACGTGCGCGCACCTCTATATATACATAGATACATACATATATATATGTACGTTCTGTACATATATACGAGAGTGGTGGGTCTCACTTGGCCGTAGCGACGCTCTTCTTCATCCCCCGGGCGTCGGGGGGTGGCCGCCGAGGCTGCGCTTTCTTCCCCGACCGTCGAGGCTTTTTCGCTGGCCCTGCCTTCCCGGCAACTGTTGCGGTTGACACGTACCGCACGTTTTTCCCACTTCGTCCATCCACCGAGTGATTGAGTGCCGGTGTGTTCGATGCTCGCTGACGCGATGTTACGACAACGTTAAACAGTTTTTCCAAGTCCCACTACCCTTATCTTCTATCGCCGTTTGAATCTCGTCGAAACAGAAATTTCCACGAAAGACAGTGTTTTCCTGCGGGATCTATTTTTTGAATCTCATCTTCGGGACATTCGTTTGTAGTTGTCCTCTCGTTAGGTCGTTCATTAAGCGGGTATTAGAGTGCTGAACTATTTTAACGACCAGGAGGGTAGAGTCGTCGGCGTTTGTCTCGATGGCCGTCGTTCACCCTCGCGCACGTGCGTTGCTGCTCGAACGTGCGGGCTTCGTTATTGCGCGTCTCCCGCCGTTCGTAAGATCGAGCGAACTTCCACGCACGGCCGACGGTGATCGCGTTGCAGGTCAGGTACAGGACGAGGGGAAGCTCCGGCCCGAAGTGGATCCTCGCGGGAACGTATGGGATTTCCATCTTGATCGCTACAGATCCGTTCGTACGTGAAATCAGATCCAAGCGCCTCGCGTGACGGGGTCGAAGGACTTCTCTTTTCAAAGCCTACCAGCTCTTATATCCTTATTAATTTGTTGAACAACCAACCAAAGAAACAAATCGACCAAATCCTCCAAATGGATCATGTAATTTTTATTTCTAAGATACAGGTATACCTAAATCCTACTAGCTTCATTAATATTAATTCTGAAATACCTCGATGGGTTCGTTTAATATTTCTTTCATTTTTATCCGTTTGTGTTTGACTCGGTGGTTTCTCGGTGCAGTGAAACCTCGGTGAGGTTGGTTAGGCGATTCACCGTTTCGGTGACTCGGACGAGCGCGTCGTCGTGCTTAGCGGGAAACTCGAGTGCAGAGTCTTGGCAAGAACCTTAATACACTCAGCCACGTTCCCAAACAGTCCTGTTTACAATCTGTATCCCGTAGTCACGTAGCTAGACGGGGGAGTTTCTCCCCCACGACACTTCCTGCTGTAATTAATGGTTCCCCGCGGTAAGGATCACTAGGTACACACAGCCGCTACACACCCCGCACACGCCGGCCCGTCTATATATACCGCCGGAAGGATAATGAGGTGCGCCGAGGTTTAAGACGTTCGAGAGTCTCGTGGCAGGAAGACGAGGCCAATCTTAATCCTTAAAATATCGACGAGCTCGTCCTTTCTCATTGATTGCCACGTCAAAGTCTTCTGCTTCTTACCTCGTCTTTCTTTTTTAATCCAACGAAAATCCCCTAAGCATTGTTCGACACCTACCGAGTCCCTCGCGGAACCTTTCGAGCAACCTTACAAAGCTGGGGAGGTTTCAAATTACTGCCCGGGGAGAACGGATAGCCGAATAAACTGCTTTCCTGGGGACGTCATGAGTGCAGAGAATTCAGTCTGCCTGTGGTTACGGCCAAACCGGGCATTATTAATTCACTTGTTGGTCGTTGCTAATATTCCTGTGCATGGGATGGGCACTCAGGGTTTTTGGCTCCCTCGTAGTTTTCGAGGGTTCAATGAACTGTCCAAGAAATTGCTGTACTTCGGTGTACACCTGTGATGGTTAATTCTATTGCGAAAATACACGTAGAATCTCGCGATTATATCGAACGGGGTGGTAACGTAGTGTCTCATCGATTAGGAACCTCCTAAAGGGTTGTCCGTAGGAACTACCCCCTGCATAGAAACCCTTAATATTTCAGCGACTGCACAACTGTTGTCTTCGCAAACTCGAGACTATCGTCTCGTACGTTCCCGCTGCGTCTATCTCTCTCACTAACCTGCTTATAGAGCAAACCTATCTTTCGCGTCGATCCGTTTATACGCCTGCCGATCACGTTATATTGAATAGACGTAGGCAAACTCCTCCTACGATGGGAAGCACGTAGCTGGATTATATAAAATTAACGCGAACCCACGACTTCCGCCTTTTATTTCATAGAAATATAATAATAAAGTTCAGGCAGTGTGTGGCAAAATATTTGTATTTCACAAGACGTGTTTTTTTTGGACTTTGTGTGGATCTGTCGTTGCTTAGTGATTATTCTTCGAATGGAACCATACGTGAGGACTTATTAAGCATGCTTTATTCACGAAGGAACTTCTTACATGTGAAACGGTGCAATTTGGGAAAACTAAGACCGCGGGTCGATCAATTTCATGGCGACCAACAATTCTAACGACCAATAACCTCCGTTTAGACTTTTCCCCTTTTCGTCGCATAAGTTCGTCGTTGTTGAAGTAATCGCTGTTACCATTCGGGTGACTGAGTTAGATAATGGCACTTTCCTCTATCGTAAGAAGTTTATGTCTCCGTGGACGTGTATCTTGCTTGAAATTGTAGGCCCGTAACAGCACACAATTACGCACTTGTAGAAATTCCCACAGTGGAGTTAAAATGCTACGCTTATGTCCGGGAAAATCGTTGGTACATTTGCATAAGACGCTCTTCCTGCAGTCCTTCATCCATTATATCGCATCGAGCTATATCTGCATCCGGGTATCGGTTGGTCTTTGTCCGTCGCTACCAAGAAATCGACCCCCTTTCCCTTCCTAACGTACATTCATTCCGGAAGATTCCTCGACACCTACTTTTCCCAAGTTTCGCAGTTTCACGTTACGTACGAATGTTGTACGATTGTTCCACGTTGCCTCGACTCTCACCTACACCTTGGATGAGGATTGTCGAATACTCTGGCATTGCCGAGGACGAAGAGTTATCGGGAATTGGATGAAAGGCGTTAGTCGACTACGGCGAGGAGGTTTTTGAGTGGTCGCCCGATCCGGCGGTAAGCGTGGCTTTGCTGTCGCCGGCTCTCGAGAGCACTGGAATCGTCGGATAAGCGGGGAAGGGGAAGGGGACCGGGTATACCTCGTACGAGGATACTCCCTGAGGATTTTCCGTGTGTCGGAGGAGGCGCCGGAAGGTCCCCGCGGGGCTTCGCGGCCAACGAGAGGTCCTCACAATACATCGTTACCACCGGCTATCCCTCCCCCTTCCCTCTTCTGCGTTTCTCTCGCACGCCCTCGGCTTCCTCCCCCTTACTCTTCCGGCCTCTCGACAGGACGGACTCGTCGAGTGGATAATCGTTTTAGGGAGGGCGACCGCGCGCGCTCGCGCGCCCTGGCATTACCGCCTTTGTCGACGATGTTTGAACGCCGCCGGCACTCGGGCAATCAGGTCGATTCACAATCAGCGCCACTTTCCGCGACCGATCGTACGGCGGATGGGGGTGGGGAGGGGGTGGCCCTTTTCCTGAAAAGCCGCCGAGCCCCGAAAGATCGAGACCAGAGCCGTTTCCCTCGTTATCCCGTACTGCCTAACCCCCTTACCCCCCGGCGCACTTCAATGCCGGAAAATTGCGAGGCTATCTGCTCGTTAATCCTGGCCCATAAATTAATACAATTCACCGTAGATATTACCATTCTGACTAGCGGGGCAAAGGGATGATCGACGGCTGAATCATTGCAGGAAATTCTTGATGAAATTATAGGATTTTTCAATATGGTGACTGTTGAGGTTTAACCTTGGGAGAAAAGCTCAAGGCCCTTTCTGAAGCGTCCCAGGCGAGGCACGTTCGAAAGTGATGATTAATTCATCGGCTCATGAATTAAAATCCTCACGATGCCCACAGTAACGGTGAATGTGTGTCCATTGACGAGGTGTCTAAATTCAATGCCGGTTTTCACGTACTACTGTCAATGAGAAGGAACGGGATAGAGCGCTTAATTCGGAACTACCGAAAAAAAAGGTACAATGGCCATTGTCTCGGCGCGGAGCATTGCCGGGAGAATTCTCTATGAGACGGGAATACGCTGAATCGCTGGCTATTATAAAATCCCGGCAAGCTCGGATTATTCTTTTAAATACCCGCGATTGCACGGACCGATGCATAATGCACCGATAGACCGAGCCGCCTGGCAGCGTGTAAATTTCCGTAATGCCCGGACAGGGAGTTTTAAGTAAGCTTTTTTAATGCCAATTTAAATGCGCCAATAAAAAAAGACGAGAGGCGGAGCACTTAAGCGGGAAGAGAGTAAAATTGTTGAGAAAATCAGCCTCGCGGGCAACGATCAAAGGGCTTTCGGGGGACATTTGCTTCGCGAAGGCGGAAGATTTGTCGGGCCGATAGCTAGGAGGATCGTGAGATCGTCTTCGCGGTAATTCTGTTTCGTAGGTTGATTCGCAGGACGAGCACGGAACTGTGGAGACGGGGGAAGTCGTCGTTTCGGACCCGTACGATCGTCCAATTATCCTGTATACAGCATTTACATAACATACAAACGTGCGACCTCTCCATCCCCCTTCCTTCCCCTCTCTTCTCCGGTGAGTCGCGAGTCGACGACGACGGCGACGAGCTCGCCGCAACCCGAAGTAATTACAGACGCGTTTCACGGGGCGCCGGCTGAATACAGAAATTATGCAGATGGTGTAATAATATTCGCCACACGTTTGCCCGGGTCAATATTGAACTAAGCTCGCCTCGTAATTCCCCATCGGAAGACGCGGTTCCGCCACCTGCAAAAACTTAGCGCAGCCGGCTGGATTCCTATTAAATTTCCTTACCCGCCGCAGAAATACGCGGGGAGCATGTGTGGGGCGGGGGGAGGGTTCCCGCGAGAACGGCCGCCACGTTGGAAATGAGGGAAGGCCAACGAGCGCGATTTTCCTGCGGTCCTGGGCAGGCGGAATTTCAAAGGACCCGTTCATTAAGATTCTTTTTCATTAAGACTGTAACGAAGGATTCTGTGCCTGTCGTTAGGCGGTACGGCCAAGTTAATGAATTCCATGTATTTAGTTTGCCACTTTTTTCGGCCATTACTTCTCCACTGTCTACAGTGACTAATACGAAAGCACTGGGAGCGGTTAACGGTCCGAATAAATCCGGCACACTCGACTGCAAAATGCCAATTTATCTCGGCGCGCTCCTGCCTACTTCGTCTGCACTCGATCTTTAGCGCCATTTCTCTCTCTCTCGACGCATCCACGCCAGCTCTATTTCGCCGAGGAGTAATGTCGAAGGACGATCTCACCTATCGTTCTGCCGTTGCTCTCTCTCTCTGTGTTTCTCGTCGGCGTCTTCCGTCTCACTTGTGGAGCTTCGAGGAGGTGCTTGGAGCCTTGGCCATTGAGAGTCGCGCCATAAATCAGCCGTTACCCAGTCAATTGAGACGTCGCGAGCACTCTTTGCGCTTTGGTGCTCGCTGCTCTGGCTTTTTTTTTGTCAAGATGAGCTCTACAGAGGGATCGCGGGGAGAAGGGGTTGACGGTGGGGGCGGAGAAGGCGAAACGCCGGTACGCTGAGCAAAAGGACGAGAAGGGCAAGACGAGAGGGCGTTAACGCGGAAGGAACGCGATGAAGAACGATGATGAGGAAAGGATGCCGCGGGAATTACAGGACACGGGACGATAACGAGGGAAAAAGGGGGGAAGGATTAAGAGAGGCGACGAGGAAAAAATGAGCAGCGGGGGGATAAGGTGAAACGATGCCGAGAGATCCGAAGACGAGGAAGAACAAAAGGTACGGAGTTTACCGGCCTCAAGGAAATCCGTAGAAATATTGAGAAGGGATAAGAGGGCATGGAATTACCGTCGCGAACAGTCGGAGACGAGGAAACGAGGAGGAACAGGGTGGGGGGGAGGCTAAATTACGAACGTGTAGAGGGAAGGACAAGGGTCGACGAGCACCCGTCAACCGAGCGCGGGGGAGGGGAAGGTGAAATCGCAGAAGGGAGGCTGTCGACGATGCAGCCGGTCGTTAAACGCAGCCGTACTCGAGTGTAACGATATGCTAAAAGCGATGGGGTCGGTCCATGGGGCAAGATGGCACTGTCACCCCCTCCCACCCTTTTAACCCCCCCCCCCCCCATACGTGGGCCTTACCCCTGTCGCCGGCGATCGCGATGATATACGGTTCGACAGGTCCTCCTGGCTTTCTCCCTCTTCCTACGCGATCCTCTCGAGTCCTGCGAACGTCCACGCCAAGTGCCACTCTTATCGTGAATTACGCCGGAACTTCCGGTTCAACAATCTGTCCGCTCCAACGGCGCTCATTACGGGTTTCCTTCGAGCTTTCGACGCTCGAATTCTCCGGAAGAGTCTTACGAAAAATCTCGTTGAGCTAGCCCAGCGGCCAAGAAATATCTCTGACATATTTGTACTGTCGAGCTTTGCAATCGATCATCGCTTTCTTCCGAACCGACGTTTTTTGCCGAGCTCTCTCTCTCTCGCGGGCAGTCTGTAAAGTTCCGTCGAAACGGGAGCGTATCAGGTGGAATTTAATCATATAAATGGACGGCAGGAGAGCCCTGCCGTCCGAACTCGGACGAAAAATAAAAGTTTCGCGCGGCTCTTCTCCTAGCCCAGCCGCTCGGGGGTCGGAAGGAGGGGGACGAAATCCGGTGAGGGGGGATGGGAAGGGCGAGTCGAGCCTGCCAGGAAATTTTCTCGATCGAATTAGTCCCGAACTTTCTCCCGCGAGCCTCACTGCCCATCCCCTAATCCCACACGTCTACCTTTCCCTCCCCTCCCCCTTGTTTTACCCTCCTCGCTAAATCGCGGAGAGCCATGATACCGACGCTGGCATTTACGGGGAATTCCCTTTTTTTCGGCCGTACGATTCGACGATAAGTACGCCGAGAATTACTGTCCCGCGACCTAACGCGAGAATAGTTACAATTTACGAGCAGCTGAAAATTATCCCCTGGATTTTTCCCCTTCACCGAGCGGCCTACGAACGAGGAAACTTTCGTGGTTTATGCCCATAGTTTCTCGTATTTCGTAATTTAGTACTTTTACAAAATTTCGGGCCTCGGAAAAGAGGGGTGTTTTGCATGTTTCATTGGTTTTCCCGGTAAAGGGGGTTGATCGACGAGGATTCAATGGACCGTGAGAAAGGAAGGTCGGCGCGGTCGATCGACTTTTGTTTCGTCCCGTTGTCACGTTCTCCCTTTATCCTCGCGGCTTCGCAGGCCGGTTACTAATCGGACAGCGAAGGAGAAAGCCAGAAGGGAGGGGGGGCAACTGCTCGCGAGGACGTGGGAGTCACGAGGAGAGGAAGGTCCTCGCGTGTCCGTGGACGATTAAACGCACGTAAAAATCGCAACGAAAATTCCATGTTTCTATATGTGCCGCTCCTAATTTCGAGTCCTTCGAGGAAGGGTCTAATCTCAGGGAGCTCTTCACTGGTGTCACTGTCGTCGAGATCATCGACAGGTGTTTTTTCCTCGCGAGTTTAGGCGGTCATCGAATTTTCGTAGGTAGAAAATTGAATGGTACTCGGGTTAAATTCGTGAACAAAATATACATATTACGTATTGTCTTCTTCTGTGTATGACGAACTTTTTCAAGAGTATCACGACCGTTGCAGAAGGTTTCGTTCGTGCTCTTGTGTTTGGCCATTCTCAGTACAGTCAGAATCGAGAGCTGGGAATCGACTGGCCTTTTGACATTTATATTTCTCACGATCACATTTATAAAATTCTGTAATATGCTGATAGCCTGATTTAGCGAGGTACGCCTGCTATACTTCACCAAATCGTTCGATTAACATGAATGCCCTTTTATTTCTCACGTTCTTTGGGGACTTTTTTCATGATTCTCATATACGAATTCGTAATAGAGCAGAGAATTTTAGCAACTTTGATCGTCGGTGCTGTGATTTGTTCGTTTTTAAGCCAGGTATGCACGTTACTTTGACCAAGTCTTGCAGTTTCGTTTTGTTGCACATTTCTCGGCGCAGCATTCGCTGCTGGACCTTTACCAAAACATGAGAGTGAATTACTGGTGGTGGGAGGACAGGATGATCGACGGTTGCGTCTACCACGTGGTCCGACAATACACGTTCACGTGTTGCAAGCGAATCGAACAACAGCGGAGGACGACGAGGTCCGACGAGAACCCTCGTCAACGGCAAGGAGACTGACAAATTAGAGGCTCGACCGTTCGAAAATAATCGCAGTCATATTTCCCCGCGTCACCGATTCCTCCTGACATTACTGATACTCTTAGACTGTCGTTAAGAATAACAAGTAGATTGAAAGCGAGTATAGTACGGCTGAAAAAGGTGGACAATCCCGAGGAAAAGGCTACTGGAAGTGGTCAATATTCGCTTTGGGGTTGGTTTAAGCCACGTTCCATCCTTGCCATTCCTCCCCCTGGTCTCCCGATCGGATTTCCAAGGAATCCTCTGGCTATTCTACCGAGCGAATATCGAGTATTGTAAGACGATACGTCGAGAACTGCAGAACCGGGGGTGTGTTTGGGCTGAGATCGGGAGACGAGAGAGAAACAGACCTTATCGACCCGATGAGCCGCTTTTGGGAAAGTAAACAGCGGACGCACGCTGCTCAAGGAATACGCGAAAGGCGAAAATAAAACAGAGGGCTCCGCGAGGTCTCGAAGCAAGGCAAGAAGAAGCGGTCGATGAAGGAGGGGGGGGGGGAGTGGGTGGAATAAAGGGGACGGCATCAGGAGCGACTCGAAGGTTCGCAGAGACAAAGGGAGGAAGGGGTGCAGGGACAGGGAAAAAGGAAAGGAGATGGGGGGAGGACGTTAAGAAAGCACCTTTCGGTTCCCACGAGATTTTGCGGCTCGTGGGGTCTGCTGGCCAAGGGGACGACCAGCAAGGACGAGGACGAGAAGGACGTCGACGACGACGCTGGGAACGGAATCAATTTTACGGGCCGACGGGTATCGATACCCCGGCGATTGGCGGCGATCCGCGCGGATAGATCGGCCGGTCTGTTTTCTCCGACGGAGCAGCGCGAAATTGCCCGACGTCGCCGAGGTCCGGGAAACCACTTCCTCCCTCGCCATTCGGCCGGCTCAGACGTCTTCCGGTTTTCCAATTCGAAGAGACCTCCCTGCTCCTCCTCCTCCTGCCCCTTGGTCGAGCTTCTTCCGGCGGGGCGAAAACGAGTCCACTCGTTTCGTCGAGCTCGGCGAGGACCGACGTCTCTTCATCTCATTCCCCTGAAACGGCCGTAGTTCTGCCCTTTTCCCCTTGCCCCTGGCTTCTTTCTCATTTCCTTCTTTATGCAGGCAAACTTTCCCTCCTAACGGACTTCCTCGTGGCATCGGAAGACTCGCGGAACTCACGGTCATCCGACTTTACCGCGGACGAAGATTTGTAATTTTCCACCGGGCAAGATTACATCCCACCCCCCCCTCCCCTTTCATCCTCCCAGTCACCGAGAAAACTCCGTCGACTTGTTCAGTGGACTCGATTCGGCTACGGTTCATAGTTGTTTCACGCGAATAAATTTGCAAATGAAGACACGCAGGACAGGTGGATGTCCAGGATTTTTCTCCTCGTTTAGCCCTTAGGAAGGTTCTGGGTAGAGTCACGGGGTAGGGACGGACGAGTGAACGGCAGGAAGACGATCGGGGTCGGGGCATTCGGGAGAATTACGAAGTGCGAACGGGGCAGGGCGTAGAATTGCTAAGGCGCCGTCTCAACGAGCGACTAACGACAGCCACTTTGCGCCGCGCCCACGGCTCGGCGGTGCTCGAACGGTTATTAATTACGAGGTACCGGGTTTTCGTGTTCGCCTGCCTGCCTCTTCCCCTCCCCTGCCCATCGTCGTCCCGGTGTTTCCCGTCGCGCCGTTCGGCAACGACACTTTGATCGGGTACCTTCGTCATCCTTGAACATGGTACTCTTAAGGCGAGACATTCTTCCCTTCCTCCCACCTCCCCCCCCTCTTTCCCTTCCCTTCTTTCTTATCCCGACAGCTTCCGGCCCCGTCCTGCTTCTCCTTCCGTACGCGTCTTTCGTTAAACGAAGGAGAATACAGCAGCGTCTGCTTCGTTAAATCGTCTCGGTTGAACGGTTAGGCGTTTCTCGTGGAAATCATGCGTTCCACGTTAACGGAGACTGTAGCCGCCGATTGTTAGAGGATACGAAAAAGATACTGTCCCCTACCACGCGTACGTAGCCTTCGTGGGATTCGAGGGAAAGTTTGCAGCTTCGTAATTCCGCGGACAGGCAACTCGTCTGCTTTCCTTTGGGAACCAAGTTCACCGCTTTCGAGGACTGTTGGGAAGTTCAGGAATGAGTATTGTTCCGCGATGTCTCGTTGGTTCGTTCGGTCATCGGGATACGTTTTCTCGGAGCTACGCCGTTGCACGTGATTGTATTTAGAGTTTTTACGTTGCCTTGGGTTTTCCCTGACGTTGGCGGCTCTTGGAGGATGTCTTTGATGGTCTTTTGCCGGGCCATCGCCAGGGACCGACGAGGCGTCAGCCTCCTTCAAACTTTCTCATTCGTCAAATTAGAATCCTGCTTTTTGCCGAGCCGACGAGGACGCTCCCCCAGGGTGTCTGCTTCTCTCTCCTCGGCTTCCTCGCCCAGACAATGGATCAAAGGATCACCTTCAACGACTGTCGCTGCTGCTGCAGCTTCCACGCTCCTCCCTGTCCCTCGAGGAGTCCCTCCTGACACTCGTGCGAACGTCCCAGAAATTAGTATTCGATGATTCGCGAAGTTCGGAGGTTCAAAACGTCTAGGAAATGGTTTGAAAAAGCTAAGGGATTGAGTTAAGGGTTCTTACTACGGGATCAAGAGCTTACGCAAGGAAGATGAGAAAAAATCCTCGACGATTCGATGGAAAGTATAGTGAGTACTTTATGCCACGTGACCGAGGAAGTTGAATCCTTTCTCATCGGCTAGAGAACATTTTATCTACGATCATGGAATCAATTTCCAGATTCATCGGAGAATTACTTCTCGATTCGTCGGTCGTGGAAAATGCTTGGATTTGAGACGAAAGAAAGGCCAATGAAGGAGCAGGAAGAAGTTGGAATAGCCTTGAAATAGTGTTATATATATATACGTAGTCGACTCAATTAGGATTAGCTTGGGGTGTCTTCGTCGACGCCTTTCGTCCTTGGCGCGCTGATCTCCGTCTCATCGGCTTAGGATTTACCTAAGGATGGCATCGGGAAGGAATGAAAGGGGCGGGCGAAATAAATCGATATGTACGCTCACCGTTCCGCCGGTGCTTCTCTCGCTCACGAAGTCACGAAATCGTGATCTCCCCGCTTCGACAATGGGACGTACGACGGCCACCTACTGTCTGCCGGGGACTATGGACCTCGTTTAATTTCCCAAAGACGCCTCCAACGTGAAACGTACACATAATTATCGGCCCCGTCTGCGAGGTTATTTGAAGCAATCGGACCGAACGATTTTCCCCCGAGAACGTATTTTCACTGGGAAACCTGACAAAAGGAATTCCCGTGGAAATGGGGGAAAAATGTGTATCGACAGGTACAATTGATCCACGGTCTCGTTGATGTTTCTCCTGTTCTCGTCCTTTTTTTAACGTCAGTTGTATTTCGCCATTCTTCTTTCATACGCTTTCCATCTATTACTAGCTGCTCCTCGGTCCGCTTCTGTCCACTGTCCCGACTGTCCGCCTATCTATCTTCCGCCGGAGGAATAATAAGTTTCCGGCTATGTGACCCGTGAAAATCGAATACGCTTGCACCGGTTGCAGCGACAGCTCGGTCGACAAGGCAACTCCGCGTCCGGTTCGACTCCGGTTATGGAAATCCCTTTTGCCGGGGCTCATCACCGACGTTTCTCCACTGGCGCTTACCAAGCTTCGTCCTTCCCTTTCCCCCGTTGCCTCTGTCCGTCTCTTTCCGTCTCCGGGCAGTGGCGTTGCATGCTTCGATTTTTGCGCGTCCTAGTCAATATCGAGGCGTCGTCTCTCGTTATTCCAGGCCGTGTCAACGATAACGAGGAAAATTGTTGGCTCGCCAGTACGTTTCTCGAGAGGAAAGGACGAACCCTGGGGTCACGGTTGATTGCACGCGCAAAGAAACCAACGACGACGAATTTTCCCCGACCTGCCAAAAGCATTCGCGAATTCACGATCTCAGGGCGTAAGATCCGTTCCTACGGACGACTGAAGCGAGTCACTTGGCTGAAGAGCGAAACGGGAAATGCCGGGGAAATCAGCGCGGGATATTGACGGCATTGGAAGGCAACGGTTCGTGGGCTAATCTCTTTCGCAACGATAATTTCATTGGGGACCTCGGATCCGCAAACTTACGCCTAACAACGGAACTTCGGCAAGAGGGCAGAAGGGGAGGGCCGAGGGAAGCGAGCAGGAACTTCTTCGAAGGGGCGAGGAAGTTTGCGCGGAGGGTCCTAGGGCCGTAGGGCACGCGAATTGCGGGGCTCGGAGGAGGGGGAGAGGGGTAGGGAGGGTCGACCGACACGGAGCATTGTTTGTCCGTAGCTCGATTACGGGTTAATAACGTTACCGGAGCCTCACGTCTGCCGTCGAGGTAAACCGTCTTGCCGGTATCCTTCGGTTCTCTCGCCCCCGCTGGATCCGATTACCCCCTCTCCCCCGTCTTCCACTGAACTGAGGCGGAGGCTCGCGAGCCGCTTTTTAAGCCGAGTCCTAAGACTTCCACGCGGTTCTTTCGCTGACCCTTTTCGTCTCCGGTTACACGCGAGCTCGCACGCAAAGACCGCGAACCTGCGATTCCGCCTACCCAGGGTCTTCTCCCCCGGTCGACCCGAGAATTACGCGCTCCTACGGCTAAGATTTCTTCGTCGCGCTCGACCGGCCACACCCGGTTCGCTTTCTTCGCGGAACCTTCCACGGTTCCTCGCGTCAAGCGTTGCTTCAAAAATTCACGTCTTCCCGGAACTCCGGGATCCGCCGAGGAAAAGATTCGCGGTTCCTCCTTCTGCTTGAGCCATCCTTGAAGACCGTAGAAACGGGTGTTTATCCGTCGAACAAGCGGGATGCCTCTTTCCATTGGCGGATTAAAACCGGACCGAGGAATTGGAAAACGAAGCCACGCAACAACCGCCTGCGTGTTTCGGCCTCGGGGAAACACAGTTCCGCGGCATGGAAAAGCTGCAGGGACCAGGGAGAGGAACGACATTCCGCATCCCGGCCACGTATATCGCGTCGGATTTATTCCCCGTACGGCGCTACGCCATTGGTCGCCTCGAAAGCATTATTTACCTTGGTAATTACACCGGCCCGGTTCCACGCCGGTGGCTCGCGAGCCACAAATTATCGAGTGCGAGAGGGACAAAATGTGCATGGATGAAAAGCGGACGAAAGATATAGTCGGCTACAGCGCGGGGATCGGGGCAAAGGGCGTTGTGGGGGGGGGGGAGGTGAAACGAACGGATAGACCGAGGGTTGATAGAGAGGGAAAGAGAAAAACCACGTTGCTACGCGTACGCGCAAGTTTCCTACCCTCCAAACGATGGAATGGCTAAATCCCGGGATTTTTTCTATCGGATTCTCTTTCAGTGTTATCTCCCTGTGTCCCGCCGGCTGACCAGAAATCGATTATCAGCCATTTCAAAGAGATTTCCTCGAAATTCCAGGACAACGTTCCTCTCGTTTCCCCCGGCATAATGATTGTCGTCGCGAGACGCGAAATATAGCGTTGTTTGACGTTCACTCGATTGAGCGGGGAGATTAAGTTTGCTCTGCGTTTCCATCGCGGCATAAGGGGTGGGAACGAGGACGAGGAGACGAGGGAACTGGGGGGGGGGATTAAGGCCGCATTTATTATCCTGCGAGCCGCGGGTCTCCTTAGGTCCGAAATTGTCTTGGCACGCGGCCGAGCCGGCCTTGGCACCCGTGCACCGCTCACGGCGAAATGAGAAAATAATCGAGTCCACTCGAAATGAAGAGGAGGTCGAATAAACCGGAGGAACCAAAGTGGGGACCCGTCCTGTCGTCGAGGACTTTCCTCGCTCTCTAAACAGTCCCTTTCCGCTTCTCATTTGCGGGGATGACGTCTTCGCGACGGCGACTACGACGACGACGACGGTGGACGAGCTGCGTTGATCGCCCGAAACCACAGACGCAAGAGAAGAGACGGGGGGGGAGGACGTGTTTTCCCGTCTTTGATCATCGCGAACTCAAGGGAATCGTGGATGAAGACGAGCGTGTACATCTAAAAGATTGCTTTCTTCCTTTTAACGCGTTTGTCAGCCCCGCTACATTGTCTCATGCCTGGGAATTCGATGTACACAAAGCTCGTACTTTGGGATTCTGCGGTGTGAAGTTTAAAGCCGGAGGTAGGCAGGACGAGGAGTCCTAATCATCGGAGTCATAACGTCATTTCTACGAGAGAGAGAGGGGGGGGGGAACCCTTCCAATTTGGGCGAAAAGCCGACTATCGATGTCCCCGGGGAACGAGCTATTAGAAACTCGTCGGGAAGCAATTGCGTAGGGCGAGCGTGGCCGCAAAGGGATTCGATAAAAACCCAATTAGCCTTGGGATAAAACTCGAATACAGCGAGGTGTGTAGAGTAACGAGACCAAAGCCACACGTCCCGTCGTTTGGCCAATCGAACGAATAAACTTTACGTCCTTCAGGAGACAAAACTATTTGTCGACGTGTACTGTATCGAGAAGCGAGTGGGGACTCGTGCTGGATATTCCCTTTAGTTTTGGCGGAACGATCGGGAACTCGTCCCAGCGGGCCTTCGGGGGGTAAAACCCATTGGCGGTTGAAAGGAGTAAGAAGCCCATGTCCCGAGCGTTGGAGAACGAGAAGCTGGGAGTTGGTGAGGTTCGTTTTGGTGGTGAGAAGACCATGGCGACGACGACGGCCGTTGGGGATCCAATGAAAAGGCAATTAGCCGAATGAAAATGTAACACGAGACCGCACGTGACTACGGAACGCGTGCGGGGCTAGGCGACATACAACGACGTTGGCGACTTCCCCCTCGGCCCCTCGGATGCCGTGTGTGCGCGTAATTGTCACTTTGTCAAACGTGTGCTTCTAGGGACTTACGCGAGAGACGACGAAAGGGACACTTCCTCTAATTGACGCGTGATATTACCGAAAAGCGAGGATCATGAGACACGGATGACCGGTTAATTTATAACCATGTTTAGTCAACAGTACGGACGAAAATCATTATCCTCTCAGCATAGGCTTCTTCATTTCCCTTCATAGGTGTACCTAATCTTCGCTAAATCGTTGGCCGGTTTATGCAAGGAAGGAAGTGAGGTAAGAATGGGACGTGGGCCAGGACATTGCTGCAGGAAAGGAAGATTAAGTGCTCGGGGCGGAGAGAAATGGATGAAGAAACTCAGGCACCGCTGGACAAGGTGAAAGAGATGAAACCAACGGATGGAGGGGGGAAGTGACGGGAAGTAAGAAAAAAGTCCTGGACCTCTGGGCTGTCGCAGCGGGAAGCCGTCCAGGCCGAGTCACGAGAGTTGACTCGGCAAGCACGAGAAAACTATGGAGCCAGAGGGGGGTGGGGGGGGGGGGATGAGAGAATAGAGGGACAATATACCCGTGCCTGCGGAACCGAGGTAGGAACGAAATCAAGCGTGATCGAGCCTTCTCCCACGCTTATTTTCCCTCTTCGTCTTATCCAACACTCTGTCCTTTTTCCTGCACTTCCAGCTTGTTGAATATCCAGAAACTCAGTTTCAGTCCCAGGATGTTTTAAACCAAAAGAGTAATTCGAAGACGATGCTCCTATTAAAACGAGAAAACTCGAATCTTTGCTTCGTAAGCAAGTAAAATCGTTAGCATTGATTTCCTCGTCTTGACAGAAATTTTCCTCTTCACCCTGATCTTTCCTTTTTTTCCTCTCGTCGGGAGAAGTAAAGTACGATCATCGTTACCACGCCGAGAACTCAGCGACTTCCTTCCTGCGCTTGCCTAACGATGCATTTCGCGCTATTGGTTAAAAGAGGGGGTTGACGAAGGGGGTGGGACTTGAATGATCCGAGTCGAAATTTCCGGAGGAAGATGGATAAGAAGGTGCAACGCACCGTAGATATGCGTTCCCTTTCTTTCCTTCGTCCCCTCCTTCCTCGCTAGTCCTGTGTAGGTACAAAGTGGCGGATGGCGAATCGGAAAGGAAGAGTGGGGGGGAGGGGTGGCGGGGGTCGAGGCCAGGACCGGATCAATTGGAGGTAATCCCTCGGGTAGAGTCTCCCGCTTGGCGAAGCATGAAATTCTTCCTGTCTCCTCGCTGCACGAGCCTGCAAGAAGAGTTGTCCACACACGTACCGAGGGACACCTATCCCTCCGCAGGAGTGTGTCCTCCGTTCTTCCTTCCTCGGGCTGTCGACTTCCTGCCTGCGATTTCCTCCCATCCTCGTCTCCTTGATATCGATCTTCCAGTTGCTTTATGCGCGCCTGCACGTATGTCCCGTGAACGGCAATACAGAGCACTTGCTTGAGGGTGTTAGACGCGTGAGTACCGGATGTCGTTCGTCTCCGTGTGCATCGGCACTCGCAAGTATGTGTCCCTCTCTGTGTAGGTCCGTGTGAATAGACGAACGACAGTCTGCGTGTCCCTGTGGGTTCGAGAAGGGCTCTCCTTCCTAATCGTTCCTTATCCACCCCCTTGGGCTAAAGGGGGTCTCTACGTGCCTTGATTCGAGCCAATTACAACGGCGGTTCACAATTCAATTTCGCCGGTAGAGGCTCCGCCGCGGGCGATTCCCGTTGTTGGCATCGATTATCGATCGATCGTAGCTCGCGTCGTCGTTCGGGACCGCCGTGACCGACTCTCCGAGGGAGACTGCAGGATTCCTCGAAATGGGAAGGCAAATGAGCCACGCCGGCACGCATCGACTGCTGAATTCCTCTTGTCCAACCCCTCTACCCCTCCCCCCCATTCCTCGTTGATGGAATTGGTCGTTCCGATTCCCCTCTCAGTTTCTTCGATCAATTATTCACGGAAGAATCGACCACTCGACGATGGTTTATCCACCATCGGCCCAATTGTATTCCTCTTGTATCGCGTGTAAATCGCTCGCGCCCAAAACCGATGCATTTTTCTTGGCCGGCTTGAATGCGCGTTGCATGGCCCACCGAAAACAGGCAGGTACGCCCACGGACGGGGAAACGATAGGCAGCCGTGCTCGGCCGACGGGGAATAAACGATTTGCGTGCTTTTTATATCGGCCTGTCGCAATTGATCGCCCGCAATTTTTCTCGCCACGCTTTCCAATGGACTTCAGAATGGAGAACAACGCTGCGACGTTGCTCCCTTGCCAACTTCCGTCGATTTTCGATTGTCCGGAGGGACGGAGAAAAAGTCCCGTGAAATCGGCCAATTGCGGTCCAAGGGGTAGGAGAATTCCTTTGGGGTTGGCTAATGATTGTTCGACGGAGAAAGAAGTATTACTCCGATTTGAAAAAAATGCCTCGCCTGGCAACACCGCCCCCACTTTCCCCTCCCGCACTTGTCGATCGAATCGGCATGGCCAATCGCGAACTCCTCTCCCCCCTGCCCGTCCATTGCTTTCCAGTAAGACAAATTAATAACACGTCGACGATCTTCCGGGCGATGAGTTCTCCGTGGAACTCTGAAAAAATCTTAATCGACCTGCCATCGAAATATCGTGAAATACATTTCTATGCAGTCGGGCAATTGTGACTACTTTTCCAGTGAATAATGTACCGTTTCCTTTCAGACTGGGCGTTCGGTTGGTGCGGCGCGATTGGAAATTCCGGACAATGGCATTTTGTTACGAGTGCAAATCTTTTTACGTCCCTTGCGTTTAGCACGGTCGGGGTGTATTGGATTTGCCGGTGTTGGCCCCTTCCGTCTGTCCATTGCCGGTCCGTCCCTCCTTCCGTCGAGCACGGCGGAACCGCGACGCATTGTTTCTGACACACGGGGATTTATACCCCGACGTCCACGGGCCGGCCACTTTTTCTCTCGATTGGGCTCATTGTGTGGGACGACGATCGTGATTAAAAGCCGCGTTAACGAGCCGCATTGAATTCGACTGCCGTCCAGCGACCGTGCCGTTCGCTCTCCTCTGGCCAAAGTATTTTTCTCTCCCTTTGTCCCCCCCTCCCTCTCCCTCGCTCATCGTCTGGCCCCTGTGCGTGCGTAACGGCGGATCCATCGAACTTTAACGCGATTATTATGCAAGGGAATTCCTCTCACGTCGTCCGCTCGTGGGAAGCCAGCCGTTTTGGAACGTTCGTAAGGTTTTCCTGGAAGCGGGGACCGGCTCCTTACTTTCGCGGTGGAACGAAATTTTTGCGAGTACTTTGAAGTTTAATCCCTGTCCTTCGTGGAACATCCGTCGCGACCGGGTCCATCAAACTGAAATAAAGCTAAATCAATGGCGTGGGGCCAAGTGGTATACGTTAAAAGATTTCCTCGGTCCGGGGCTTCAAAAGACCCGCGAAAAGTGGCCGTAAACGCATTCCACGGGCGATAAATGAGCTGGCATGGCGGGGCCGGTTAAAGCGAACATAACGGAAGTGACGAATGAAGGAAGGCACAGAAAGCGCATCGAGGGGATTCAGGGGCCCGCGTAAATGATTTCACGCACGGTGCGACGGCGGACAGGACGGCCTACAGACGAGACGAGCGTGGTTCGAATTAAACTTCTCACGGCGGACTTCCGGCAAAAGCCGGCCCCAGGGAGACCGCGCGTGTGTATGGCGCCAAGGGCAGATAGCATCGCGGATCGAGCACGTGTTCTCGTTTTATGCCTTGTACTCACGTCCGCAGACACGTTAGGGTTTGTCATACAACTTCCACGAATTCCCCCGAAGCCCCACCGCCCCCAATGCCGTCTTATCGCGAAACGGAAAACGGTACGGGGAATCGACGATATTTCGCGCGAAAAAACGTAACGAGCCGCGAAATACCGGCTAAAAATCTGCCAGTTCGCCGGGACAATGGAAACAACAATTTGCCGGACAAAGCTGGTGAATTGAAAACTCTCGGTAGATCCAATTAACTCGACTGATTCCATCACCGGAAGAAACAAATTTCAACTGGCGGCTCTGCGAAAAGCTGGTAAACTAATATAGAGGCGGGAAATTTATTGGGAAATATCGTCAATTCTCGCGTACAAACTCCGACGAGAGCACTTCACTTTTCGGCGTTGGATAGTTGGAAAAGTTAAATTACTGCCTGACGCATGAAAATCCACTTGATTATCCGTGAAATCGAATTTTAACGCGGTGAAAAAAGCCCGCTGCTCCCGCGGGAAAAGCGTGACTCTCGCGAGATTGCTATTAAAACTAAAGATGAGAAAATATTCCTCGTACCCGGGGAAACGAAACAAGATAAACCCAAAAATAGACGTCTGTTTCTTCATTGATTGAACTTTTCGAAACGATCGTCCATTCGCTCATCGTTTGTCATTTTTTTTTTCGCGCGTAATTGCAGTTTCATACACGTCCGTGAATCGGGTAACGGCATTGTCGCGGCGACAATGGGTAACCCTCCCCCCCGTGGGGTTTCGTCCTCTATTCTCGTGGGCACTTGGGGGATCGACGTTAAGGAGTCTACGGGATCGTCGTCGATGACGGAGAGCCCGGGAGTTTGGCTCTCGTTGAATATGGAGAGGCCAGAGGCCTGTCGATCGTCCCTAAACGACGTGCATTCAGGCCCGTCCTCGTTGTCATGGAAATCGAAGGACGACTCCGTCGTCGCGCTCGTCGCTCATAACGACGCGTTGCGTCGCGACGCCGTCAAAGTCACGCGAGGGAAAAAATTGCACCCCTCTCTGCAGCAACCTCGTATATCCCGGTTGGTTCGTGAAAAACCGGCCCTCTATTATCTAATTACAATGGAATTCATTAGCGGCCGGGCGGTTGACGAACGGCCGGCTCGGGACTCGGCCGGAAATTTTATAGCCGTAATTAGGGACTTTCCCAGGGGCCATAGGGGGGGGGGGAGAAAAACTATTTTCGCCGGCGGTTTGACCGCGGAACGATTAACAAAAGTGGCGCGTCGGTCGGAGTCTAGACGCGATAGCGTTATCAACCGTAGCGGCCCTATCTGGACCTTCAACCGGGGCGGACTTAATCCGTAATCTACTTTCCGGGAAAATCACATTCGCAATCAAGGCTGCCGGGCATATCAAAAAGGTTCGCGCGTGAACGATTCGCCGAGCAATTATGCTTCTGTCCGCTCAGATTCCCCCGTTCCGTCCCCCCTTCCTCCAGATTCACGTTCCCCTCCACGGGTAATTCCCCGTTTGGCCAGCGAAAAAAGTAACCCCCTAATATGCTAGCGACTCATCTTCAGAAAAGCTTTTCCTTGACTCAGCGGAAAAGCTCTCGCGAGCCCTTGAAAAACTCATTCTTTTTCACGTTCGTCCTCCCGATACCCTCGGTATCCCATAAATCTTCATCTCTCCCGGTTTACGTAATGTACCGGGGTCAGAATTGCGTATTCATAACTAAAATACTCATTGGATCTCGGTGGACCGGACTTTCTGTAACATTTTTATACTCTTATCTCCCCAAGATTCGGTAACACGTAAGAGAATTATAGAATGAATCTCGCCCCTCGTGAGAATTCATTAAACCCTTTTCTTATCTCTTTTCGTCGACCTCGTATATCCGGCTGCTAATCGACCCACGAAAAAGGAACCTCGTAAGGGCTATTCTCGACTCATCTCCCGGAAAGATTTTCTACTAGTCAGCCAAAAAGTACTGGTAAATCCCTAAAAACAGCGTCGTTCTGGGTGATTCGTCACATTTTTCCGCGCCTTTTCCTGCCACCCCTCCCCTTTCCTCCTAAGATCCCGTCAAATATTGACTCGTCGACATGGGGATGTCTTCGGCTCGGCGCGGAGGTATCGCAATCGCGTTTCTCTTTGACAAAGAAATGGGATTTTCAAAGGGAACCACTCCTCGCCGAGCCGTTTCGATTTCCATGCATGTCAACGTCGCCAAGTTCGCCTGAATTTCGGCAAGTCTCGGCGGTTTCTTCGTTAATGCCGACGTATTAATTATCCCGGAGCGGACGAGCACGGCAGGAGAGTCGGAACGAAACGAGCCAAGTGGGTTACTCCAATTAAAATCGTGGCCCGCGACGTTCCTCTCGCAGAAAAACATGAAAGAGAACTTGTCCTCTCCGGACGGATGCTGTCTCTCGCAGAATATACAATTTAAATTGTCTCCGGGTGCAGCAGTAGCGAATAGCCTTGCTCAAAGATCGGTCCGTCCTAAAGCAACGAAATATAAAGTTGAAAAATGCCTCATGAAAATTTCATTGCGGGATATAGCATTTGATTGACAATTTCCTCGGGACCAAGGCAAGTGGGCCGACCTGATAGTACTTACCCGCCTCTTTCCCCGCCGGTAGTTTTACGGAATGTCGACGAATCGTAATGCACCGTGGTCGGCGATCGTTAGCCCGGCCACCAAACGAGGGGAGACTTGCCCGAACGTACACGAACTTGTTAATTGCCGATATAAACAGGCCAGTTTCCGTCCTGGCGCCAGGAACTCTCTGCGTCCTACTCACACATTTCCTACGTCGTCGTCGCCGAAATCCACCCTCGCGATTCCGGTTTTATAAGGCCAATACCGGTTTACAACGGCCCTCACCTTCCCCTTCCTCCGTCCGCGAAAATTCCCCCTCTTTTCTTCAGCGACACAATCTGCTCGACAGACACGGTCTTCCTGAAAATTTCAAAAATGCCCGTACGGCTGATTTGTTGGCAACTTTTCCATCGTCATGCGCTATCAGACATGCACATACACAATTGGCTAGGTTGTCGCTTCATTGTTAAGCCGAACGTTTGAATCCCGCAACCTCCCCTTTAATGCGCTCGCAGCTTATCCGAAAATCGCATTTCACCGTGCACCGAAGGGAAGAGGGAGGGTGGGGCGAGCGAGCTAGGGAGAGAGTGAGAGAGAAGCGGGTGAGGGGGAGGCAGGGAGTCGCTGTAAACGCGGCGTGCGTTCTGGCTGATAGTATTCGCCGCGTCAAGATACCCGTGCGGTAATTCGAATTTCAAACAGTCTGGCGAATTTCCATTGTGGCCCCAACGTGACGTATGTAATTGCAACGTCCGGACTATCCGTAAACTGGCTTGTTGCCGTCCGCGCGGACTGATTGGACCAGCCGATTCGTCGGCTTGCATGAAAAGTGCCGCTCCGATTACAACGAAATTTCGCGCGTATGACGTTTGCATTTCGGACAAGGACGATCCGCGGGCCGAATTTCCCCCGGGCGAATGGAATTCCGTTACATTGTCGTCGTCGAGAGTGGTGGTCGTACGGAAAGTTGTCCAATGAAATGGCTCGTCTTGGAATCGTAAATCGCGAGGACGTTGATCCTGCGATGCTCGTTACATCGCGGTCGAAAGGAGTTTTCCTAAGACTTTCAGGAACATCCTGCCAGGGCGTTCTACGTTCTTACGTTATTAGCCGAAAACTAAGGGGACTCCCGGAGCCGTCGTCGATCGACAAACTTCCCCGGCGACTTATTCCCCCCACCCTTTCCGTCTCGTGGACGGGGAGAAAAACACCGTTTGCTATTCGTTCGCAGGACCGTTCGGAAAGTTCTCCCTTTAATCCGTATCTCACGTTCACGCCTCGATTGCCGGGAGCTACGCGGTATAGTTATTAAGGGAAACTTTGCCCTACGGTTTCCACCAGCCGCGTGTTTCTTCCTCTCCTGCGTCTACGCCTACCCCTGGCGCGTCCCCTCTGCCCTTCGTCCTGTCTTTCGCCTCGTCGCCGCTGTTTCTCCTGTCTAAACGGTGCCGTCGTCGTTGCTTCGGCTGTCTCCGAACTTTCGAACGTCTCAAGTAGACCGTGAAATCTGTCCGCCGTCGTCGAAAATTCCGGCAGAGCCGATTCACCTAAGTCTTCGTCTCTCTTCGCCGCCTGAAAAATAATACAACTGTAACAATCATCGGTATTTCTCCTTGGATATTGTTAAACTGCTCAACACTGTATGTTGAAAAGGAGTGCAGTAGTACTCGTGGAATCGTAATGATGAGACTGGTCGACTTATTCTACCATGCAATCTGGGGATCTTTGATCGAGGTTGGAAAGAAGAGAAGTTCTCCTCGCGAGACCTTCGACCTCCGTCATAACCGGTTCGCGTAGAAACGCTCGGGGTGTGAGGGGAATCTCATTTTCGCGATCGCGTAGTTGTCTGTATGAGCGAGTACTTCAATATTAATATTGCAGGCTAGTCTCAGGTAATAAGGATTGAAAAAACGCTCCCGGGTAGAGCAGGAATGATTTGTGTGCGTATCTCCGAGTAGGTTTTTTTCACGTTTCCTGCCTTTTTTTTCAGCCGAGCGTCGGCAATAAGCGCCGGGAAAAATGGTGATAGGAACGGCTCGCGGGAAATAGGGAGGGCGGAAAACTCGACGATCCCGATGTACCGGGCCGGATGTAGTCGGTGAAAAGCGTCACGTCGCGAGCAGACTTTTTTCCCGCCGGTAGAGGTGACCATTACCCTCGGCTACTGGCGTAAACCGACCGCCCCCTGCCCCCCTCACTGGCCTGTCGCGAAGCGAAAGTTTCGCGAGGGTGACGGAAGAAAATTACGTCGAGAGAAAAAAGGCCCAATGACGAGAAGTACGAACGTGTTTCCGAATTTCGGAGTTGAGAACTTGGCGACACTGAGCAGCCGGCAGAGAACACGGGGGAGAATTGAACATCCACAAAATACCCTTGTAACTGTAGCTTTTATTTTCCTTCGACCGACGGGACCAGCGAAATACGCGGTTTAGCGCGTGAGAATTTGCGCGAGCTGAGGGCGGTACCGGAGGTAACCCGGTGTCGCGTCGTTGTGGATTGGCGAGGGGCCGCGTTTCCGGTCGGCCGCGCGTGTACACACGAGTCGGTCGTTTCGCACATGGCGAAGAACAATTAATGCGCTCGCGCATGTAATGCACACACGAGCGCGATACAAACGGCGGCGCACTTGTAAGCGAGCCGGGTACCTGGCATTCACGACACATGGCCCATTACGATTTAATGTAGCATTTCACGGCGAATTAATTACACGGAGGCGAGGATCTCGAGTGCTCTCGACGTCCGGGAGAGAGAAAAGAGCAGGGAAGGTCCGACAGAGCGAGAGAGAGGGAAGGAGAGAAAGGGAAAGTCTGGGGTACAGCTGAGTCAGCCGTGGTACTCGAGTACCAAATCGTTTTAATGGAACAACTGTTACCTCTCGGAGACGCTTTTTAGCTTCGACCAGCGTGAACGAACGGGTAACGCACCCGTCCGCACCTCCACGAGTCCAAGGAAAATAGCGCAAAGTAACGACAGTCTGTTTACGTAGACGGGAAAACACGGGGCTGAGGTAGGGAAATTTTTGTCAAACACTCCCGCTGGCACGAACCGAACGGTGTTCGGTGGGATAGCCGGAGATTGCAGGAACGCGAATTCAGCTGGGAAATCTGCCATTTCGGAGTGTTTCCTGATGAGAAGAGAGGATTTCTCGGACGAGTTTAACGAAGTTCCGCGAAGCCAGGAGTAACGGTATGCTCCCGTCAGTTTCGCAATGACCCGGCCGCGTAATAAGCTAGACGCTGGTATCCGGGATGAAATAATATTAAGGTAAGCACATACACGTACACGACGTTCCAGCTGCATGACAAATGCACCACTTATAGGTACATGCACCGTGCGCTATGTAGGCTGAGTCTTTATTTTTCATAGATATGTCTACGATGTCAGCGTTATGTTGCCGATTAATTCCGAGAGGACGTGTGTCAGCGCAGCTTCAGGCGCACTGCTCCCACCGATCGCTAGGACAAATGGTGTTAATTAATACGAAGGAGAACGCGTTATCCTTTAAACGGTTCCGTAAGTGAAATTCATTTCGCTCGTTGCGCTCTATTTTCTACGGATTTCTCTGTTCTTCGTTGTTGCTCGATTTAATTCGCCGTTCTACGAAGCTTTCGCATCGTCATTTTCCGCTGGAAATTCATTCTTTGTTCGCCGGCAGCGAGGCGACCGCTGAATTTCGGCCGGCCAAACGGAAAGCCCGTAGCTCGTGTATCGCGGGCTACGACCCTCGGCCCGTTTCTCCTTCGATTTATGACGCAATCAGATACCATGGTGCGCGGAACTGACCATAAAACATGGGAAACTACGTTGTCACCCCGCGCTTGTACAGCCACGGTCAGAAATCGCCGCCTCTCTCTCCCTCCAGCCTCTCCCGATTCGTTTTTACCCCCCTCCCTCCTACCCCCTCCCGACACACATACCCCTGCGCTCCTTCCTGACTATTCCCGGTAACGTGGAAATACGATAATGGCCTGAGAAACGATTTTATAACGGGACTCGACGGCAGAAAAATTCCGCACTCGATTACAGAAATCGTAGAACGCCCCTTTTCCAAGGGGATGAATTCCACGCGGAAAGATTGCCACGGACGAAGGGAAGGTATCCATTATTTTGGCCCTTTAGGATCGCTGTTATGTCCTACAAATCCCCCGGTAAGATCGGCCTTACATAAAATATTATAATTGTCCCGTCGACGGCATTACGGTCGACAAAAACCGGATGTTATCGCCGACTATCATCCTGTAGGAGCTTTTTGCCTGTTTTTTTCGACGCGCACGACACCAACATGTCGTGCTTTCATTTTCACCTTGGGTAACGCCGAGGAGCGGTATAATCGAGCTCTTGATGGAACGAGTTATGACAGCCGCTAAAACCAGCGGCGGGGAAGGGCGAATCTCGCGCTGACGCACGGATTTCGCAATAAAATGAACTGTTCCATCGGCGCGACAGTGCGCGTCAAAGTGACACGCTCGCGTTATTGGATGCGGTGTGGCACGTACGTTCGTATTTTTCTCCCTAGCGCGTTCAATCTGAGGGAGAATATCAACGGCAGGGGGACAAGAGCGAGGGAGAGAGAGAGAGGGAGATGCTAAAAAATTTCGCACGGTTGCAAACGGACGGTTGGTTTAACGAATTTCATTCTCGCGCTGATACACGGGGTAACGATGTTTTCGGATCGAAATAAATTTTCCTCGTCTCTCAGTGGCGAAGTTACCTTCAATTTTTCCACTGCCAGTTATTTGGTTCGCAAGTTTCGCGCGCAAGGACCGGCGTCCCTTTAATCTTTCGCCCACTCGGCCGCCCTTTCCCTGGCTTTTCCTCCCTCCTACGCTCTTCGGAAAGCCATGCGTCGTGGCGCGGTGACGTTTTAATTAGTTCGTCGGATGACTCGGTCTATGGCATTCGGCCAACTCGGAGAATCCATAAACCCCCTCGGAACCGGCCGGTTTTCGCGCTGCAACGGGAGAAACAAGCGCCGCTGTAGAATGCAGCCGAAAATCGAATTACCGGGAGTTCTCGGCACGCGATAAATGGATCCGTTAGCGCGGTATACTCGAAAATAAATGATTCACTTGGCTCTGGCCGGACGTGAATTTATTTTGAAAAATCCTCCGACGATCTACGATCCTCTCGAGCGCACGTTTAAATGAGGAAAAACTGCATTCTCCCGCGCGGCCAAATATTTAGACAAATCGGCTGCGCGCTACGAGTGCACTATATTCATTAGCGCGGATGCATTTATACGGCTAAACAGAGCCGGTTTGGCCAATAACATTGGATTACTCTGCTTTTACTCGATATACGGGAGAATCGATTCATTGGGGGTCTCGATGAAGCGATTTTCTGTCTACACGGAAGAGGGATTATATCGTCGATCGCAGAGGGGAAATTCGAGAATCGGGCAGTTTCGTTGGAGTTGGCCGCGAATGAGGAACGAGCGTTCGCTGGTCGGCCGACAGGCGAAAATCGAATTATTACCTGGCCAGGCCGCCGGCGATAAACGAGCCCGTTAGTCGAACCCTGGCGCCTCGTTGCCGTAACTCGCGTTTCGGTTTCGATTAATCCGCCCGCGCCACGAAATCGTCGCCTACGATTCGTTTAAATCGTCTGAATTACGGCTGCTTTATTGGTTTTCAATGGCCGGTACTTCTCTCGTCGCAGGATCGTCCCTTTGCCCCGGGGGGAAACTGAGGAGGAAGGTGGGGCGAAGGACCCTCCGGATATAAAGTCGGGAATAAGCCAGCTCCTTTTCGCCCCCCACCTTTCCCCCTTTGCCCTCGAAGAAGAGGGACGAAGAAATCCGCTCCCTCCTCTCTATCCGCCAACGATATTCTGTTTCGCATTCTGCGCTCGTCTGCCGTGAAGTGCAGTGGATATTGGATCGACGGCTTGTCCTCGGGTCCGTGTCGTTTTCCTAACGACGCTAGAATGCACTTGCCACGTTCATCTTTAAGTCTTTACCCCGTCGGAATACGTAGCTTTTCTCCATGGAGAAAAGGAGCCGGCGAAGTCCATTCCCCGCTGAGGCGTTGATCCATAGAATTTCAATATGGTGAGTAACATTGAGGTGGCTCAAGCAGGATCCAGGAGTTATCCAGCTACTTCTTCCGTGGATTATTTCGATCGTCAGCCTCGAAATCGCAAGCACGTTCGATCGTGATCTCGCGTGTGCGCTCGCGTGCTTTGCGTGACTCAAGCATTAGCCGAGCCCGCGCAAAAACCAGCGACGCTTTCCGAGGGACGAGGTGGAGCGGGGTGCAGGGCTGAGCACGGATATTATTACGCTCCTGTCGACAGTAATTTCCGCGGTTCTGCCAGCCGGTCATTCAGCGCGTTGAAGGGGTCGAGGATAAACGATGCACGCAGGATCGAGGGACTCGAAAAAGGGGAACGGAGGGGGGGGGGGGGGGGGGTGAGTGAGACGCGAAAGAATAGCTCGACCGAAGGCCAAGAAAACGTAGCATTTTCCCGGGAAAAAAGGGACCACTTTTCCGAGCTCCGCACTTACGACTATCTCCGGGGTAAATTTCCCCCCTTGCGTCCACCCCCGGCTGCCGAAGGGTCGTCGTTTCTAAATTCATTCACCCCTTCCGTTATTGCCGTTTTACTAGGCAATTCGGCTCGCGGGGAAGGAAGCACCGTTGGGAATTAGGTTCGTTCCATGGGAATCTCTTCGGGAATTTGCCATCATCGTCGACCCCGCGGGAACCGAAAGCGATCTCTCGCTATCTATTTCTCTCTCTCTCTCGACCGTATGCACTCCTTCCCGTTGGAAAAACCCGGGCCGGATGGGAATTAAGAAAACGCTCTTAACGACGCAAGGAACGGATGCACCGATGAAACTTGGGTAAACGAGCGGCAGACGTCGAGGAAACGTACGTTATGAGTCTGGCCGAAATTGCGATGCACTTCCGGAGAGTTGCAAGACGATTCGAAAGGTGCAGCAGTGAATTTTACGGGGCTCCCGAGGTGGTTTTATTGGAGTAGCTGTAAGCTCACGTAACTTGAGCCGGGATTGTTTGATCGCAAGGACGAATGAAAAATGCCGTTCTTCGTTTCGTACGAATTATCCTACTCAACGCAGACGCCTCCCACTCGGCCGTTTAACATACAATCCCCGGCGCGCCCTGCTGGAAAATGTCGATGGAGTGCCAAAGGGAAGAAAGAATGAATTATTGTCCGAGCAAGCAACGTTCCCACGGTGCGTATTTTCGATCCAAAGGGGCCGGGGATAATGACGGAGATAGCTTTTAATTGGCCAGGATCGAGCGGCTCGTGCATTACGTCGGCTTTCTCGGGCTTTCTAGTTGACGTTAGACGTGAGTGGGAAGCGGTCGCGCAGACTGATGGTTTAACTTGGATAATTGATATCACAGCCGAGCGAATCGCCGTCGCATTAGCGTAATAAGCTTTGACCGCGGATTTCCTCGTCCCGGTCGAACGTCACTGTCCCCTGTTCGTCGTTTCGTTGGTATTCCACGACGACGGGGAAGAGGCTCGAGGGCTCCACGACGAGGGGAGGGGGCAAGAGCATCCGTGTCTCGTTAGAATCGCGTCGGCGGAGTTGTGTTTCCAGCAACGGGGAGGTTTATAAAGGCCCGTGCCTGTCGTTCTGCCAGCGCGAAACTGGGTACGTAATTTCGCGGCTGGCTAAACAGACGCCTGTCGCTCGCGCAAACTGCTAGACAAAGGTGAAAAGCGTCCCCCGCCCCGTCCCCCGGCTCTACGACTGCGCCAAACGGCCCTGACTCTTCTACTTTTTCTCCCTTCGTTCTCCTCGTCCTACGCCGATGCTTCTTCTCAGTTCTGCAATCTCGCCTTTTTATTAACTCCGGGAAATGCACGGCCAAGGTAATCGAATCGCAGTGCGAGTCAAGTTTGTTAATAAAATAAAATAGTATCCCGACGAAATTTATCACTGTATTTTATTTTCGAGCGCAGTAAGATACAGTTAAATACTCGGTTTATTCGATTAGCCTGGCGCTCGCGTGTTTTTCTCTTTTCCTCGGTCGTCAACCTGCCATTCACTTTCCATCTTCGGCCGAAGGAGAGACAACCGTTCGGAGGAGCTGCCGAGTGGTTATAATTAAAGCTTCGCTAACGAGAATCCGTTGGCCGTGGGATAACAAGGTCTTCGATTTAAAGGGACCTCGGGGAACGTTCGACGGGAGAAACGAAGTCGAGGAACGAGCAGAAAATCGAACAAGACACGCCTGTCGATTCCTCCGCTCAGCTTCGTACAAATCACTCGCATAAACAGAAAAACCCTAGCAAGATTATTACTGAAAAAGCCGTTTAAACATTATTTTCTACGGCGTGATCATTGCAATGAGAAGAAAATATCCGTTAACGTGGGACGGGAAATTCCGGGAGAGGTGGAAGAGAATCGCGCGGCTCCGCGGGGACAGGACTCTCGATTGGTCGGTTAATATTTTATTCAGGGCGGAGTCGTATTTACATACGAAGTGGACTCCTCTCTCTCTCCTGGCTCATCTGGCCCCCCTCGTCCCGTTCTCCTCGAGCGCTTGTCTTCCGCCGACCACATCTGCCGGAGATATAATGCGGATGATACGGCGCATCCCTGCACCGGCCGCTCTTATTCCGATCTCAATTCTCGAGGGTCGAAAACGCATGCCGCCTCTTTTGTGTTCCAGCAGTGAAGCTAACAGGGCCTTCTGGGCTATGGCAAAATATCGAAACAGGTCAGCTGGTTTCATCAGCCTTCGAGGAATGATGGGAATCATCCACCCCCTCCCTCGCCCAGTTTCATTTCAACCTTCCTACACGTTTTTAATAATCTTCCCCCGATAATACCGATAAAGCGCATGTATATTTCCCACTTGAACATTAGGGAAATGGACGATGCAAAGGCAAACCTGAAGGACCGCGAATCAGGATTGACTCGGTATTGAGGATTTCGCGTTTCCGAGTATTGATATTGGCCTACACTTGGTTCGATCGATGAACGGCAATTAGGCGGGTGTACAGAGGGAATTTCCGGCGCATGTACGTGTCGCTAATTAATCTATTCCCCAGGAGCAAGCGATGCCTCCGCGTCGGGCCCTCGCATAACTCTTTTTCAAACGCGTTACGCAATTGTGATTATCGCATTACCGGGGCAATAACTCGATTAAGAGTGGCCGCGAGGGGGCGAGACGGGAAGGGAGGGGGGGGGGGGGGTACGTTGGCCCGTCGCAATTAACAATATTTGCGCAAAAGCGCCGTTCGTCGCCGTAATAATCGGTAGGTAACGACGCGTGTTCGCTGCGAGTGACGCAAACAACTCGCGACGACCGATTAATGGCCGGTAATTAACGATATTTGCGCGCCGGATCGGTATAATGCCTCGTAACAATGGCTCATAACTGGCCGGGCAGGCGCAAACGAGAATCTGCCATGCAGGTACCCGGTGAAAGTCGGCTTTGCCGTTTATGACTTGGCCAAATGAATGGGACGTGAACGGAAGTCGTCGACGACTTCGCGTAATCCCCGGCTCGTGCATATCCCTCGGAATATCAACGATTAACGCTAATTAATAGCCGCTAATTCGGAATTTCCTTTTAATAATCCCGCGCAGCCAGGGTAAACGATCCGCGACGGTGTAGTGCTAATTAGTTGGAATACTTGGGGCAATTGGCAATTGGTAGACACGTTCGTAGTAGTGATGTCGTCATTGCGTGGAATTCGCGAGCTCCTAAGCTCCGGTGAGCGCGATTCGCGTAATCTGATGACGCGGGCAGGGGGGGTGGGGGTGGGGTGGAACGCTTATAACGCACCGGCAAATACTCCGCGTCACGTATCGGGGCTTACAGGAGCTACGAGTATTCGCGCGGGAGAGAACACTGATCTGCGGGACTTCGTGTCCCGGCGGACGTCCGCACGATTCGCCGCGACGAATGAACGCGGGGAAAAAAGCCCGTGCTCGTTATGCATATGTATGACGACGTACGATAATCCGGGGCTCGAGGCATCGGCTACTCAGGGCCAAGGGACTCGTCCAAGGGCAACTTCGATTAGCAGAATGGAATTTTCGATAGGCTAAAATGTGTACCAAAGTCCTGGGGAAAGATTTTCCTGGCATTTGTTCCCGATCGAACTGACCGTCGCGTGAAACCGCGGATCGTCGTTAAAACTGCGCCAATCCCCGGCTGGGAAAAAAGGCAATGCATTTTAATGAACATCCCGGGAGATCATAACCGAAGTGACAAACGCGGAATTGGACGGTAAAACGATGCAAATGGCCGAGAGCGAGCGAGCGGTGGGACGTGTGTTGGGAAAGTCCGGGAGATATCGTTCGTGAAAAGCAGCCGTGTGACAGTTGGCTGACGGATAAAGCAGAATCGCCGAGAAAATAAGGCCGGATGTGGGAGACGTACGATCGCGGCCAATGTAGATCCGCGTGTCCGGACGGCTGGAAAAAACGATGGATCTGCCGAAAAACGTTGCCATCGGCTCGCTGAAAAGGGTCCCATGCATATTTATAGCCGCTCGGCCGGCGCGACGAATACCAGTTAAAGTGCCGAAAAACGGATAGAGGATTGCCCGTGAGTGGATGTTAAACAGAGTGCAATGGTAACGAGAGTTAATGGATCGTCCTGGAGGCGAAGATGTTAACGAACGTCCGGGGGGAACAAAAATGCGATCGTTCCATTTCAGTGGGATTACTATACTTTTCCGAGAGATCCTACTAGTGAACGGGGATTGAATGAGGAGGGAGGGATCGGAGGATGTGAAGAAATTGGACGATTTCTGGTCATCGACCCGTCTGGCTCGAGGAGTTTCGAAATTTTCCTCGTAACGAGGGAGCTCGTTAAAAAGGTTACACTCTTCGGATTCTTAGATTCGGCGGCTCAGTGACGAAGATACCTTGTTAATTTCCCACCGGTCACCTTTCTGTCTTCTTCGACGAGGATCGCGAGTAGACAACGACACTCGCGACACGCACAGGAAAAAAGGGGACACCCGCGGAGACTAGGGAAGGGGTAAAGATGTTTGTGGTGGGGCGAAACGAGGATACACGGTCGTCCAGTGTCAGTGCGGGCAGTGAATTAAGCGACAAAAAGCGTGGTAGGTACGGGGTCCTTTCTAGGCCCTGCAGGCCAGTACGTGCGCGTTGCAACGGCCCGTTGCACCGTGCATCTGAGGAGTAAGTAGTATCCTCCCCCTCCCCGGGGCCCGCCGGTGCCCGTACAGGCCGCAGTCTTGTCAACGTGCCGCGCGCTCAGACTGGTTAGGAGGCGCTTATCGTAGGCAAGGATCTCGCTGACAGCCGCCAATTAAAACATGCTAACGAGCTGCTGATCCCGCGATATCTCCCGAAGCGGGGCCTAATTAAACCCGCGGCAGAGAGGGGCGCCTCGGCCCGGGGAGAAGGGGTGTCCCGAGAAGGAGGTGGACGAGCATTCTGAGGGAAATAGCGGAGCAGCCAAACAGAGGGGATACCGGGAGGAAAGAAGAATGATCGATAAGGATAGGCGAGAAGACGATAGGACGTACGAGTTATCTTCGAACCGATGATACCAGAACTACGTCCCAAAGGTTCTGACGAATTCCAGTTGCATTCCGTCGAGGGAATTTCCAGCCGCGAGACAGGAGCCACTGGCGAGGATGAAATCAAATTTTTCGTCACAAGTGCGCGTTAGCGCGACAGTGCACAGAGGGGAGGGGATTGAAGAAAGAGACGGATCGTAGGAGAATGACCGAGGGGCCGGAATTATCGTCGAGCCGCACGAAGATGACATCACCTGCTCCCGGCAGAAACCGTATAACGAAGTAATTAACCAGCGGTCCGAATTACTCCTAACGAGGTGCACGGCGCGCTTATTAATGCGCCGCGAGCGGAATGCGGCCGGGCGATCGGGGGCGCTCGGCCGTTCAATTAAATTCATTCGCGATTTACGAGCAGGCGATCGTTTTGTTCGTGCGCGCCGACTCCCGGGGGCGATATTGAGTTTCCTGCCAGACAGTCGCGCGACAGCCGTACACTTGACTCGGCCGCGACCTCCCCGAGGCATTCGACTTGCCACGAGGAGGGCGAAATTCCCCTCCCTTCCCTCGCATTATCGTACAAGGTGATTCGTAATTCGTGGGGAAAAGGGAGAAGGGGGGAGGTCCCCCGTCTTCCCGGCGAAATATGTATGAACCTTAGGACGAGGAATAACATCTTCGACGACCTAAGAGCTACCCTTCGTCCTCGGGGGAAACCGCTTTTGCAGATCGAAACACGTGAGTTTAATGTCCTCCCCGGGCGAGGACTTACTTTTCCTCCCGTTTCCAATCCGACCGAGCGAGGGCTGCTAATAAAAGTAATTTATGTCGCAACTCCAGAGGGTTCTTATATTGGCTGCCGTGATAGATCGCCGGTTATAATTAGAAAATTCGTCTTGTTGTCCACGCGCTCGCGGAAAGTCCTTCTCTCATGGCGAGATGATGGCTACCGATAAATATCTCCTAGGTTCGATCGATCTTCCATTATTAGACGATTATTTGCCCGCGCTTGGACTATCCATTCCCGCTGGTTTGTCTATGCATCGACGATTTACCGAGCGATTCCGCGGAGCCGTTCGGTGCACCAGTATTTTACGACACGCTCGTCGTTATGAGCGGCTTTATCTTTACACAATCGCAATACGCGGCACTTTACAGCGAGTCCTGCGGACGTCTATGATGGTCTGCATATTGACAACGTTCCACGGCGAACGTCGGGCCCAGCGTAATAAAGGGACCACTTGGACATCGTTTCGCGGGTGATCTTGATCGTCCGAGCAGGATCTTCCGGTGCTTTAACGGCGAGCACTTTACTTTACACCCCATTGCCGTTATCAGCACTCAGTGGAGCGGCGATATCGTCCCGTCTTCGCGGTGATTGCATTCGCCGCGGCCAACTTCCGCGGGACTTTTCAATAAGGAGTCGATAGGGCGATAATGCACGGAGAGCTTCGCATCCCCGATAATCGGGGGACCCCCTCTCGACGTCCTATCAGCGACGACCAATCTTCCCTGTCGTGTGTATGCACACGTGTGCGCGCGATTGGACGTGCATGAACCGTTCTGTGCATCCATGACTCGCACGGCCGGTTCTCCAGTCATAGACGACGGTATCTCCTGCCGACAGCTCGAAATGTGAGTACCCATTTCGCGGGCTTGGTTCATGCATACATTGAGCGAAATCGCTTAATCGTATACATACACCGAAAGACGAAGGAGAGGGGGAGGGGTGTTAGGAGAACTGAGCGTGGTAAGCCGACTGATGCATGCATGGACTAAAGTTGAACCATTTCAAATTGTTCCCCCCAGAGAATTACGGCTGAATTCGTCGAGAACCCGTAGAAAGCGAATTAACAGACTGGACAGGAACTGCGAATGTTTATTCATACGTGAAATTTAAGGACTGCTTCGACTTTACCAGCAGCCGAAATTTCAGGAATCATCGAGGAAAGAACGTTAAAAATTTCAAGTGCGCGGTATTCGACGGACCCGGGAAAAGCATTGCGTGGTAGATAGATAGATAAGATTTATTTTGCTCCGGGAAATGTGGAGCTTAGTACATTCATAGTAATAGTGATACAGCGTAGTTATTTTATACACTTTATACAGCGTAGTTATTTTGCTGCTCGCAGTAGGGATTCATTTTCCGGTGAGTGCGGTTATTCGCTACTCCCGTGGCAAGTCGAACGTTCGGACTTGCTTGCGGTGCAAGCCATTTCTGATTGTTCCCGGGAGAGAATATAGGTGCTCACTTATGTATATATATATATATATATTATATAAATTCATGAACGGAGCGAGCTGGTGTGTTGAGCAACGGGTCGGTTGTCGAAAGCGCGGACCACCACTGAGTAACCGGGATCTCTGTTTGCAGTTGGATTTGGAACTAAGCCCAGGTTTGCCCAGACAGATGCACCCACTTGCCATCCTTAATAGCATGGCTTACGCGCCAGCTACGTCGATCGCGCCGACCCTGCAGCTCCATTCGTTCCCGGATCGGTTGGACCCTCGACGAAGAACACAGAGGAACGTCCGATCACGGCGTTCGGCCACGCCTCATCTTTTATTTCAATTGAGCGGGACCCCCCGATATACACCCCCGGTCACCAGGGACATTGGGATGCAGCTTCTAACGATCCTACGATCGCGATGAAATATGCCGCGCGTCTTGGAGAGGATTACCCACTGTGTTATGTGACTTTGCTTAAGTCCCCAATTCGTCCTCTCGTTGTTACGAATGTTGCCGGACTACAGCGCAACAAATCCCGCTTAGAACTTACACGTGCCTTCCTTCAACGTCATCAGAAGATAGTCTGGATCTTGTAAAATATTTTTATCTAACGGCTCATAATTCACAGACGTTAGACTACCGGGTCTGGGGGGTACAGTTGAAGTGGTTTACCTTCGACGAGCGGCCTAATCTACTTGACGAACGTTCGTCGAGGCGGACGATTCAACTGGAACCCGTGCTCGGCGGTTATGAAAGGGGATGACAGATTGGCCGCGTTCGATCTTCGACTGGGCGACTAATTAAGGCCGCCCTTCCGTCAACTCGTCTCGCGCCGGTCGTCCTGTAATTTCGCGTCTCACAATGCTCCGGCTGATTAGGGCACGCGTTGCCCCGCGCCGCGACGCTCATTCGCGCTCCGTGTAATCATCGACGACGCTGAGCGGGGTGGAAGGTGAGCAGGGGCGTGGGGAGGGGGAGGGAGGGGGCACGGCACGAGGCGAGGGACGAAGTTTCGCGCGGGTATAACGCTCCTCGGCTCCTGGACGAGTACAATGCCGGCGTAACGAGATGATTACAGGCGTTCACGGCGTGCGGATCAGCGCGCTGCGAGGGTACCGCCCATCCCTGATTCGAGGATACCCCGAGCATGGAAACGGATCACTCGCGTCTCGGTTTAAGTGCCCAGGTAAACTGCCCTCTGGTCCGCTCGGAAGAGAATTTCATGGGAACCGAGGAAACGCTATCGTCCGTTCTCCTCTTCTCGACAAAGAATTTTTTTCATCGCTTACCAATTATCACCGACGGTTCAAGAAAAGTTCGTACAAACCACGGGTCACGATGTAACATTTCTCTTGGGTCCTGAAACTGTTTGCCTTTGAAAAATACTTTCGGTTTAAGCCGTAACTTAAGTCCGAGGTTCCCTTTTGGACGGTGACGGAGAAGGCGATAAGGCATGCCGGGCGCGAGAAGTTGAGGGCCGAACGTTTCGTAACATCTGGCGCGAACGAGAAGGTGTCCGTCCCTTCGTCGACGTGTCCTTGGAGTTTCGTGGAAATCGACGTGCCGCCGTCGGGAGCGTCGCAACTCACTGCCGGGGACCAGCTGACGTTACGACCCTTCCGAGGAGGAGCCCAACTCCACCCACCTTTCATTTCGCCCCTTGGACCTAAATCGTGAGGGACCGTTTTCCGAGCAACATCCGCTTCGGCCAAGTTTCCCTTGTTAAAAAATCGTAGGGCACAGCTTGCCTGCCGATGGAGCGTGTGGAGTGTTGATTCGTTAAACCACGACAAACGAGATAACGGTAGTTGATTCGAAGCGATGATCTTCCGTCGTCGACGTTGCCTACCATGAATAATTAAAAATCTCCTTTCCGAAGGAGGTCAGGCCACTGTGAGAGGGGGCGGTTATCGAGTCGAAAAATGCTGGCCGGTCAATGCCAGGAGCGCTTATAGCACGACCCCCGGTGCGCAAACTCGATTAAAACGAGCGTTAAGCGATCGAGCGCTGCGGGGGTGGAAAGCGCACCGCTTAATAGGGTGTGATAGATCGGGTAAATTGCATCGGTGCTAATGGGATTGCACGCGATGGTGCTATAACCATTACCGCGGCCGTGGAGACTGGTATCCATGCCCCGAAACCACCCCATAGTGCGTCGGTGGTCGCCTCTTTTCCACCCCCTCCCCCTCCCCGTCCCTTTCTCTTTCTCGTTCCCGCCTACTCGTTTGGCATTCTCATCGTTTCTTCCATTCACGTCTTTCCATATCAGGCACTTTCAAAGGCAACAAAGTGACTCTGGACTCTTGCCCGTAATTATTGGTCTACCGCTTGGTACGGCTTTAATCTACTTTTTTTTCACCCTTTCTCCTTCGGTTTCCGTCCTGTCGGATCGCATTAAAAAAGCCCGGGAGATCGGATGACCATGATTCCGGAGGATGGTTACCGGTAAACGCTATGATAATGATGAAAATTTGCAGCTGTCCATAGCGATTGCCTGGGACAACCTACGTCATGATGTATTAGGTGGGCCAACGCGGTTGTTCCTATCGAGCAGGGCATAATGTCCGCTCTCTCGGCTGCACTTGGAAATCTGGACGCGCGCTGTCGGGGATGGTTAATCGCCTAATGGTTTTGGCGGTAGTTTGAGAATTGATGCGAAATTTACTGGGAAATTCTATCGGGCCAGCGCGCACCCGTAGGCTTCGTACACTTCGTTATTCGCAAATGCCGTTAGCTGCTCCAGTTTTTTCCCGGTTTATTGATGCGGATGGGCGGACGTTCTCCGCGTGAAAGCTTGTTTGTCTAAACTAATAGACGCGTCGACAGGGCCCGAGCGAGATTGAAATAGTCCATTACTAGTAACCGCTAGGCACGTACGTTAAACGAATTTTGAATATCTATGAAGAACCGTTTTTACACGCCACTGCATTGAATATTTTATCAGTCCATCGAGATAATTTATGGAGCTACGTATTTCTGTTCGAGTCACTTCTTTGTGTATTACTTTGATCCATGTGCTCTTTAATTGTATAGTGCGCGCTTTAGAGAACATGTTCCAGAGCGCTCAATAAATATTGCTTCTTCTTCTTCTTTTTAGTAGTTTCATACGTCTAGGATATACGACGACGGTGATATCGACCATCTACAAGGATACATCGGCTTTAAACTTTCATCCGTCGACGTCTCCGTGGTCGATTGTTCGCTGAGCACGGATCGTCAGCTTTCCTCATCGTCTTCATCCCGGGGGATGACTACGCGGAAGGGCGCACAATCGGCCCTGCACAACGGCCTTGCCTGTCGTCGCGGAGAATTCGCCGTAGCCAGAATCGCCGGCTTATCATAACCGGCGGGACGTGGTGAGGTGGAGTCCCGAATGGTCGGGAAAAATGTCAACAGGACGCGGTAGCAGAAACGGGAAGGGGTGGGGGGATGGATGCTCGGAGACTCGTTGGCCCCGCGCGATTGATTCATTCCGACAAAACAGGAACAGTAATTGCCCGTGCTAGCCGACGATGACGACGGCGACATCTGCGACGGGCAATACGGTGCCCGGGATCTCGTGAAATACGGTCGGACTTATACGGGCCAACGAAAAAAAATGGACGTCTGCGCGGCAAGGTGCAAAGAAGGAGAAACGACGAGGAAACGGGAATGGAGGAAACAGAAGATCGGACGAAGGAAGAGGGACGTGACGAGCGGCCGTGAAAAGGAAAGTGAGGAAAGGAAGAATGTACAAAAAATGGGGGCGAGGGAACGAGCTTCATTGACATTTAACGTGGCGAACAAAAAGCCCGTACGATGAGGGGACAATGCCTGTCGAATTCTTTGTCCCGAACCTGTGTACGGCGGATTTTTAATAACGGGCGCAAAAATAATGGAGATACGCCGGTAACAATGGCGACGAGAGGGGCAGGGGGGTGGCGAGGAAGGGTCTTCATTAGAGACCAGCCGCGTTGATCAAATGTTAGCGTCTAGCGACGGTTCTTATGCGGGACCTCGGCTCTTCCAGCTTCCATTTTCACCAGCCATCGGCACTCGTTTTTGGCTCATTTCCCGGTGGGCCCGCGAGTAAACAAGTCTCTGATCCTCCGCGCTTTGTCCCCTTTGTCCACGTCGATGATCCTTGCTTTGCGCCGGGAAATCATCCTCATTGTGCGACAGTAGGTTCAATCGTGAAAAAAATTAGGGAGGACGAAATAAAACTGAAACCACTGTATTACGTACAACTTATACTTCACGGGGTAGAATTCTTATGAATTATTTTGTGAAAAATGTATCTAGGGAGAAGGATGATTTCTAGCCTCGAATTCTGTTGAAGTATCGGCAAATACCACGTGTAACTTCGTCCTGCAGGAAACGATTCATCCGAATCCTTCCCCCTCGTCTTTGGAGACGCTTCTCTGGCAACTCCCTCCGCTGCTTGGGAACTTTATTTCCCGTGTTTCTCGCGCGAGGGGCGGGGGTGAGGGTAATCCCGATTCGCCGGAGGCGCCAAGCCGAACGTCGCGCTGGGTGATTTGGCCGATGTCTTCGCGCCCGCAGAGCGCGGGCCAAGTCAAATATTCCCGCTGAAGAATTATGTGCGACGCACAATACCCCCTTGCATTCTCCCCGGGAAGGCGATCCGGGGTTGCAGGAGTTTTACGCTCGCGCGAGGATTTGTCTTTCGGTGTCTGCTTTGTATACGGCACAGTCAGCAGTCTGACGAGGCTGATTTTTCCCGGGCCGTCGGCCATTTTCCGCGACTCGCGAGGATTCTTCACTGTCGCCACGGTTCACGTGCCGCCTGGGCTGGTCGATACGGTGAAAAAGAAATCCTTAGGACGAATCCAAAAGGTCCCTGGGAAGCGGTCTTCGGGAAACCTTCCTCGGAAAGCCATTGTTGTTCTTGGGATTTAACGAACAGCGTTGCTGAAAGCTGATTTAACGTCCTACCTTATTCCCTTGGTTCGATCGAATTCCGCCCGCGGGGACAAACAGTCGAACCGCGCGGCAAATGTTTGCCCTCTGCGAGACGCGAAAAAATATTTGTTATCCGTACGATCGGCCGGGCTTCAACGAGCGAATCAGGTATTCCCTGACTTTTTGCCTCTGCTGGGAAAACCGGTAAACGAGGACTAACGCCAGCCCGTGGAACGTGTGTACCCGCGCGCGCGAGGAAGGACGTAAATGCGAAATTATGTTGCGTGCCAAAAGGATTACCAAGCGAAGCGTGCCATGCTGGCGGTGCACTTAACTTCTCATGAGCCCGAGACGTGCAGAAGGCGTTTGTTAATTCTCATCTCGTGGCTGTCCCGCAGTTTTGTCATAGTAAACGAAAACGCAGAGCCCGGGGAATACGTCCTCGCAGGAACCATCAGCAAATTTTCGTCTGTTCAGAATTAACACGTGAATGTTCGTCGGTCGGTGGGAATTCGTGGGAATTAAGTGTTGCTTGTTCGAGTGCTTGTCGAAAACTTTGGCGTCAAAGTCCCGTGTCAAGCGGAATCTCGCGGATATTACATTGACGCTGCAGATTACTGTCCGGAGGGACCGTCGTTTGCTTAGTACATATTACGGAGTCACCCCCTCCCCTCGGCCCTCCTAACCTTCTCGCGGCTATGTCAAATATTTAACCGAGTTTCGGCGCGGAATATCAAACGGACCGATCGATATCGGAGTAAAGGGGTGGGGAGGGGAGAAGACGGGGATCCCTTGTGACTCGAGCCGCAACTTTTACGTCCCTCCTTCACCCCTTCTTCCCTTCAGCCTCGAATCGCTCGCTTTTCCGTCCCTTCGTCGTGGTTCCGCCGACGTCATAAAAACTGAGAATTCGTAATGCCCCCGTCTCCCTCGGAGCCCGACAATTTCGGGCGGTATTATGAAAAGCGAGAATTCGATGTATATCGGCCGTTCCGGGAGAAGTATTTCCTCGCATACGGCGGCTCGTCGCCAGCATCGAAATGGCGTACTCTTTGTCGGCAATTCGGAGGAACGACGGAATATATTTTCATACGACCTTCGGACCGCCGCAATGTGCTTGGCGAATTTGAATTTTCAAAAGTGTCCCCTCGAACGGGCCGTCGAATATTTCCACATAAAAATTCGACCCGAAATGCGAGCTTATGCATTGGTTTTTCGTGGAAGCCTGAGCGATCGATAGGCGGTAATTAGGGGGTAGGGAAGGAAATCGGTCGGTGGCGGAAGTCGGTGGAAAAATGACCGACCGAGTATCGTCCAAGACTCATAAGTCATTACGAGCGAAAGCGTCCCCTTTCCCGGGGACTCCCATTCTTATTCGAGGCATCCGGGGGGAGGTTTCGCACAATGGACCCGTTGGACCGTGGCGCCCTGATATCTCTCCCCCGTATCGTCCACGTCAACGACGTCATGCAGGATCCGTCGGAAGTGGCCAAGTACCGGCAACTTTGCCTCCCTCGCTGCCGACAAGGAGAACAAGCGGACGTCGTGCGGGGGTGAAAGGAGGCACCAGAATTCCTCGAAGAACCCGGACAGCGGAGAAACGCCGGAAAAATGGATCTCGGTGAACGTACGGAACGGCGGACAGTAGGTAGGATCTCGGGTCATTAATCACGCCCAGAAGCTTGTATCGCCACCGAGTGATAACTCTACAACTTGCCATCCCACCTTCCCCCCCAACATCCTATGGGCGGAACGTTCATTCTGCTCCAAGGAGAATAAAGGACGAAGGAGCTTTTCCCAGTGCAGATACACGCTTAATTTCATTGGTTAATAGTGTAAACAGGTCTCGGAAGACATTATATATGTAAGACCGTGGAAAAAAGGGAATGCCACTGTGAGTTCTGCGCTTAACGGTCCATTCTTCGTAGCCTGTTGTCTTATTTTTCCTCATGAATCGTCGTGTACTGGGTCGCGTGGTCCTCGTGATGGTCGTCGAGAACGCGAGGGGAGGGGGTGGGGAGGGCAAGAGCGACAGGAAAGACGAATGGACCGGCGAACGGTCCATGGATTCGGCGAACCGCCGATCCTTCCCCTCCGTCCCTCGGTGCCCTTCTCACTGTGTCTTCCACGGCTTATCGATTCTGGAAGCCAGCTCTCGCGCGGGTGGTCCGTGGACGTTGGCCCGATCTTCCTCGTTCGCTAGTCTCCGGCTCCTATATTTCTGCCGATGCCGGCACGAAAATACACGGGCACTGGCCCGCGAACTGCCCCCGGGGGACGGGGGAAGGGCGAGGGACGAGCCGACTCGACGTGGGTGGCTCTCGCGTGCGCGGCCCTAATATGTTTCTAATTGAAATGTTTATCGTAGCCTGTGGCTCCCAGCGGCGAGGGGTCCTCTTCGAATCTCGGGCCCAGATTGCTGGGCCTGAGATAGAAAAAAGACCTCCCGGCCGGGCCACAAGCACTTGGCAATAATGTTACTTAATCGTTTGACCATTCTAATCCCATGTTAACCCAGCCTAACCTTGGACCATGGAATTTTGCGTAGCTCTCTAAGACGGTTTATTAATTCCACGTGGGCCAGATTGAACGGGAGTTATTCCCGTCGCGGAAAATTCAGGCAAACGAGACTGGCGCGTTGCGTCGTTGCCATTCGTATCTGTGACTTATGAAATTCAACATCAGAGAGGACGTGGAGTTTATTCGCAACGGTGGTCCGAGCTGTCCAGGCTGTTGGGACGATCATATGCCCCGTTTTGCTACATCTCTCTCCCCCTCTTTCTCCTTCTCTCTCTCTCTCTGCCGAGGACGCTTAGATCCCGCGCGACAAATTCTCAAGCGCGCCGCTTCGTAATTGCGATTTACGATTGGTGCCCTCCTCGTTGCCTCCCCCCTTCGCCTTTTCGCCCTTCGCTTGGCGGCCCTTTCCGACGGGCCGAGCACTTAATGGCGTGTTGAATAACGGATTTATATACACGGCCCTGAAATATACGCTCGCGGGACACCGTCGGCCGCGCGATACAAGCGACGGACGTGTTTACGACGCCGAAAATACAAATAGCTCCAGCGAATCACGTTAGGCCTCCACCAAGCGCGATAGCGTCCTCGATGCCCATCTTTTCCTATCCCTCGATGGAGCACCTCTTCCTATCAACGAATTCCTTCAACACTAGATTCCTCTAATCTAATCTTGTGAAATTCTGTACACGGGACCCTTGTCTTTTACTTTCGTCATAAATCTGCCCTCGTCGCACTGCGAAATCCCGAAATATTTCTCGACATCAGCGGGCTTCCTGCGTCGATTTGTCTCTCGTCGTGCGGCTGGCTAATTAAGCGAATCCTGTCCCCGCAGGAAGCCCGATAGCGCGTTAAAATTATTCTTCTTTTCGCCGGGCCAGAGGTCAATTACCAATATACCGTCTGCCCGGAGGAAATTCGGAAATATTTTTAGTCTCTACAAGGGCTCCCGGCGATACGAGAATTTGTCTCTCGTCGCGTTCGTTGAGCTAATTAACCGAATCTCGACGGTTAAATCGATGGGCCTCGGTCATGCGAACCTTCTATTCTACACGAACCTCTTTAACGCGTTTCACGAAATTCCGCAAAACGAATTTCACGAAATTGTAATTACACAATCCGGCGGAATACATATTTACTTATTAGTTCAATCAAGCATTGGCCTTTTATTCGGTATTTAATTCCGACTGACAGTCTTCATTTAAATTGTAGATTTTTAATGAATGACATTAATCGAGGGAGAGAGTCGGCTGGACTTGACCGGAGCAAGATGTTCGCAGAACTACTGACGTCGAGATCAATTAAATTTAATTAACGTAAATCAACAGACGGAGGGGGGAGGGACGTGGAAATAAATTACGACGTATCTACGCTGGACATTCAAATGAACGTGCGCGCCTCGGCGAAAAATAAATTCCGCGTGCATTTGAAAGCTGTCGATCATTGTCAGCGAGCGGAAGTATCGACGTTTCTCCGATTCGACGCGTAGACGGCAATACGCAAGCATATTTTAATCCGACACTTTGGCGAGCCGGGCATAAGCTATTCGTGGAAATTGAAAACGTATAAATCACTGGCAGTCGACTAATCCATCAGCGCTAATAAAACCGCTCAATTCTTAGTTGCCGGGTCACGTAGCGTAAGCTTTCCCGTAAGTCTATTTATGCCGCGTCAATAATCCCATTATGGTTTCCACGACATTTCGTTTGTCGATCTGGCCAGCTATCGTGACGTCACGTCGTGAAGTTTAGTCTGTTTAAAATTACACACAAGCCAAATCATAATAATTAAATTGCGCAGAAAGCCCCTGGTCGACGAGCTTAATTAAATCCAGGTATTTATATCGCGGTTCGATGAGTTTCTCCGCTGGCAGAGGGCCGTGTCCCGTAAGAACTGGAAATCGAAGCATAAACAATCATAAATCTGTCGGTGGAAGTGTTCTTGCGTCGGTCGAAAACGCATTATATCAGCCATAATAGCGCGTATTTATGGGACGTCGGTAATTTCATTAACCGCGGCGAGGTGGGTTCCCTCATGCAGAGGACAAGAAGAACGGCAAGAGCTGAGCTCGAATCCTGCGGCGGGTCCTGTGTGCGGGCTCCGTGAAAGGACCGTCGTCGATCTACGGCAGTCACCTAGCGCCGAGGATTGTCCTTTTTGCCGGTTGCTCGAGGAAAAAGCGGTCTCTCGGTGGCTTCCGTCCAGGCCTCTTCGTTCTGTACAGCGCGGAGGATCACGGAGGACCCGGCGGAGCCATGAAGAACCACGACGACGAGGACGAGGACGAGGAGAACGAAGACGACGACCACCAATGGGCACCGTTGCCGTGGTACCACGTCGAGGAGAGAGTCCGCTCGTGCGAGACGTGGAACGGGTCGGTGTAGACCAGGGCCTGTCTATTTCTCTCTTTCTCCTTGGGCTTCACCTCCCCTCCTCGCTCTCGCTCACCTTCTTTCTCCGGCTGGCTCGGCGCGGCGTGTACTTGGCAATCGAAGGAAGCGATAAACCACGAAGACAATGCGAGCTCTCCATTGTCGGGGCCACGGAGTCTGGGGTTGGAAGCCGCTCTCGTAGGATGCAGCAGGAGAAAAACGCTTACGTCGACGAGCAGGGAAGGAGGGGGGGCGGAGAAGGGGAGGTGGCAGAACGGAGGGTTGCCAGGCGGAATTGCCGAGGGATCCGAAGGTTACGGGGGGACCGAGGGAACCTGTTAGAAACGCCGAAACGAGGAAAAAGTGTATCTTGTAAAAAACAGAAAGAGCTACGTACACGAAGCAAGAGTCGTAGGGCCAATGCCGGACAAGTTGAGAAGGGAAACGAATGACGCGAGAGGGAAATACCGTTGGAAAGGAGACGAGGGAGAGGAGTATCGGAAAAAAAGGACGAGACTAGGAGCGTAGGGAATAGAAGGAAAGGAAGGGTGGAGAAGAAGGAAAGTCGCGAATAGCAAAAAGCAAACTGTTCGCTGGCTTCTACGTTCTATTGACCACCTCCTGGGGCAGAGAGAGAGAGAAAAAGGGGGGGAGGTTCGGCTACATCGTCGTCCAGTTCTCCTTCGTTTATTCGCCGACCTCTTTCCTTCCCCGCCTCATCCTCCCCTCGTCTGGAACTGCCTCCACCTCCTTCTGTCCTGGCCACTGCAATTAATTAGCTCTCGACCACGGCTCGATCGGGCTCGCCGATGTTCGGCGAACTTTTAATCCGGGCCGCTCGTGACTCTCGGACCTCGTCATCGTGCCCCGTGAATCTCTCGGGTCGCTACTCCTCCGTCCTCCCCCCTCCCCACCACCGGTCCTGTTGGCCCTCGTGGTCTTTTTTCATCTCCCCCGCAGCCCTCCGCAAGCGTCCTTATTGCGGGTTTCTTTCCATTGCGGCGCACGAGACTCTCGGTTCCCCGAAGTTTCGTCGTCTCGTTGGAGCGGCCGTTAGAGCCGCGCGCGCGCGTCTCATATTAATCCCTCGGGCTCGTGAGCGGGATATTAATTCAATACAATGGAAATTGCGTATTAATGCAATGCTATGCTCAGTCGATATTAATTCAATGCCATGCGCTCTAGACAGCGGGACGACGACAACGACGACGAGCCATTGTCTTTGGCGAGCGATAAAACCGAACTTACCACTGTGACCGGCAAGGATCTGTTTTTCCTCGGGTCTGTCGCGAATTAAGGGTGGAAAGGAAATTCTGCTTCTTGCTCGTCGCGGCTCGACGGACGATCCGTACTCGATAAATAATCGCCACGATCAGCAGCCTTTTTCCACGGGCGAATCTGTCCCGGGGGATAATCGACGGGCGGATACCGTCGTCGACGTCGTCGTCTTCCGCGCATTATCGGTCTCCCCGCGCTCAAGGACGGGAAGGGAAGGACCGCGCTAAGGGGAGGAAAACGCGGGGGAAGAGATATCCCCACGACAATCACTGCGCCGGCACTGCGGGAATGTCGCGCAAGAAAACCAACGGCGCAAAAACGGAACCGCTCGTTGCGGGACGGTTTTCCTCCTCTCCGCGGCGAAACGAGGAAATAGACGACGCGACGAGACAGTGGGGTGAGTGTATAGATGGCGACCGGGGGGGGAGGGGGGAGGGGGGAAGACGACGTACAAGAGAATGGGGGAGGGCTGCCGAAGGGGTTGGATATAAATGTATAGACCGACGAAGCGGAGGAGATAAAAGCGGTGGGAGCGAGAAAGAAGCGACGAGATAGAGGAAGGAAGGAAACGGCGGGGGCAGGGGGAATACTCGACGGTAGCAGGTAGAGGTGGGGAAGTGAATCGTCGGTTTTCCACGCGAAAAATATGATTCCCTTCCGGCGCGAGACGTTGATCGAGAGTCCCTCGATTAGGCGGGCTTTCTTTTTCTCCCCGTCCTCCCCCCCGTCAACGGAGGAAATTCTCCGCGAAGAAGCCCGGGGCGAGGGGGAGGAGGCGATTCACCTGCAGCAATCGGCCAGTGTGGATGCAATAGCGCTGAGCTCGTTGAAAAATGCCGCGGTATTGTGGCCGTCGGCCCTGTTGTGCGTTCTCGCGATGAGGAAGGAAACCCGGCGGAAAGTGCATCGCCGGCTGCGTTTCAGTCGCATAATGGCGCCGGGCAATTTACGACGGCGCTGATTCATCGCCCGGAGCTGCGGTTCGATCGATCGATCGTCGATCCCCGAGCGCACGAGCTGCACTGTAATTTCCAGAAACGCTATTTCCATGCGCCGAGTAAATACGCGAGAAGCCTAAGAGGGGGAACGACTTGACTGCCTTTCCAAACGGGAAAAACGTTGACCGGTCAGCGTGGAGCTTTCTCGTCCCGGCGAACCTCGTTGTCCAATGAGAAAAATATCCTTCAAACCTCTACTTAACACTCAATTACGGATTTCCGACCACTGAACACGCTCAAACGTCTTCTTCGAAAGACCGTACGAATTTTCTCCTATCTTCAGTGATATTCCTTTGATATCCATAAATAAGACAAGGGCCGTAGATTCTTTGACTCCGGCGTGCTTATTTCTTTTGATAAATTTTAATTGCGGGCCTTCTTTATTGCCTCGTGGAAGATTTACTAAGTGCCTCGTCTGGCTTGTCGGTGTCGGGCATTAACGAATTCCTCGCTGGCAAGCGTATCTTTCGCGCAGCCTGGAAAGTGCTTCGCCGAAAAGGGTATCGAGTGAGGTCTGCCCCGTCCTCCTTGAGGTTCCCACTGCCGCGAAATTGCGAGGATGACCTCGGGGGTCGCAGGACTAATGTATGCGGACGTACAGTTCTTTACGTGGATCCACCTCTCTCTGTCTCTCTCCCTGCGCGCGTCTTCCTTTCTCGAATCACCTCGTCTCCTTCCACTCGTCTCTCAGCCGTCCCCGAAAAACGGGATTCACCGAATCACTGGCATACCTACGAAATGGGCGGCAATTTTTCTCCATGCAAGAATTTAATTGGATAAGCGATCGGCCGGGTATCGCTCGGGCAGAGTTACTCCTCCTTTGTCGGCGAATTACTTTTGCGTGTAAAGATCGGGGACCCACTAACTCCTGAAAACTTCCCGAGACCGGGGATACGCGAGTAGTCTTCTTCTCCGTCCATGCTCAATGCCCATTTCTTTCTCGTTTCCCCGACCGCGGAACACGTCCGACTACCGTGAAAAACTTCGAACGAGGGGATTTTCGACGTTCGCCTGGCTAAGAAAAAAAATTTGCCGGCACTGCGCTCGAGCACCATTGAAATTTGTCGGGCAAAATTTCGCGTCCGGCAGGGACGATTCTGCGGTTTTCATTTCCGGCGTCGATTAGCCGGTGCTTCGTGCATCGGTTCGTCGGCCCTCGGCGGAAACGAGACGTTCGAGGGGCAGGTCGCGGGCTTATTAATCCGAGTACGCTGGCTTGGGTCGTGCGCGAAGTACCGTGCGATTAACCAGCGCGAATCACGCTTAACGCAATTTGTAACGGCGCCTCGTATCCGCCCGGAGGAGAAGGGAATAACGAGCGGGAGCGGCTCGCCGGTCACTCGGCGTGATTAACGACGGGGCTCGATGATTTAGTGGCGGGTGTCTCGTGCCGACGGCGGGGCACATGCGAGGCGACGATATCGCGTGACTCGGCGAAAGGGTAGACGAAAAGCGCGCCCACGGCCGATAACATTAACGATACTTTCGGCCCTCAAAGGGCAGCGATTGCGCCTGCATGTCCGTCTGTTCGTGTGCATCTCCCCTCCTCCCCTCCTCTCCTCCTCCACTGTTCCCCTTGTACGTCGGTCGGTCCGTCCAGTGGTGTGCATGTCTGTTCACACAAGCGTCGACAGGGCCGACAACGAGCACGAGGAATCATCGAGCATGCACGGCTAGATTGCCGATAAATTAGTCACGGTCCCGCGAGCTTATCAACGGATCCAACCCAATTCCTCGCATTTATGCCTGTCATTCCTGCGGGCAATAAAAAGCCGCTCAGCCAAGCACCGAGGAACGCGACGTTAGAGGGAACATCGTGCGGCAATTAACACCTGATTAAAAAAAAATATCGCGACGAGGTAAAGCATGTTGTAAGGTCGTTTATCGAAAGTGTGAGTCCTCGAAAGCTCGAGGTCGGATGATCGGGCAAACATCGTTTCGCACTTATTCCCGCGATTCTTTCGCACGGCACGGTTTAAACGGCGCGCGCGCGCGTCAGGAAATCCCGCGGGAGATAACAGCGGACAGATCCTCTCGCCGATGCCGAGGAAAAGTAGTGCGGATTCTGCGGCGACGTGTATCGTCGAAGGACCGGGGCAAAGGGGTGGGGGGGGGGTGTAAAACGCTTGGGTTTTTGCCCCTCTCTCCCTCTTTCTTTTTCTCCCTTCCGGGCCTTGTCTCTGTCGCGCGATCTCGAACCGTCGGCAGCGGATTTTCGCCGATCGGCTTAGGCTGAGCCACCGTGAGCTCCGTCGCAGCTGTCGTCGACGAACGGCAGTTCTACCCGTCGTTTGAAATCCGCGCGACGCTTCTGTGTTTGCCACGCCGTCATTACTTATGCAAGCCCCACTTACGCTCCCTGAAAACTACCCTCAAACCCCTCCCCCGTCGAAGAATTTCGGCTGGCCCCGTGTGTATCTCTCAGAAATTTTCCGCCATCTTCGCAACTCCTCTGTCGCTGGTTTCCGTTTAAATTCCCGCCGATCGTCGAGGAGCAAGCGTTACAGTAGCTGCTTGTCCATTAATTTGCGGATTGTGTAATTGACAGACGGAAAAATCAATCGACAGTACGTAGAGCTCGGTTGATGGATTGCGCCATTACCGAGCGACCAATCAAAGGGGTTTCGATATTCTCGAATCTTGATTGATAATCGGATTGCCGAAATCGGGTTACGAATTGCCAGAGTCAATGTCCACGGCACGTATCCCTGAGAGAATTTTACGAGTTATCAAATTATAGATCAACAAGAACCTTGCGTATAACGTCAGATGTTATTGGCTTTCCGTCTCCATCAGGTTGAGGATTCTGACGGTTCATAAAACATTAATGTCGCCATTTGGTCTTCATAATTCATCACCCGTTTTCCACTGGAACATTAATGCCATTGAATTTAATCACCGCGAATATGTCCACAGACGTCACTAAAGCCATCCGCTGTTTCCAGAATTGTAAATATTTCACGGGAGATGATGTAGCGCACGTAATGAACATTCCGCTCAATGATTTCGAACTATTTCAATTAGAAATATCGTTGAAACTTTAAAAGAGATTTTCCGTCGGACCGAGTATCTTTAGAAAAGAGCATAATCGTCGGCCAGAACCGGCTTTTGGCGATGCGTTCATCCGACTCGAGTGCGTCTCGCTGCGAAATCCATATTTATTAAAAAAAAGGGTCGGCTTATGCAAAGGCAGATCAGTCTGGTAATCCGTCACTCAGACAAATACCAAGAAGCGACATGGAAAATGCCAAGCGGGAAGACACTCTGTGTTCTTTCGTCTCCCGTGCTTAGGTTCTCGTTTTCCCTCTTGGCCGGGGAGAATCTCTGGCCGCCGATAGATAAGCGGACTTGGTGGGACGGTGGAATCGACATTAACGACTAGCGAAACGAGGCCGGCGCCGGTTTACGTCGGCTTCTTGCTCGCCCCGTAAAGTCTTAATTGGTCGACCACACGGCATACACTCGCCGTTGAAACTTCCTGCACGATCACCTTGCACGAACGAGCCGGAGAGCAGAGCAGTCTATTAACCCGAATGCGCCGTGTGAAGCTGAAAATAATTATTCCCTCGTTTCCCTCGTAACGGTCGGGATTTATGTGAGGGATGCTTAGAATCTCATTGATCATTCATGACCAACTGATTTCGCTGATGCGAGCTGCGTTTGACTGGCCGACGATACCTGCCGGCTTTGTCAAACATATTACTGCACCGGTATATTTGGATTTTCCATCATCCCAGTTGACCGCCACCAGTGACCGTTTCTGCACTGGACATTATTCGATCTACTGCTAAAACTCACGTCCATAAAGCGCGGGATATTCAATGTCAGGATAAATACTCGTCATGTCGCTGTGTTTTGTTAATAATAAGAATTCTGGGAAAATGAATATGAGCTTGTATCGGGCACGGATGATCATCCTGTCAGGCTATCATGTCACTGAGAAGCGGAAGAGGGAAACCAAGGGGGAAGGGAAGTGGCGGAGAACCTGCGCGTTACGAGGAATTACCATCTTAGAAAGCACAGGAGGAGCACCGTCAGTTGCTAGACGTTCGACGAACCGCTTCCCTGAATAATTGATGGCTATCGTTGACTGGCGACGGAGTATCGACCGGAAGTTGCCAATAATTAATTCAACAGACGTGGAAATAGAAATAGACCTCTTAGTTGAGCACCGTAGTCTTCGATCCCCGGAGTCTCCCTCATTCCTTCTGCGATCATTTCAAGGATCCTCCTAATAATCATAATAAATTCGACCGTTGGTCAACGAGATTTTTACCTGAGGATCCGACGAAGAGGGGGGAGGGGTTGTGTCCCCTGCGTTTCCGACATTGCGTATTCCATTAATCAACATTTGCAGTCGGGAAGTAATTTGCTGGGCCGTCCGGAACTTTTCCAATAAATGTTCTTTCCTCGAGCCTTTGCCCCTTGCCGGCGATTCCGTGACGTCGAGGAACCGCTCTCGGACGCGGCAAGTCCCCGTCTGTGGAATAGCGTCCGGGCTCGCGGATGAGAAAGGAGCCATCTGTAATAACGCGCGAACGGCGACAAGAGTTGCTTTGTTTAAGTTCGACAAAGGGCCAAGAACAACGGGTCGAAAGGGACCGGGCAGCCGGGGAAGAGGTGCGAGAGATGCTTCGTCGAAGGCGACGATGAAGGGGGAAGTGGAAGGGGTGAACGACGAGGGCAAGTGGGGGGGGCTTAGAGGAGAGAATCTTCGTTTCTCCAATGGACGCCGTCTTATTCTGTCAGGCGCAGACACCGGAGAGTCCCATGATTCATAGCCAAGCTCGTCCCGTGGAAAGGGGACCGTACTTCTTTCGTCTTCTTCCGTGTCTCCGACACGTTGAAACGTATCTACCTCCTACATCGGCAAGAGGGGCGAAGGGAGGAGGACGGTTTTCCACCCTCGCGAAGGACCGAGAGGAGAGGAGAGAATCGTTCGGTCGAACCTTAGACGTAAATCGGGGGACGACGATCTCCGTCTTAAGTTCCTACGAGCGTAAAGAGAACATATGTAGCGGGGGACAGTGATTCGACTCGGGGAGGAATATGCGAGAGGAAAACGAACGGGTGTACACGTAGGACCGATAAAACTAAAGTTGGCCATAGAAGCGCATAAGAATGGCTGGCGGGGTGGAGGAGGGGGGCAAAGTCCAAGTCGATAAGAGCGCGGGAAAAGCACACGTCAGGATGGATATAAAAGCGGAGATACGAGGTACGGGAAGTCGGAAGTCGTAGTTTACAACGGCGAATGGTCCCGATAGAAGAATCACTGGCGTCGAAACGCTCGAAGGCATGGGAAGCAAGGGGGAGGGGGGGAGGCAGGACGACGAATTCCTAAACGCACGAGCGCTCGTTGAATATTGCATTGGCCAACACAGTGGTCAGCGCGGTTTACGTCGACCGTACGAAACCTTTCGGTTCTTGAATTATTCCCCGTGTAACCCTCCCCCTCTGTGCCACCTTTTTCGCCGTTGAAACGCCAGAGATCTGCCATCTCTCTTCCTCTTGTTCCTCTGTGCTTCTTCTCCCCAATGCCATGGTGACTGGGCAACGGCTCGTCTCGCATCGTCTATGCGGAGATTTTACGGCTCCTTCGTTCCGAGGAACAGACGGTCGTATGTCACTTTACCGGGAGCATGCCGTGGATTATAGAGGATGCTCGGCACGTTTACACGGTAGCACTGGGGGAGCGCCGATTTACCGTCCTTCCCGACGACGGGCATGCTTTTCAGACACCGAGATTCCGAGACGGTTGTCCCTGCTGCGAACTGCCAGCCGAGAAACAAGCATGAAGTTCGGACAAACGATAGGACTCTGGGACAAGCCGGACAATTGGCGGCGAACCTCCGCGTAGAGAGAAACTTGTCCCCGGGAACAAAGGGAGAAAATCGATCCCTCCCTGGGAGATAGTCGTTCGAGTGTTGAAAGAAGAATCGACAAATATCGTACGGTAATGCATACGTTGCCTGTCAACACATTTTTCCCGACAATTTTCTTTGTCCCTTTCCCGCGCTGACAGGTTCATTCGGTTTCGATGTATCGGCGGTTGCTGAGAAACGCGGATTATCGGATTCCACGTTGAATAGCTGACGGCGAAGTGCCAGTGCCGCGGCCGGAGGTAGACATTAAGCACAGGTATCTGGCCATTAATTCCGTCCAATCGCGATAAGCCCAAGTCAACGTGTGCCGACAGTCCCGTGAGGCATTAAGGTCGTTTACACATGAACTTCGTGTGACGATATATCATGCGCCACGATTCCCGGGCTCCCCGATGCTAATCTACCGAATACCGTCTAATTTACACGTAAAAATATCATCAGTTTAATAGATGGTGGGCAATTATTCGGGGAATTTTTTCAGCAAGATAAATACAATCGATTTATTGCCTTCTTATAACAGGCATTCGTCAAGCGGTGTGTAAATGAAGATACAACGAAATCATTCCGTGAAGTTCTGGCTCTTAGGAGAAGACTACATTAGTAAAACGATGCTTAGGGTACGCCGTCGACGCGATTAAGGGCCGGTTAATTCTTAATATTTGACACTCTTTTCATTAGACACAGCATTATTGATGTTTGCGAGGATGAGAAATCTTGCCAAAAAGTGTCCTTGCCTTCTTCCCTATGTCCTGAATTTATTTCTCGAGTTATCGCCAAAGGAAAAAAACACGTATCTCTTAATTACGGTGCCGGCGGTTGGCTCTTACGCTTTTGGGCCGCCATTACGGGTCTGAGGCGCCCCGTGGATAGCGATTTAAGTATGTACCGTTGGTCGACAGGTCCCAAGGATCCTTCGGTAATCGCACGTGGGGAAAATTGAGCGGCAACCCCGCGGGATTTCAAGTGGTCCGCCCGGGGGTGTCGGACGAGTAAACCGCGAAAGAGGCGGGAAAAGAGCGACGAACAAAGAGGAAGTAACGTCGAGTAGACACGGGGAAGCTCGTCGAATTCGAGGAGACTGACTTTCTCTCTTCCCCCGACTTCGTTACGACTAATTTGCGTGAAATCGCATCGAACGCTTGGTTTTCCGTCGGGGTTTGCCAATGCTGATGGACGGCCCTAGGGGTATGTGTGGAGGGGATGATGGGGTGGGACGTGCGTGCCCGGGCCTCTACGTGTTCCTGGCAAATTGTACCAATTTGCCGGGGCGCCGGTTTTTCTTACGCGTTCGCTCGCGTGCGAGTCGGCGTTCGACTCGACCGTCCGACGTGTGCGACCGCCTTAATGGCACCGTTATACGTGCGCCGGAACGCACGATCCAACTTTGCACGGAGCGAGCCTACTCGACGTTGTACCACCGCCACGCGGCAGAGCTGCATGCCAATGAACGACGATAATAGGCATCGTGACTACGATGCAACGAATACCGACGACCCCGCGACTGACGGACAAGAATTCCACGGGAAATGCCGTCTCGGAGGAAACCTTCTCTCCTTAGCCTCGGGAAACGATCGTCAAACCTGCCCCATGTTCACCTGTTCACGTCCGTTACTTGATTTTCCCAAGTACCAGTTCACCATTCGAAGGACGGGAAAAATTGAGGCGTGAAGGTAAATTGACAAAGATTGGCGCGGTAGTTATTGTCATCAGTGGCAGTTATTCAACGTTGAGTAGGAAAAACCGGTCTCCGCGGTAACTTCTGAAGACCGTGCGTAATAAGGTGATCATTAATTTGAAAAAATCCATTGATGATGTCTCTGAAAAAGGAGATTCATTATCCGACCTATCTTCGTGGATGAAAGACACTCTTTATTAGAGTGCCGTTCGTCGGGATAATTCAAGCTGATCGGAAATGGAAATATAGGCTTAGATTGGCCGACGTACGTAACTGTCCTTTCTCGTCTATAAAATCAGCCGTCATCATGCAGGAGCGATCTTGGCTTATTACCGCGGCAATTTTCTTCGCGTTGCAGGCTAATTTCTCCAATCTATCGCGCCAGAGAATTAGTGCCCCGCTCGATAATTTCGAAGGCGAGAACGACGGAAAATGGGAATTGGAATGGGTACGTCGACGGTGCAGGTGCGAATGCAACGCACGTAGGGATTAGCTGCTCAAAAGATTACGTTTGCCGCAGCAACGAGGCAACTTCCTTAATTCCACGGTGCATAGTCTCCTGGAACTTTCCTACCCGCGAAACGACTTACGGAAGTGCGCGAAATAAAGAGCAGGGCGTTTATCATAATCCATGCTGCGACACGGCTTCACATTAGAATATTAAATAACGAAACGTGGGCCGTACTATTTTTAATACCAGTTTAGTAAGAAATGCCGGCGGCGCGTAAATTTCTCGGGATTGGAGTCCGACCCTTTTGCGTTCCCTTGAAAACTAATATCCCAAAGTAGGTTGCTGCGACTAATAAACGGTGTTTGTATTTGAATCGGACGAAAGAATGGTTCTTTCATTCGGCCTTAAGTATGCGAAACGACTCATCGCCATGGATACGAAGGACAAGAGAATAGAAGACGACACTGTTCCATTTCTCCTCAGCAATTTCCAATAAATCTTTTGTCCGCCCGCGCTCGCATCTAACCAGGGAGCCCGGGGAAGGGGAAGATACTACAACACACGTATATATATATATATATATATAAATCCGGGGAAGAGATTGCGTCTCGACTTCCCGCTGAGAGGGAAGGGAGATTTAGGATCCCCTAACCGAAAATTCGCGTGGGCCTTCGACTCGACCCCGGCATTATATTTTCATTTGCTAGGCGCGAATCATCGAATCGACGACTATCGCCGCATAATTCCTCCGTTTCTCTAATGCGAGTGCTTCCGCCTAGACGAGCCGGCCAAGCGTTTCCCATAAATCCTCATCGCCTGCTCGAAAATTTACGACGAACCCTTGCTGGGGTGCGTTTCGCTAAATATTTTCGGCTATGATGCATCGTCCGAAGGGTTGTTTCGAGTGACAAAATATATGATACCAGAATTACAATGAGAGCAACGTGAAAAAATGCTGACATTGAAAGATTAACAAACGGATCGTAATCTTATGCTTGCGGTCTATTCTTTATTCAATATTCCAGTTGTTCAGGATGGTAATACGACCATATTGAATGAGATATACGATATATCAGCGTGAAACCGTCTGAATCAGTTTAATCCAGCGACAATAGGTTTTCAGACGAACTCCTTTCACCGAATCTCCACGAATATATGCCGAATCCTTTTTTTTCGCTCCTCCCATGAGCGTCGAGTTTCATCCGGAATCAGCTTTCCGGTTCGTCAGCTCGGCGCGACGGCATAATACGCGGGAATACCATCCACCTGCCCGATTACAAGACACTCGCGGGCTGGAAGGAGCTCTGGAAGATGTATAGGGCAAGACTGTGCGAAAGGCTCGAAGGCGCGGCAAGGAACAAAAAGACTGGCCTTCGGGGAAATAAATACTGAACAGAGCTCCGTCTTGCCGGTTATACGGTTGTCTCGTTTTTTGCGAAATTCACGTGGAAAACCGCCGACGGCTTTTATCTCGTAATCATCCGGACGCCCGGAGAAATTTATATAGCTATTAAGAATTCATAACGCGCCGGGGATAAAGCGCGAGTTATCGGATTCAATTTGGCCGTACGTCGAGTTTCATTCGGTACGATTCTATGCCTATACATACAGGCGAGGAAAGTCCTGGCGCCTGTGCGTCTCACAGAAGCGATGACAAAGTTTCTGATGTCTCCGGGAAAAGGTAGCCGACTTCTACCGCCGCGAACAGTCCCTTACCGACGTTAGATCGTTACGTCCGCGAACCGAACTTTCGAACGGTCGTGTTACGCCGGAGAAGGGGGTGGTGGGGCGATACGGAAAGGACGAAACGATCGCCGGAAGAGGGAAAAAAGGGAGGAAGGAAAACGAGTTTATTATGCCGCGGGACGTAAAACCCTTCCTTGGCCCTTCGCGCAGGTCGAGCTATGCGAACTTTGAACGTTAGGAAACTCATAATCAGAGGCAAGGGCGGTGAGGGGACCGGCGGGACAAACAGTCGTACGAACGAGAACTCGATGAAATTTAAGCGCCTCGACGTAGTATCTCTTTAAGGCTCGCAGAATCTTCCCAGAAGGTAACCACATGTCATCATAGGAAAACCTATCGTAGGACACATCCAAGCACTTTTACTTAAGTGACTCCTAGGAATTGTAGGAGGTTCCTTGCTATTCACTGTACACAGGTCAATAGTCGGATCGGAGGACTAGACGGATATCGGTTATCCAAGCCGAGATTCCCCCCGACCCTCGACAAACACAACGACTCAAGGGGCTTTGCTCTACCATCACCGTCACTCATAATTATAACAGGGGTGCTCGTTGTTGCCCGAAGAACAGGGTGACGGATCTATCACTCTGCTGACGTTACGTAATGGCCTCTACGTCAGATCCGCGCGCGACAGAAGTTTCTTCCCAGGCAGGACCAAGTGTCTGTTTGGCATTCAATTAGGAGGACTCCGGTATTATCAATCACGGCGCGGTAAAACTTTCTCCCCACAGAATCACGAGTCCTAATAAATTCCTAGGAGAAATTTACAGGAAATCCTCATATCCTAAGTGGACCGGGAATTGAATTGCGGCTCGAATATCTTTTCGTATCGAGGCGGCTAGTATGTTTCTCCGTGGTTCTTGGCGAGTGCCGTAAAACTTGTAGTCTTTCGCTGGTGATTATCGTCGTTCAGGGTTGTTCGGTTGATAGGAGCGAACCTGTCGACGGCACTAATGGTCCATGCGTCTGTTGGAGAGTCGCCTCGACAATGGCCGGATCCGTAAAAACGACGGAGGAGTGCGCGTCGCTTTGGAGTGCTGAACATCCTCGATAAGGGGCCGAAGGAGACGCGAGGAGGGGGGGGGTGTGCCAAGAGGAACAGGGGGCGGTTTCGAGCGGGATGAAAGCTTTTACCGGGGGACGTCGTACCTACGCAGCATTATTCTTTCGAGGACCTCGCAAACCGACGCCTTATATCCTCCCTTCCTCGGCCGCCGTGCTTTTACGCTCTGCCACTCGACGCCCAAACGGAAACACGCGCGTTTCTACGCTCATGCGGGAAAACGTTGCCGGCGTAGGAAGGACCGTCGGCGTCGATTGAATATCGAGGTCGATTTGCGCGAGGAAATCGGTTTCCCCCGAGAACGAGTAACAATTCCGTCTTACAAAGGGTTCGAGACCCTGGGTTTGCTAGTTTTAGAGACGAGCCTTCGATACAGTCGACAACTGCGTCCTCATTGTGCTCCCATCTCCCTGTAGAGACATATATTGTCTTCGCTTGATTTGTCAATAAATTCAACCTCGAAAGTACTGGCAGAACGACAAATTTATATGGCATATCTGCACCTCGGCAAATCACCTGTAATCCACGTCGACGATTGTGTCGTGTAAATTAGCGCAAGTGGACTTTTGTTAAACAATCTACGGGGATGTCGTTAAACCGTGAATGGCCGCACCGGAGTAGCAGAATCAGTTGATCGTCCTCTTTGACGTTGGCCACTAGTAATTGTCTCGTTTTCATCTGGATCACTCGATTAAAGGAAGCCATCGTTTCTTCCGTAACGATCCGATCTCATCCAAGTTGTCGTAATGACTGTAGGAACCGCGTCGTTTCTCCAACTTCCGAAAGACTCGCGGGAAGTTATCTCGTTGAGGGGGTAACAGGGGAGAAGGAGAAAGTCGTTGCAGACGAGATTAATCGACGGCGGTCCGAAGTCGTCCGGGTTTTATCGTCGTCGCTACACTCTCGGACAAATCCCACTTCGGCAGCTTTGTCACGCGGGAGTTTGCCAATGTTCGCCTAGTAATGCACGGAAATGGAATAACGTCGATCTAGACTTTCCCCTTCGAACTCTGTCGATGGCCAGTGAATGCCACAGGCAAAATCGACACTCCGCCTAGAGAGTCATAATCCATATTACAGCAATGACATAAAATATACGTATCCGTCGTGCTATTGATATTTCTCGGGCAGGAGGGATAATCGTAAAGTTCCGTTGGCGAAAACACACGAGGAAAGTTATAACGGTGTTCCTAGGTAATTATCCTGGGAATGCTATGTTATTCGAGCTGGTGGGACTGGACCGCGGAAGTCGGCGTTATAAGCAATTTCATTTGGGGATCATAGAAGATGGGACGAAGAGGTAGACGCGAGGATTTTATTGAATGAGAAGGGCCACTCTGCGACGCTAAATCACGCCGCGGGTAGTCCGGTAGTTCCGGCGGAAGGGGCCTCATAACTTTACGCGGCCGCACCCTGCTCTCGAGCCACCCCCCTCGGTCGCCGGGCTTTTCATCCGCTGCTCAAAACGCGCGGCCCCCGCGCCTCCCCTCCTCCCGCCGTCGGCCCTTTCCATTTTCTCAACGCCGGAACAGCCGGGCACGTGAAATATTAACCCGCGCCGGCGTTTTCCTCCGCGTTACTCCGGATGTCGAACGGAAAAGGAAAATGAGGAGCCGAGAGAGCAGCTCCGGACGACGTCTCTCTACTCGATATCATCCTCCCCACCCTCCCTCCCACCGCCCTCTGCATCTCCTTCCTCTCATCCACACGAAAATAACGAGCGAAAATATTTCGACGAAAACGTAGCTACATCCAGGGCGTTTCCTTGATAAATACAACGTCGAGCTACGTGGTCGTGGATTTTCGGCTAATCGAAGGTGCGACCACGCGAATTGTCTAGCCGAGGGCGAATGACAGAGGATTTCACGCTTGGTCCCCGCTCTTCGGCCGAGAGGAAATGGCTGAGGTGCTCGAGGAGGTGAAGGACGGGACTGGGGTTTGCACGGTCAAGTTGCAATTAAATCGACGGCGGTTCGCTACCTTCCTGCTCGGCGTGCTGGGGGAGGGAGGGAATCGTGAGGAGGACGTAGCGGGGGTAGTTGGCGCCCGCGGGGAGGCTTGCAAATAAGGTTAGTTAGCGGCAACGCGTGTATAATTGGGACGCCGACGCCGTCAACAACGAGGCCGCATACATCCGAGGACGGAGTTATAATGAACAGAACGCAGGTTGGCCAGAATCCAGCCCACCCCACCCCTTCAACTCTGTCGTTCTGTCTTCTCCCACCTCGGAGCCTCTTCCCACTTTCCGGTCCGTCTCTGTCTGGCTCGCTATAGCTTCCTTCCTCGTCTGCCGTTGGCTTTTCTACGTTTCTCCGGGGGAGGAAGTGACGTTGCGACTGCGCGCCTATCCGTCACGGCAGGCGCCTCGGAAATGCGGCGTGCGCGTACGCGCCGCTTAATCGAGGAACTTTATCAAACTTGAGGGAACTTGTCGCGCAAGCCGAGTCGTCGAGTGGTTGCCGGCAAACCGCGCCAGACGTCAGTAGGGTGGAGGATGGGTCTGGAGATAGCCCCGGAAACCGGGGAGAGGGTGATTGAGGAAAAAATAAAGAAATAAAGGGAGAATGAGAATCGTAAGGAAAGATTGCTTTCATCGATGCAAAACGAAAGGATATTCGGGAGATATTTCGTACTCCGTTGATGTAGTTTCAACTGTTTGAAAATCCTAGGACGAAGGATATTGGATTAAAAGCCAGCATGCCGACGTGCCGACGACTGGAGGTAGGAAGCTCGCTGTTTACTTCCGGTGAATTTACGCTGAGAATTCCTCGTGTTGAGGGCAAATCGCGAGAAGAGCTCCGGCAACACGACTCGCCCTTTATTTCCCGGAGTCTACTTGCAACGGCGCGATCGTGACAGGGCCGGAACAAGACGCGGACCGTGCCCTCTCGAGGCTGGATTGACACTTTAATGAACGAGGAAGAGGAGCGAAGGGTGGCCGAGAAGGTCGTGCGGGAGGGACAAAGCGCAAGACCGAGAGAAACTTCCAACCCCCCAGTGAAACAAGGGGAGACGGAGAAGCAACGGACGAGGAGAAACCGATGGGTGAAAGTTCGGGCCAGAGGAAGACAAGCAATGTCGTCCACAGCGTGTATCGATTGCCAGTGAAAGCGAAAGCTTTGCCGAGAGAAAAAGGGCGCCGAGCTGCGGGAAATCAAGCGAGAGCCAAGCGATAATGTCGAGTGCCTCGACGCGTAATTGCCTTCGTTTCGAAGCTTCAGTCTGCGGGCGAAAAGCGGGGACCAACCGACACCCTTCGCAAAGCTTCAAGAATCCGCCTTATTAAAGAACCTTAGCCCTGGGACGAAACACAATTTTCAAGACTTGATCCAACTGGTACTATTTTCAGACGATTTTAAGACTTTTCTAAATTCAGGGGAAGAGTTTACGATCTAATAGCCTTCGCACAGGTTTAAGAATCCGCCTTACACTATTTTAAGACCTTCCTAAATTCGGGGGAAGGCTTTGCTGGAGATTGTAGGTAGAGCTATACGATACTGGACGAAGTTTTCGTCGAGACGTGCAGTTATCCCGATCCGCGGGAGATTTTGCGCCGACAATGCCGGCGATTGGCCGCTTTGCCGGAGGCTCAGATTTTAAGCTTCCTCGCGTTACGACGGTCTTAATACGAAGCGCGTTCATCCGGGGATCCCTCGGCGTAGGAAGCCAGCACACTCGTGAGCTCGAGAGAGCGTCTCTCGAGAGGATTGTGGCTTTTCTTGTCGTACTCCATATCCCCCCTCCCCCTGCCGTCTCCTTCTTTCGACGATTCTCTTCCTCGGCAGCCCTCGTCGGTCCTTCACGCGGTACTCGACGTTCGCACGAGCTGAGGAACGAAAAATAAAAGTAAGCCTAGGAACTCAGCGGACAAGAGAGATCGAGAAATCATACCCCCCTGTTTCCCCCCCTCCCCCCTCCGTAGCGCTCAATCCGACGACCACGTCCCATTGGTGTTCCTTTTAAGCTTAAAAATATGGCGATTGCCTGGTCAATTAACGTCAAACTACCATCACTGCTTCGTGTAATTTTCGAAGTATATTTCCGTTGCTCCACGAGATAGATATTTTCCCTGCGGACTCAGATAATCATCTCCGATTGAAGTACCGTCTGCTAAATGTTCCAACGAGGGGGAAGTTTTGAAAAGGAAAGCCGAAATAAAAGGAGCCGTGTAACAGTCGGCGATGAATATCGAAATTGTGGAAGAGAAGAAAGGGGATCGTGTAACGAGGATTAGTTATCTGCCGACTCAAGTGCGTCGAGAACCAGACGTTACATTTTCCTTTCGATTGGTGAGCCTTGCAAGCAGCCACAAAACAGACGATGAGGATTAACGAACGACCGGAAGCTGCCAATCGATGAAGACAATCTTTATAGGATTACACGGAGAATTTAAAACACCGGGGGAAGGTCCAAAGAAGGGTTTCCTTACAACGTATAATTCTCCACGAATAAACGGCAAACAAATCGATACGTACATAAAGCGCAGCTTTGTAGCTGTATTATTTTTCCTCGGATGTTTCCGCGACGTACCTGAATCACGGTTAATGGATCGGAAAGTCGCGTTTAAGGCGACTTTATCAAAGAAATATTCAATGCCGGCATCTCGAAGACCGTCGAGGACGGCGGGGAAAAGCACGGGTCGAGCTTAAGTCGATTTGCGGGCTGAAATCGCGGGGCTTGCGGAAAAATCCCCGCTTTGCCTGCATCATCAATGTGAATTCACGTACTGGAGTGCCCGCGGAGAGAAGAGAATTCAAGGGGAAGGGGGGAGAGGGTAGTCGGGACAGTGGAGAGAAAGTGAAGTAAGGGGATTTCTGGCCGGTACTCTGGTGGCTTTCAATCCGATAGGCAGAAGCGACGGAGCAGACGTCGTCGAAGCGATTTGTAAGCTGATTTTAATGTCGCGTTTACAGATTCCCGTGGGGCACCCCTCGTTCGAGGAATCACTCGACGCCCCCGCGTCCTCGATCCTCCATGTCGGCGAATTTCCGGCCCGGGGCAAACCTCACCTCACCGAGCCACTAGACGCGCCTAAAATTTTTCAAATCCGCAGCTGAGCCTCCCCTCCGGCCAACGAAATTTCCCTTGTCACCGGTGCCTGGCCACGTAATTGAAATTCTCCCCCCTCGACAGGTCCTCAGGTTTTTACCTTCTCAAGCGGCCCAAGAAATAATCATATTTCTTGTACCATTATTCGAGTTCACTGCTGTATTGTTAGCAGGAAAATTCTTCTTCGAGAGGATCGTTTCCTGCTATTGAAATCTCCTTGTGTAGGAAAAATTTGTCCCCGTGGACAAACTCATCATCCCCGGCTTCCGGCCGACACCGAAGTTTCTCCTGGCTCTACGACTCTGCCAACTTTTCCCAAGATTTTACTCCGCCCCACGCTCGTCGCCCGGCCCTCCATTCTTCGCTGTTTTTCGATAATAAATCACGTTTCGGCTTCTCTTCCGCTACGCCTGGCTTCCCCCCCCCCCTTCGCCCCGTATAAGGTCACCCCCGTGGGTCATTAGGGGGTCATTAAGGCGTACGCTAATGAATGCAACCCATAGGACTGATCCCTCCGTACAGAAATCAAACCCTTCGGTAACCTTTCCCCCGTCCCCTGAAAATTAGCCCTGTTAAAATCCGTGAACTTGGAACGAACTGCAGGAATTCCATGGCAACTGTACACCGAGCGCCGTGAAGAACTCATCTGGCGCTAGGAGAAACATAATTGATACCAGGTGAGGCGTTGGCAAAGCACAGTCGTTTTTCACGTTCCGCGCAGGTACATCCCAGATGTTCGCAGGAGGTGCAAATTTATTCTCCCGCGTGTTTCCGGCAAATTATCGGCCACGTGCGGACGAACTTGGATTCAGCCATAAAATTTCCTAATGGGGGAAACTTGCACACGAGGAACGTTTCGCCGCTGAAACATAAAGCTTCTTTCATACGCACCGCGAGAAGATCCGACGAACGGAACAAGGATATCTACGAAACGTTAAACTGGATCAGTCGGCCGAACAATTCCGTGTGTATATCGTAAACGGTGGGGGTAGGGAGTTAATGGCTATGTTACGTCACGTGTTTCGTAGTTTTCCAATTTGCCCTTTCGTGGCAAGGGGAACACGCCCTACGCACGGTGCCGTAACAAAGGGCAATAAACACGATAATAAGCTATCGGCAACAGATCGTCCTAACCCATGGAATGTCAACGGCGTTAAGCCCTGGGCGTTGCCAATCATTAACCGAGCCAATGATCCATCGACCAAACCATAACAAAATCTATTTTATTTGCATACTCGCACGGACAGTTATGTAAGTCACGCTATTAAATTTTTACTGCTGTGAATTTTTCCGGGACAAGTGCGATATTTCACTGGACCGTCGGCCGTTTGTCAAGGAAGGGTCAAGCGTCTTGCGCGGAAACGTCTGTCGCGCATTCGCTCGGAATGTTTGTCTCCTTGACGTTCAAAGTACGCGTCGTTATTAATCGCTGGTAAGTTTACACGTGCATTAGGCCGACGTCGCGCGTGTTTACAAGAGCTGAGGCGTTAGCGCGAAAACGTTTGCGTGACGAGGGGTCCAGCGGTGATTCAGGAGCATCAACAAATTTCCCTCCAGGAAACCGTGTTTCTCGGTAACAACCTGCAGAATTACTCAGCCGGCTTGTTCGTTACAACGTCATAAATAATACGCGGCCGAAAATTCACGGGCGGAGTCGGCGAATGAATTCGTTTCTAAATATCCGCTGATTCGGGAGGCCGGCAGTTTAATTTGACGGTTATTCAATTACGGTTATCTACGATCGCGACGCGGGATGCGTCACGGGGGAAGGGGAGTTTTCTTCGAGGCTGAAAGAAGTTAAATTGCCTTTTCCACGGTCGTCAGTCACTTTCGTTCTTTCGCCCGACCCACCATCCCCCCCTTTCTCGTTTCCTTTAGCGCCTATCGAAGAACAGTGATTTCAGTGAAAAAGAGATTAAAAAGAACTACGAATTTTACTCTGCAGAATAATGACATTACGTCGTTGTTTAAGTTAATTGAAAGATGTTTATGAGGAAGGCAAAGACACTTAAGGGAAACCTTGGGCTAACTGCCATTAAATAAATTACTCCGAAAACCTACGACGTTGCTCAATTGGTTCTCTTAATGGACATTTTATTTCCGCAATCCTTCAGCTTCCACGCTCTTTTCTGCCTCACGTTTCTTTTCCCCCATTAGAGGCTCGTCTTAGCCAACTAAATCCCGCGTCCTTCTCTCCCTTCTGCTCTTTTTCAGTTCCGGATTCACTTTGTCCCTCGCACTTTCGTGGGCCACGTGGCCTAGAGGATCGCATTTCCGGGCTGATCCCCCTTCCCCCTCGCGAGATATCCTCTCTAGCTGCAATGAGCTGGCTCATCGGTATCAGTGGGGATGGCAGGTTGACTCCGTCACACTCGTCGAGCCATACTTCCTGACTGAGTCATAGATCAACCCCCTCCCTCTTCTCCTTCGACGGACAGGAAAGAGGAAACCGAGGGACGAAGCCGAAGAATCGAATACTCACCCTTCCCTGCCTTCCCCGAAACTGCCAGGGTTTAGTGATATTGATTTCCTCAAAGGTCAGCTATCCCCTTCCTTGATTATTATCGGAGCAACGAGACACACAGGTGCGTCACGATTTTACGTATTCCTCATAGGAAAAAGATTGTCAACAATCCAACTCTTTGATCCACGCGCATTATTCCCGGATTCAACGAATTACCGTGGCACAGCGCATACTTTTCCCTGGGTAAATCGCTAACCAAAACCAACGTAAATTTTGTGGAATTCGTGTGGTTCGTTGAAAGCAAACTAGCTCGAGCGAATGGCTGACGTTCGCTCGGCATTGTTTGTCCGACTGCTAATTGGAATATAAATAGTAAGGTATGACGAGGCAGCGAAGAATTAAACATCCTGCACGGGCGGTGCGTTAAAGCCCATTGATTTCATGGCACGGATGGCAAATGTTTACGCTCGGCCTATGGATTCTTCGGCAAATGTTTGCACGCAGTGCGCCACTCGAATGGGCTATTCGCCACGGCTATTTTTCCCTGCGCGCGTGTGCCCGGCTCTGTAATTGCGACCCGTTTCAATGGTTCGGCAGTGTGATAATTCTGCCGTGAATCCCCGTCGCTGAGTTCGATATGGCCAGTTGGGAAAAAGAGAAAATGGTTAGCTAGGAATTCGTGGCTTCATCGTCGGGACATCGCGTGTTGGGGGGGGGGTTAAATTACGGGGAAAACTGACCGACGATTTCGCGTCCGTTCGCCCCGTCAGCGAGTGCATTTCGCCAGCGACGAAATACTCGCGGTTGCCTTATTGCTAGGTGGCGGGCTAAATTTAGCCATCTTTATTTCTGTACATCCGACATCTATCTCCGCAGGGTTCGCGTTGGAGAACCTTCGGCCCGTGGATCCACGGATAGGCCAGGGCCGAGTTCCTCGCTGGCGAAGCTTACACGTGTTCCACATTGGCCGGGGGGCCAAGCTTTGCCGCCGCTTTAGATCTCGATGCGCCGCGTTACGTTGTCAAACACATGGCGTTTAATGCGAGGCGGTATTGCTTACGGGTCACGGGAGCGGGCCCTTTAATCTTGTGGCCCCGCGAGCACGGGGAACAAGGCGGAATTGGCTTTTTCCATCGACGATCGGTCGATTCGTGGTAGCCCGGGTGTTTCTCGGTAAACCACTTGTCCGGCCCACGCGTCGCTGCCAGCGGTTTCTCGATGGACGTGAGACGTGGAATTCGAGGCATATGGCGAATCGAGGACGTGCACTGCCGCTCGCTATCTCCTCGGTATGAGCTCAGCCACAGGAACAGATAGTTCGTCCTCCTTGGAAGTCTGCGAGTTCGCAGATGCCGGTTCGCCAGTCATTCCAATTGCTTTCTCGCTCTTAGTGGACTCGTGGCAAAAACTCTACGAGCCTGTTGGCCTTCCACGTATACCCCGTTAACGTAAATCGACTCCTTCGATCCGAGAGGCAAATTTTTTCCCTTTGGGACCTTGGAGTTCTCTAGCCTGGCAATTGGCTTTCTCTTGCGAGGGCCTTGTTTTTGCCGAGTTCCCCCGGATCTTCATTATCCTCGCGGCAGGATTCGTAACTGAAACGTTGCTGGCCGTTATCTTCCGGGCGAGGGAAGGACCGTTGGACAAGGAGGCTCGTTGTCGAAGCGCGCACTTAGCTTTTGATTTACGGCCCCGCCTCGGCCGGCTGGAAAAACGAGCAGGCGAAAGCTCGGATCTCGGCGCCGGCCGGTGTATATCGCCTCGCATAATGAGCCAGGGCTTGTCTACCTGCCGAGGAGGGAGTCTTGTCGGCCGAGAGGAGCTTCACCGTCGGCTTGCACGGCGGCGATCAATTAAGCGCAGCCCGCAAAGTGCTAAGACGTTTATGGCCGACATCTTATTATACCCGGGGTCGGCGGAGCCCGGGTTCGTCGTCCCCTCGAGACGATCGGCAAAGTCGACGCCCAGGCAAACTTCACACCCCGCGAGAAACGGAACTGCGAAGCCCCTGAGGAGCGGGACTGTCTGCCAGCCGGATGTCTTACAAGACTCGTTTAGGCTAATTTCGGCGGCGACGATGATGCTTCTCATACAGGACGCCCCACGTAATTAATTGCCCACCCTCGACGCCTCGGAACCATCGATTTCCCGTCGACTGCCCCATCCCCCCACATTCCTTCCGTCTCTTGGCCGCGCCGATGCTCGCTCGGTCGAAGGTAATCGAAACTGATCTCACGCCCGTTCACCGTGATAAACACGTCCCCGACTTACGCAATGGCGTATACTGTTACAACCAACTTGAACCTCTTTCGATTCGCGGAAAGTATTACACCTACGGATTAATTAGACCTATTTCCTCGTAATATCAGTTTCGATGTAAACCGCCAAGTCCCCCGTTCTTATTAGCAGTTCTCTTGTGTCCGTGAGTCCCATTCTCTCGTTGCGACGCAACGACGATAAATTACTCGCTGAATAGAAAAGGAGCGGTAAAGATCTTTCGAGCGGACAGGATTATTCCAAGTTGGCGAGCCTAAAATGCGAGAACGGTACGTACTGTCGCGTGCGGAGGCAAAGCCCGCCGGAAGACAATGCGTATCAGCGGGCGCGTGGGAGAATGAAACTGGATCCGGGCGTTTGCGCGAGCCAGCGACAACCCACTTAACCGGCCGGTGTCGTAAATCACCTTGAAAAATAAATGAGAGGTCCAGAGGCCTAAGGCTCTGCGCGAATTTCGTTGGTCGAGCACAGCTTTTCGGCTGATCCTCGTATGTTAGACACCTCTGAAACCTCAGGGCGAAGCGTCGAGAATCCTCGGAGCTGAGCAAACATTTCTTTCCGACTGCAGTACTGTTCGCTTTAATAGGCAGTGCCAGGGATTCAAGTCCTTAGCGAGAAATCCGACGTCTCTCGAAGTCACTGACAAACGACCGGAACTTTGGCACTCGAGATTAACACTCAAAGCAACTTCGCACACCGTTACTGGCCTCATCAAGGCTTCAGTGTTCTTCGAGGCACTTCATCCGAGCCAGCCGGTCCTTCAGCCGAGGTATTTTCAGGCCGGAGTTTCATGAACCCCGGGCGAAAAGCGCGCGATATTAAATCCCGAAAAAGTCTTGGAGGAATGTCGGCCGGCCGGTATTTTCGCGTTAGCCGAGTTCCTTGTAAATTTAATCAGCGAGGCTAGCAGCTGTCACGTGATCGTCGCAATGAGTTCGCCAAGCTGGCTATAGTCAGCGGGCCGACGAGTAAGCGAAGCTACTTCATATGCGCGCTAAGAGCTACGTCAAATTGTTAATTAAAGTTTATGCATGCGGCCCGCCACGATCAGGGCTCGAGGGCACGTCAGCTGGTGCACGTTTCACGCCCGCGGCTATTGAGGACAAACTCTAAAACCTCAAGTGTCCAGCTTAGGGTTCTTCGATCTCGCCGACAGAGCCCTAACCCAGGGGAATGGCAAGGAATTTTCGTTGACGAGCAAGGATTTCCTCCGAAGGTGCTTTCGTCTGCCGGGTAATTCATTGCGGGGATTGACCTTTCGGCGACGATTGACCCGTGGCATCTGCGCCGAAAGCCGGGGGAGCTTTAGGGGCAAGCTTTTTCACCAAGGATCCAAACTTTAATCTCCCTGGACGTTCTTGGAAGGCGAGCAATGTGCACACGAGTGCACGCACGTGCGATAAACCTTCGTCTGTATCGGCAGACGACGTACTTGACTTCTCAAGAGTTACGTAATCGTCTTTCTATCTGCCTCTGCGATCCAACGGCGCTGGTTTCGTTACTGTTCCTCCGTCTTGGCACTCTATCCTTTCTCCCTGAAACATTGTCTGTTCCCGACTGCATTCTTCGCTGGCTGCAATGCGGCTGTTCCGGCTCGTTTGACTGATTCTCCCGTACACTCGTTTCCTACGGTGCTGCTCTTCGTCGTCCCGGAGAATCTCGCAGCTACTTCGCTTTTCCTGACCCTTCGAAAGCCCGCCTGGCAGCCGTCCCTTCGAGACCCTTCGCGTCTGTTTCTCGTCGGCTGATACAATCTCCTCCATACGGCAAAATAACAGCATTATCCTAAGATCCGGCGCTTCCGCGCGAGCGGTGCTTTCCACCGCGGAAGTCCCATGTATTAAAGCAAATACCGCTGAGAATGCGCAACAACGGCGCTCGATAGTGTCCGCACAACGCGTCATTATTTCGCCAACATTGTCGGACGTTTCGCGAGAATTTTCGATCAACCGGATTGGCGCAGTGGTCGGTCCTGGGAAGGGGTCGGATTGTATCGCCCCTACGTTCAATTATAACGACCGAGAGTAACGCAGATAACATCGGATTAATGTCGCAACATTACCTACGGTAAATGTTCATCGCTCAATGTCACACACAGGTCCACGGAAATATTCATACTTTGCCTAAAATGAGGCCTACGTTAAATTCAACGCAGCCACTTCTCGGAGCTTCTCGAGCTCGGTGGGAAATTTCCACAGGGGCACGATATTATAATGACTTTTAAAAGCGTAATTTAGCGTCCCGCTAGAAGGTATATTCGACGTAGATCATGGAAATTGATCGGTAGATGCGATCAGGCCTGGGCAACGAGGGCGAGATAATATCCTCCCTCGGACAATTACGCTAGGTGAGAGTAATAGAGTCAATATCGGATTAGCATCGGCGGCCATCGGTTGTCGCGGTAGTTGGCGGCAGAGCCGGTCAGAACGGTTCTCTCCCCTTTTCGCGCTGGCCGACCACATCGCCGGGAGAACGAATTGAATTAAAACTTTCCTCGACTCGGCTTTTGCCTCGCTGCTCCCTCACCAAGTGGCCGAGCAGAAACGTGGCGAACGTCGAGCAAAGCCAAGCAGGGAACCTTAACCCAGACGGATCGTAATAACCCTCTGATCTTGTCTTCGTTCGATTGGTTTCTTCGAATTATCAACCGAAGAATCCCGGGAAATTCATCTCTATTCCCGAACGGCCGTAGTAGGCGTGGACTCTATTTGCGGTTGTTGCTATTATCGTGCTTACTATTATTGGTGTCCCTGGCAGGGCCGGTCGCACGGCCAACGAACAGCCTGTGGTCGGAGCTGTTTAAAGGTGCCCTGCAGGGAGTACCTGGACCGTTATCGTGGCACTCGAAAGCACTGGAAGGAGAAGGACGGCGAGTAGACCGTAGGCAAGTGAGGGAGAGAGAGGGAAAGCGAGTCGACGTGGCGGTCTGCCTGGTTCTCTCGAGTGGGGAGGCTGGTTAAGCTCGAGAGCGATAACGGCTTATCGATCGGCGAGCGGTTCGCTTTGAATCTAGCGGAGAGTTATCTGACGAGCGTGAGGCATGTGCCGGCTACTGGCCGGTCTGGAACGGCTGTCGCGAGTTCCACGAGTTCCCCGGAACGTCTACGCTTTCGCATCGCCTGCACAGGGTGGTCCCGAAGCACGTGACATCGATCGTCAGTGGCCGTCCATCGACCCATCTATCGCTCGATAGAGCCGTTTCTTCCCACAGGCTCACGTACATTGCCCGGAAAATCGGCTCAGCTGAATTCCACGAGCCACGGAATTTCCCGGTAATTTAGACTAAATTCAATGAATTTATACGACCCCCCCGTAATAGAGCGGACGGTTCCTTTACGTCGAAAATTCGTTGAATCATGCGGTCGGAACATCTGGAATGTCTCTGTCGACCAGATGACTTGGCTCCTACGTTTCTCTAAACGGTAATCAACGGAGGGAAGGGGGGGCAATCGTGCAGGACCGTCATTCTTCAGGAAATTTCCGAGCGGACGTCACCGTTTCCGTGGGCCGAGCGTCAGAATTGAGGGACCCCCGTAACTGCGTTGGTCATTAGAGTTAATAAGCCGGCAGCCTTAAATAACGCGAGCCCATTGCGCCGGACGACAGTTATGACAGACAGGGACCATTGTTCTACGGGGGCATCGGTAATTATTGGGACCAGATGACGGTTCTCGAGATGGTGTGGCGTTTCAATTCGTCTCACCTATTCGCGGTATTCCTCCTCCGAAGAGACTGGACCGGAGTTCATGGCCCATTTAGGTGGGTAATGAAAAGACAGATATGACGAATGAGAGTAATCGCGCGTACACCCGGCGACCATTTCCCCTTCTTCGTCCTTCCTTTCCCCTCCCTTGTCAGCGCCGTCCTGACCCTCCTTTCAGGAAGATCGTAAAGAGCACGGGATAAAGAAAAAAAATAGATGGAAGTGCTTCCCGTGCTGGCAGAATGTCTTGTCGAATCGATATACGACAGTGGATTAGTTTGATGCCCCGAGGTAGACGACGGAATTATGTCCCATTGGCGAATTCTTTAAATCGTCCGACATTTCTCCTTCTTATCCCCTAGATCCTCGTTTCCTCCCCCTTGCTTTTATCACGAGAATATCGAGTTGAGCGAGGACCTCCCACCTCCGCGGACGTACTTCATTTCATCGGTTCCTCGGGCCATCCCCTCACCCTCGTCCTCCCTGATCTCTCGGTGTGTGGACCGGCGTAGGACAGGCGTCTACTCTAATTTCATCGCTGGAGCGTTTGGCATTTTACCCGCGGCGGTTTGCCGAGCGTCTTTGAGTGCCGTTCGTACACGTCGACCCGATCGTTCCACCGCAGACGCCCTGGAATTCCTAGACGCCGCGCACGTAAAGTATTAGTCGAGGACGTGGATGATCGGTGATTAAAACGTGGAGAAAGTTCCCTCAACCGGGCGATAGCCGCGCGACCGATAAAGAACCGAGCCGACGGGGTACGTTGAACTTGGAACGATTAACATTTTACACCGCGGTCCAGGCTTGTATTCCCTGACCAATCGCCTCGGGAATTACGTGCAGGAGTTAACAATCAGGAATAGACGATGGTTAGTGCGATAACGAGTGCCAAAAACCTTTACACGATACTTGCTTCGAAAATCGCCCGTATCGGAATACCATTCGAGCTTCGCGGTATATGAAATTCTCTGGGAAACATATTCTGTTTCTCGAGGATATGAAAGCATCGCCGGCGATATGCGCATAAAGTCGGCCGTAGGTGCGACATGATCCGGTAGATCGATGGCCAGAGGCTCACGAGAGATGTCCTTCCCTTTCCTCAGGATAATATAACCCAGCAGGTTGCAGGTATACGCAGGACACCTCTGACAACGAACCGAGGGGATACCGCGGCCCTTATACTTTCAAATCAGCCGAGACTCGGGGAATACGAAATCGAAGGGTCCTCGACTCACTTCATTCCCTCGCAACCTGTCTCCTTTTATTTCATTTTTCCCTCTCCATCTCCGTCTCCCTCCAACTTCCTCCTCCCACTGATTCTACCTTCCTCTCTATCTCTCTCGATCCTCTTTCGTTGGCCTTCGTCTGGTCCTCAGTCGTTCAAAGACGATTCCGCGGCCAGGCTGTACTTTCGGGTTTCCTTTCAACGGCGGTCCATTGGACGAGCCGGGGAACGGGGGAGAGGGGGGGCTGATGGTCTGGTCAATGCTCGCGAAAATTGGCTTCTAAATCTTGCCGGCGGAATGAGTCCCCCCTCTCTCCTTCCTTGCCGGACTGTCCGCCTGGTCGTTCGTCTCTCCCCGAGGCCCGTTTCCACGCTCTTGCCAGAGGGGGGGGAGTTGAGCACCGGAGGGTGGAACGGGGGGGAAGGAGATCGCGAAGGGCAGGGGGAAAGCCCTGACGGTCGGCCATTGTCGACGACGTGGGGGCTTACCGTCTCGCTGCGACGAAAATCCGCGAGGCAACTTTGCGGAACGGACTTCCATAAGTTGCATTCAATGGGACATCGGTATAAAGAGGGCATAAAAAACGGGGCAAAGAGGGTTGGTGGGGGAAGAGGAGGACGAGCAGTCGTGGCATTGTGGACAGAGAGGGACGCGCGGTGCCTTTCTCCCCGGCCTTTTCTCTTCTTACTCCCCCTTCTTTGTAACCCCCCCCCCCCTACCTTTGGTCGTTTTGCCTCTTCCATTCCCTGGCCTCTTTTTTAATCCGTCTACACTTTGGTCGTTCCCTCCTGTTTCCTGTAATTCCACTCCCGCGCGATATTTCTCCGCCCTTCCGCGCGCTCTTTCAGACGTCGAACGTCTACTTCCTCCTCCTTCCCCTCGGTGTTTTCACGGGCCTCGAATTTGACGGGCATTCACTGGACTGTTGGCAAGGCGCAATTATTCCCTTCGTTGCTCACCTTCGGCCCTCGTGTCCGTCTTTAACTTTCTTTCGGTTCCTCCTCACACGCCCATACTTCCTCGTGCATCGTTCCCTTCGCTGACCATTACACCTAATTCCCTGAGCCATTTCCATGGTTAACGGGCAAACTTGCTTCCTTCCTGAACTGCCTTCCGTGATTCTAATTCCCGTTCCTGCTCTATCCTTACGGCTCGCCTCGCCGTGCTCTTTCATTGGACTTTTCTTCGCTTCGGCTTCTCACGAGCACGGGACTTTTAGTATTCTGCCCCGGCGGAGATCGCTGCAATTACGGCTGTCTTTGTTCGACTTTCCGCTCATCATCGTCGATCCTGGGGAACCGAGCCGCCACATCCTTCCTGTCCTGTTATTTCTCATCCTCTCGCCTGGCCGTTCGTTCATTCATTCGTTCGTTCGTCCGAGAAACTCGAGTTCTCTCGCCATTGTTACGCGCAATTATCTTCTCTTCGTCCTTTGCATCTTCACTTTCTAGTTTCCCGTACTCTCATTGCTTCCGTTGGTTCTTCTTTACCTCCTGGTCTCTCCCTACGGGCTTCCTCTTTCACGTCCCACCCCGTTGCTCGTTACACCGTGGATATTAGCCGACCGTAGCTTCTGGCAACGAGAACGCAGCCTCCAGCACGTTGGCTACCGGTTGTTACCGGTAATCGTGCCCGTCCATCTCGCACGAGCCGCACACTCGTTTCCGCCCGCGATTCTAATTGAGAATTTGCTCGGCAGATTGGACCTGTCACGGTTGAAGGTTACACGCGTGTTCGTTATATGCGCGCGGAATACCCCGATTCCCGCAGGGAAACAACCAGGGACGGCTCTCGTAAAGATCAGTCCGTCACAGAATTGTACAACAAAGAAATATCATAACACAAAATTCGATCGTCGGACATATTTACCGCGAATACAGCCGCTCTTGTCTTTTATTATCCGGAAGACGCTGCGAAGAATTTTATTCGATCCCCCTAGGTGTTCACAGTCCGCGGATAAATCCCCGCAAAATTCCAATTTTCCCTCGACACCTTGAATACCGGCACGGTGTCGTCCTACCCTTAGGGCATGGGATCATTTGGAATTCCCTTTCCTTTCACGGATTTCTCGCGGGATCCAGGGATCAGCGGGTCCTCGAGGACGGTCGCCAGGTATTTCCCGCTAGGCCGGTCGACCTTCCCCCTGGCTCTTAAGTATTCGGCGCGCATCGTTGCCGTTATCTGCCCGGTTATCGGGAAGCTTCGAACACGCACGTGCGTGTTGCCCACGTGCAGGAGCGGGGGGTGGTCGAGGGGAAGGGGGCGGTTAACGCCGTGCGCAAATACCAAACTGTCCGGGTGTGGTCCCCGGTTTCTCCTGGAAACGTGATCCCCGTGGCAAACCGCTGTTTACCGACAAAACTCTCCCCTTGTCCTCCCCTTCCCCCGGGTTGCCGAGCCATGAGGACGGTCGACCGTTTGATCGATGTGTGTCTTAATCGGTGTTTCCAGCGCGATTCGCCGATGTCTTCCGGTGATCCCGGGACGAACCGCTTCCGGTGACGGCACGTGAGATGCCTGCGATTTCACGCACTGGAGAAAGGTGCGATAAACGGCCATGGAGATGGTGCGAAAGGAAAATAGATAAGAAGGAACCCGGAATTCCTTCCCTCCGGGTTTCCTTTATCTATTTGCTGCCGAAGAAGGTCCACCGGAGATAGGCTTAGCGTCTGGTAATTCGATGAAAATCAGATCCCTAGGGTCCGGCAAGGAATTCCAGAACGGTTTTACCTGCCGTCGACATTTCTTTTTTTTTTTATCACCACCCGGCGATCTAACGCGGCTGACGATCGATACTCGTATTATTCCTGCTTGTCTGGGCGAGTGCATTTTTTCACCATAATTTAAAGTGCAGCAATTAGCCGGCGAGGTTGGACCGTTTTTACGCGCGCGCGCGCGCGCGGGCTTAATTACGGGCGAGCAATATCGATGGGGATCATTGAATATTTCAGCTCTCCATTAGCGGAATGAAGCGGGAATTTGGCAGAGACACGAAAAATCCTGCTTCGACGGTGGTCCGGCGAGATTCTTCCCCGTCCGAGCGGCAGTGAAGAAAGCCGCGTAGAAAAAGTTGCGCGGCAGGAAGCTGCGTGTTTGTTGTCTTAGGTCCGGGTACGGAACGAAAGAACGAAACTCGGGAACGTCACGACGCTTTTGGCGCTTCGGAATGCGCTTTGCGCTGGCGCACGCGTGTGTTTGCAGGGTCCTAAAGAAACATACGAGGCGCCGGCAGTTACGAAGGAGTTATGGGAAAACAATGGTTTCCGGATACCGAGCACCTGCGACTTTCAATATCGCCCGGCCGTTCTTCCCCCGTTACTCTTTTCCCACGTAATCCCCCGCGCGATTTATTTCCCCGTTTATTCCTAATTATTCCGACCTTCATTTTGCCCGACATTCAATGCCGCCCGTCGGTCCGGTTTATCATGAAAAAAAAGGTCAAATGAAACAGCACACCGGAACAGTCCTTTTTTTTCTATTTGACCGGAGGAATTTTCAATCAGCGGAATCGACGATATTATTAAATTCGGCGGGGCCCCTGGGAGTCTATGAATAATTTCCCGTTTAATACATTTGACGTGCTCAATAAGGTCGGCCATGTCACCAGCGTGATCCAATACCCAATATCACTTTGAACGCGGATCGAGACATCGGAGGACGTGAAAATCGATACATCTACACACCACTATGGTTAATAAAACATACGGAGATAGTATTACGTGGCGGGGACATTATGAACGTTGCCCTCGTACATAGTGCGAGTTGACAGCTGTGCAACCGATGCAACCGCAATGCTTACCGTAACATTTTCTCTCCTTTCGTCTATCCTTCCCGTCTCTATTAGATCTGTTAGCAATTAGATCTGTTTCGTCTGTCTCATCATTCAGAGCCTCTCTCTACTCGCATCTTTACAATAGCAAGTCTTGACCTCTGTGTATTCCCACTATGTTTTCCCTTTTGTCTCTGTCGCGTTTTTCGCATTCCTGTCTCCTAGCATCAACATTGATTCATGTCATACTTCTAGTGGGCACAGGGAAGAGACGGGGAGTGACGTGTGTTTGAAAATAATTTGCAGTGAATTACGGAACGGGTCGAACATCGAGCGATGTAGTTCTGATTAGTCCCCCTCTTTCATCTAGTTGCAATAATTCCGCCCCTATTCAGCGGGATCTCCTACGTTCTCTTCAATTTCCCTTATCTCGGCAGCGTCGTTCGGACGTCGTAGAAAAAGTCGAAAGAGGGTGGGCAAGTTCTGTCAATCTAACGAACTCCATCTCTGATAAGCCGATTATTTGGCTGGGCTGGAGATCGATTCTCCTTTGACTCGGTCGTACGCGATTCTCTGGACCGCAGACTGCCGCCCCTTATCTGCCGGACAAATAGAAATGCCTTTTCTTCCGTGTCCCCTAGGACGATTCGACTCCCAGTCGACTAATCAAACACTTGCCATGTTTCTCCCCAAGAACGTCGTTTCCGCTAATCAATTGGCCGGCTTTCACAGGAATTTTTCATCCACGTTCTACCATCCTCGTATTGTAATACGAAGCGAAGAGTTTCTGTTGGCGAAGTGTGCGAGTAAAAGGTCGACCGCGGTGGTTGGAGTCTCGTTTGAAAAAGAACCGAGGGGACTGTAAATATGACTCTTCGCGGTTCTTCAAATTCCTGTCGACACAACAATGGCGGGGCCTTCGAGTCGCTTTCCACCGGTTTAAGCGGCTTTCCACGACTACTTACCGTCGATTACGCATCCAGAAGAGGCCGAAACCGAGCCGCGCGTTACTACAATGGTAAACACAGGGCGGAAGGGAGAACTCACAGCTGTCGACCGGTAGCTGCCGTTTCCGCGGCGAGAGACGAGGGCGGAAGGATCCTAGGAAGCTCGAATTACGATACTCGTTACGAACCACCGACGTCTCGAGTTCCCTTGCACACTTTTAATGAGTTCCACGGCACGGTCAATTTCCCAAGCAACTCCAGGTTTTTCCCCTTCACTCCCGCGGGAAGTCAGGAGTCATCGCCCGTTGCTCAGCGACAATTGGAAAACGAGCCACGCGTCTTTAAATCCTTAACAAGTTTAACGAGAATAGGAGGAGCGAATGTCCAAACAAAAAAAAAATCTGTACCTCAGCGTGCAGTTTAAGTGTCGTACGTTTGAAATCTTTAGAAACAGTAGCGCTGTTCTCGGATGAATGGAATTTCAGCGAACGTAGGCCCGGTTATCCAGTGGTCATAAACCGAGCATTCTACTGCTCCTTTCAAGGTGTCGTACAGGATATTACCTGTCAAGGGACATGACTTACGCATTTTGTAATAAAGTCTTTCAAGTCGACCGACGGGAGTTTGGCAGAGAACGCAGCCACCTTCGGTAAGGCGGGTTGGACCATTAACGGAAAACGTTCACGTTCCCCGAACGAGGATGGATCTAACGTGAGGGGTTGGAGCGGGGGAGGGGGGAGTTTGTTTGCCGAGCGTTGGAATATCGAACGATCCGAACGTTCGCGGACAGTGCGCTATCGGAATTACGAGCGCGTAACAGCGTTCCGCAGGAGCAAGTAGGTCGTCCCTGTAGAAAGTAGCACGTCGCGATATAACGGTTAACGATCCACAAATGTCACGATGCAAGTGAGAAATGGCAAGCGCGCGGTATTAATGGCCGGCGTTAAGAGGAAAAACGCGCTCGTCGAGCGGGAAAAATGCGAACGGACCGCCCGGAGATAGGGATCGCGTGGGCGCATGCTATTTGCACGCGGCTGATTGTGTAGAAAGCGACAATTGCCACGTTTCCATTGAAACAAGCTGAAAAATATTTAACGCCCCTTAACGTCGTACGGTAGACTAATAGTTCCTCGTGAGCGTTCGTCATTGTTCTCACTCGATTGCCCGGAACAATCTATTTGCCATCGACTGGGGTACAACGAAATCGGAGAATAGAATGCCTTGGCAATTAGCATGTTAGCATTGCGAGCGACCGAAAAGTAGACTAATTGATTCTTATTAGCGTCTATCACTCGTGCGCGTTCGAGTCGCGGCAAAAACGTATTTCTCCCGTTCGCTCGGAAAGTCAGGTATTCGGGTTACGAGTCGGATATTTCCATGTCCCTCGGCGCTAGGGAAACCTCGTGCGAAAAACTTGCTCGCGAGAATAACGAGATCGGTGCCCGGGGCGATGACGAATCGAACGCAACGGCCAGAGTGCGGACGGATAATGCGCTCAATTTACGCAATTATGGTAACGAAGCGAGCACGTGTCGGCCTGAAAGAGCGCGGACAAGCGAGAAAAGGGTACTCGCTGCGCAAGAGGAACAAAGATGAACAGAGAGAGAATTGTAGGGTCGTAGAGAAAAGTCATCTTCCGCGGAGATGGCTATCGTCGATGCCGTAACAAGGACCATTAGCTTTTTGCTTTATTGCGTTACTGGTCTCCTGCTGCGCCTGCGACGACGTCGACGACGGATCAAATAACTTTCATTAAGACAAACGACTCGAGCAAGGCGCGTAGCCGAACGGTTGGCTTTTCTTAGGCGTCGGTCCGCTTCTGAGGGGGGTGCAACTATCGTCTTTATCGTCCGATCGTCCGAGTACAAGCGAGCGCATCTACGGGTACAGATTAAGCGGTCATCGTTTGATAAACGCAGGGACACGACAGCTGACGTGTCTGTGCGTAGCACTGGGTATTTGTCCTACTTCGCTACCGACAGGACGATTATTCTTCGTGTTAGTCGAGGCGAGACCCCATGCTGACGGACGAAGGGGTGTTGCCGGCTTTAAAATACCCTATCGTTCCCCCGCATCTTCAGCAACGAACGGGAGTAAAGTAAATTACACGTTCATTAGACTAAACTTTGCTCCACGAGACACACACACACGTACGTCCAGCTTCGTTTCTCTCTACATCGTTCAACTATTTTCTCGCCATTTTTCACTCCCCCCCACCGGATCTTCCGTAGCTCGAGATAAGAATACCTGTGGATTCAATTTGTCGAAGACTCGCGCATTGGATTTTAGATGGTTCGTTTTTACGGCCCTGATGCTGAGCACTGTACGTTGATCGCGTTCGACGACGTCCGGGAATCATGGCAATTAGCCGTTATCTGTAATTTAAGACGCCGCTTGTGCTACTTCGGGCTCGAAGCTCGAGATGCGTCGGAACTGCCGTGTTATCGGGGTCATTCGGCGATGTGGCTCCGTTCCCGGGGTTATCGGGACATGCACGAAGACGATGCAACAGCCGCCGTCGATTCCTGACATCTCGCCGACGCATCGGTCCACGTCATTACGAACGACTTCCTCCGTAAGAAGGATCATCGGGCCGCTTTATCGGAGATAACGCGACGCCTGACGTTGTATTTTTAACATAAAAGAGATGCGCACGCTGGCCGGCCGACCTCCGAGCGATTAGATCATCCAAAGAAATTTTCCGTCCTACGAACGTTCCAAGTACAAACTATTACATTTTTAGATCGCCCATTTTCCCGAGACGGAACAGATGGTTAGGAGCAACAAGATAAATCCACGCGATAGGAAATTTATCTCGAGTCTACGAGTGTTTATAGGAGCACTTTATGGTCCCTGTGAAAAAGTTAATCCGTTTGGGAATGAAAATCGTGCCAATGCAAGAAGAGTATTTACGAGGCATATGCGCCCGGCTTTCGGAAAATCACTGCTCGTCCGGCACTTTCAGACGAGTCTGCAATGGAGAAAAAATGACGGCGACGGTGATGCGTTCGGGGCGGGGGGAGACTTTTTTCGGCCTGGGCCCGGGGCGAAGTGGGGTGGACAGGGGGGGGGGGGGTTACGTGGTGCAACTAACGACGCGGCAGGTCGAGTAAATCAGTAGGGAGAGTGACGATAAGTTTTTGCTCGTTACAACCGGCCTGGGAAGCTCATTACGCGAGCCCCCCTTGACCCTTCCCTTCCCACCAGTCGACGAAAGCGGGGGGGTGAAAGGGAGGTGCGTGACAGGAGCTTCCCGAGCTCGGCCATCGACCATGGAGAAAAGTTTGGCGGGATTTGCGGAGTTGCCGACGGAAACTGGCGGGACTGGCCGGTCCATGGATTTGGCTGGGTGGAAACGCTGCTAAACTATCACGCAGGAACGCGCAACGACTAACTCGATAAACCGGGCGTTTCGTGGGAAACGAGCGTGAGGAGCGAGTATGATCGATTCAACGGCCACGGTTATGTTCCAATCCGTTTATCCGCAAGGACTCGTGACAATCGGAGCAATCACGCGGTTTATAGTGCCATAAAATCTCATCGATTAAGCGCGTTAGGAATGGCCGAACGAGAATTATGCCAAGTTATGAACCTGTCCCAGGGTGAACTCATCTGTTGGGAGATTCGAAGGAAGAGCGATCACCGCGCGAACTCTTGGAGATAATTTGGCCTGTCTATTTTTGCACCGGCAACGTGACGCTGGAATGTCAGTTCGCCGCACGTCGTATAACATCCGGTGGCTCGCGTATATCGCGAGCACGGGAACGTTAATCCCGTGGAATTGTCGCGAGAAAAGCGAATTTTCGATGCGAGCCAAATAACGTTTAAGGAACGACTCGGGGAACTGTAAAAGCGAAATCACGGCCGTTGAAATTCGCGCAGCGAATTAACGGAACTGCGAGCGAACCGGGCAAAAATACGGACGGTTAAGAATTTCGGTAATAGCGCCATTACCGCGAGGATTTCGTACATAATTTTCCGTGTAAAACTTGAAGAACCGGCATTATCCGGGCTTTGAGGACGGCCACTAGCCGACGGCTCGACGATGAGGCAAATTTGCGTAAACCGCGAGCAAAGTCACGACGTTATGGCTTTCCGTAAAATGACGGCTCAACGATCCAGGTGGAGGGGGGGGGGAGGAACAGGATGGAGGGGGAGAAGAAGCAAGCAGGGGTTCGCCGACCGGTCCGACGAAATTCCAGAAAGTCGGCATACGGGGCCGTTAAGTCCGCGGAGTTATCGTGGTTCCTAAACGTGCACGCACACGGTTGAAGGTCCGCGCGCGCGCACACGATGGCGCGGGAATGGCACGGAACTGACGGTGAAATTTAGTGGCGAGCCAGTCGGGGCTTTCCCGTTCCCGCTGGACCAAACGTGCCTGGCCTTCGTGTGCGTTCGCGTTCGTACGGAAGGACGGCGACGACGGCGAGCACTCTGCTCCCCGTGGCCGTTCCTTAGTGCACCGTAGTCGAGTCCAATTACGTTGGAAACCAGTTTGCCAGGGGGTTGCTCGGCAGACGGGAGGGGGAGGAAACGTCGTTGCGCATCGGCACTGGGCTACCGTTTCTTACCACCGGCGATCACGCGCCGATCGCCACTCGTTTTCCTTTAATTATGCCCGGCGCGGAACGGTCATGGCGTACCGTAAATCTGCGGCGGAATACGCCACGAGAATCCGGCCCGCCAGTCAATAATCAGCGGGCGAGCGCTTAAGGAAACGCCCCACCGAGTATCTCAACCTTTTCGAAGGACCTTAAGGACCTTCACCACTGTCGTGCGTTGCGATTAAACGTTCGATGAGCACTCGTTAAAACCGTGATACCTGAGGGAGAATCCAATTACGAAAACTTCAATTCCCTGCGATTAGCTCAAAGTAGTTGCTAGGCAATTTAAATATCTACGGAATGACCGTGGAACAATTTACAAATAAGATTGAGGTGCGATTGGTATTCGTAGGAATCGAAGGGGGGGGGGAGATATCGACGGGAAAAATAATTAGGCGGCTTTCGTATCGGGCCGAATTAGGTTTTTAAATGGCGGCAGAAGAAGGGGGCAAGGGACTGGGACGGGGGGGGGGGGGAGCAATCGATGAGGGAAGAGTTTGGTCCCCCGTCGTCTCTCAAAACGACGACGGAGAAGAAGACGACGACGAGTTTCTGTTAATTATGCAAAGATTCCGCGGTGTCGCGACGGCCGACCTCAGAATCCACTACCGGCCCTTATCCATTTGTAATTGGACGGCTCGGCCAGGGCAAATAATTATCTCACCGGCGTCTTGCCGTTAGACGAGAGGCCGAAACTCGAAATGCCCGGGCTCGTTCGTTTAATTAAACTCATCTGTCAATGGTTTAATTGACTCGTCCGGGCATCGCTATCCGCCGGTGCTGATCGACACCGGTTGTCGCACTCTTTTCTAACGCCTGTTTGTCAGCATTAACGAAGCTCTCCTCGCCGGGGAAACTTAACTGGCCGAGCTGCTAATTAATTATGCGACGGCGCGCACGTCATGACGATCCAGTCTCAGTCTTCGGCGGTCGACGCGAGTTCTCGATAATTGGACGACGCCGACGGGAATGTCTTATCGCTGGATTATCGTCGTGGACGTCCATCGGGAGCACCTGCGATTGCCCTCGAAATTTCGCCATTCCCCTTGATGCCTCGTATCGACAACCGCGTGCGGAACAAGCCTAATGATTATTAGCGCAAAGGGGGGAGTACTTAATTGAAGGTGCTACGAGACAGCGATAATCTCCCCCTTGAGATTATTGACGGACCGACGAGGCGATCGACAGGTCTCCGAGGAAGGATTCTCACGTAGGTTTACGAGAGGGAAAGGAGAGACTTTCTCGGGCTGGTGCTTTCGGTAGCTCGGTTAATTATCTTATCGAGTTCACGCTATTCGCGCCCGGCTCCTTTGTCAGTATCAATTACGTAGAGCGGAGGTCGTTTTATGACGCTCAGCCGTCCTCGTATACCTGGGCTCTTTACGCTTCCCCGTCGGCGTCAATTACGCGCCGAGCCAGAAAACCGGGCCGGCTGGCGTAGTTTCCGCGGACGATCGGCGCGGGGAAGCCTCGCCGAAGGGGTCGTTACTTTTAATTACGCGCTGCTGCCGTCGGTTATGCACCGGCGGTGTGTCCCGCGATTCTCCAATCCCTCCCCCTCCCACCTTGAGCCCCCTGGCGTCCTGATAAGGCGGTTAATAATTAGACGTTGGCCCGGTCCAGGAACCGAGATACTCTTGCCGAGTATTCCTCTCCGTTTTCGCTCCCATTTTCCCTTTCCACGTCCGCTGTCCCCCCCTTGCCTTTCTCGGCGAGGTGCCAGGCGCCTCTCTCACCGCCGACAGGGATTTATAATCCACTTGGCGCCTGATTACCCGCTTTAGCTCTTTCCCCGATCGGGAGATTAGACGGAGAAGCGGAAACAGAGCGAACCGAGGAAACGCGACTCGTCCGAGAGAGAAATATCGATATTATTCCTTTGAGTCTTTCCCCCGGCTTCTACCGCGGCGACTTGTAAGCGAATTTAAACGTTCGGTGGATCACTGATTTATTCCAACTTTCCAATTTGCGGGAAATTAAGCGGACGACCGAGTTTTCTCCGTCCACTTACCGGCTGATAAGGATCTACGAGCGCTCGTGGGAAGAATACTCGAAAAACCGGGGATAATAGGTGCGTTTCAATGGCACGAAGAGCATATAATAATTCGTTATTGCCGTGCTGAGCCTTGCACGTAATTGCCAGGTAGTCGGGGAATTTTCTCAAACGAGATACGGTCTTACTTCGCGGGTAGTCCTTTGACCTTCGATCACCTATGCACCCCGCTACGTACGATAATGGCGAGAGCGTGCACCTGGCCCCGCAAAACAACGGTCACCTTTTCCTCCTTCCCCCTATCCCCCCCCCCTGCAATTTCACCGACTTGGCTTTCTTGGCGAATAAAACGGTAGGTCGGCTTTTCCATAGCGTCGAGCATCGACGAGACGGTTTACCAATTTATAACGTCTGTCGGTCTCCCGAGCGGCGAGTGTACCTGTTTCGTGTCTACATGCTTCTACTACACGCTTCTACACGCGTAGCCCATTAATCGAGAGTCCGTTTCCCCTCCCATTCCTCCGGCCAATCCTCGTGCCCCCCTCCTCAGTCCTTACCGAGCGACCGAGCTTTGTCCGGCTGTTACTCTGCTCTCCTCCGAGCAATTACCAATTGTAATTGTAAATACTACGCTCGCGGAAGAATTCGTTTACGGCGTAGGAGCACAAGGGGCCATGGTATTCCCGGAATGATCATTCTCAAGGACGTGTAGTTACGATCAATTGAATCGATCCTTGAGAATCGCCGTTTCGACGCGTTCGATGCAAAGAAATTTCTCGAGATTTTCGTCTTTCTCCGCGGGCACGAACGGTGTTTGTGGAAATCCATGTGTGTCTTCCGAGGAAAGCGGAACGAGTTTATTGCCGGACGGAAGGTCAGCGCGTATGCTTGGAAAAAGGTTCGGCGGAGTTTAGACAGCCAGCTTTGGGATCTTCGCTCGCCGTGCAAATATGTACCTGGGCATTACGGTTACGTGTTTCCGTCCGCGGGTCCAAGAGGCCGCGGGACATCGGTCCTGCGTTTGTTTTCCCTGCGACAGTGAGTGACACGGGCATCCACCTGTGTAAAGATCGTTCCTACCGCTTGAGATAAAAGTATGGGAACGACAAATGCCCTGGCCCTACGAGGGAAACTCGGACTGTGTTTTCGAGGTTTCACAATTTCCAATGAACGGGAATCTATGAAAGAGGAGCATATGAATTCTAGTGTCGAGTCAAGTCACGAACTTTCAGCCGCAGTCCGAGGAAGCAAATGGATTAACATAAACAGCCGGCCCATTAGAAAGGGTACATTTGTCATCAACATACACGCCCATCCCCTCCCCCCGGGCCTATCGGGGATTCTCAATGCTACACGGAAACAATGAAAAAGCCGCTGTAAATAATGGCGGACTGGTTCTCCGGTGTCAGTGGGCTCGAAGGATGATTTACGCGCAACAAATCTCCGGCGTTCTATCGGGACATCGCCGCGACCGGCACTAAAGGGATACGCATAATGGACCACTGGCCGCGTACGGCAGAAATAACAAATCATAAATAAAGCGGCTCTCGCGCGGGAAAAGGTTAAAAGTCCGTGTAAATCTCGCGCTCGCGCCGCTTCCCACAGGTATTAATAACGTCTATGAGGGGCGGTGCCCGTTGTTTCTAATGGATTTTTAGAAAAAGCGCAAGAAGAAGCGAGGAGGAGGAAGCTGGGACAGGATTTTATGAACGACGACAGAAGCATTCGTCTTCCTTTATCTGCGGATGGTTCTCCGAGCAGCGACTCTGGCCGTTGAGTCGTCTCTTTCTAGCCGGCAGCTCGAGTACTTGCTTCGCCGAGAGAGCACGGGAAACACGTGGCCCGCGTCAACTTTAAACAACTTCCTCTCGAGCGCGAGATACACGAGAAGCCGAGGGAAAGAGCGACCGAGAGGGAAAGAGAAAGAGGGAGCATCTCCTATCTGCGGCTTCTCACTGCCGTTACCGTCTCATAAAGGGTCTAATTGTTTCAAGGGCTCGTTCGGATTAAAAAAAGACGAAGCCGTGCCGATAAATTACTTCCTAACGTCTGGTCTCTGATTTGCCCGCTTCCTGCATCGGAATTGAAAGCACCCAGCCGTCGTGGTTCTCAGGGCTCTTAAAGAAATGTGTCTGTTAGCGAAACGTTTCCACGCCTCTAGGAGTTGTCGCCGGTGCAACGTAGGAAACCCGTCTGCTCTAAAGAGTCTTAACCACGTGTTCCGTCATCTAAATAGCTTCAAGTCCGCTTGGCTGTCATAATATTCCTCATCTTCCTACGCCTATAAATATCTACGGCGCAAAGAGTTACTCGACATTCCGAGTTTTTGCTAGAATCCTCGTATAAATGGATTCAAATGGAAATATGTTTGAAAGTTGCGCTGATAGAAAAAGAGGTGCAAAGGGATAGGAAGAATCGGAGGGACCGGCTAGGAAGTTTCCTTATCTCGGTGGTATTGCTTGTGGCCGTCTACCTCTGTATTATCTGCCCACACTTGCGCCCCCCGCGCGTGATTTACCGTGGTCGTACGATCGGCAGGCGTGCACGGGAGGAAGGCATCTCCCTGGGGTTTTACAATTACCGCTAAAAACTCATCTCGGTATACGGCAGTGTATTGCCGAGGCGGACAAAAGCGTTATCTCCAGCACGCCTCGGCTTTTAACTCGCGGACGCGTACCTCTTTATTATCTGCCCACTCCGTTCGACGCCCGTCGTGATTTACAATCGCTGACGATCGAGCCCGTGCGTGTCGGCGAGTTAGCGCGTCAACGAACCAACGAAGAAGGACGGGGAAACTCTCTCGGCGAAAAATAGAGGCAACCTAACAAGTCGTATTGCCCTAATTCGTCGCTTCACGTAGCTCGATATTTCTTCCTGTTTGTAAATAAACATCCGCAGAGTGCCGAGCTCTGACGGAGGTGCAAGATGAAAGGGGAATAAATTGAAGTCCAGGGGCGACGGGAAGGACGAACGACGAAGCAGAAAGGGAATTGCAGAGAGGGTCGGGCGAAACTCGCGTTTTACACGGATCGAGGATGCGTGATAAGCCGCGACGAGTATTGCCGGCGCCTCCGTCCTCCCTACGAGCGCCACGCGAGTCAGTACACGCGTGTGAGTTTGCACGGACACGCGTCTGTGTAAACTTGTACTCGTAGCCAGTACCCGCCGGCACCGTCGCCACTTCCTGGCGCGTGCGCTTCGTCGGCCAGGTCGCCGGCCAGCTCCGGAACTCGACACACGGGTCGCCGAAAGACCATTCGCACTCACACACGCGTGGCTCATGAGGCTCACGCACACACGGACAGGGAGGTGTGGGATGAATGGGCACGTTACAGCTCGTAACCTCTGGCGGACACTGCCGTTCCAGTATATATCGTCGTCAAAAGACACCGGGCACCGTTTCTCCTCGTTTACCCGAGCAGTTTTCTCGCTGGCCTCGAAATAAATCGGAGCAGGATACAGGTCTGCAGTTTCTACGGATAGATGGACCAAAAATGCCGCGGGCAGGGTACGTGGAATGGCTTGAACTGGTAATAGTGTTTGGAGAGATGATTGGCAATGACTCGGTGCAGGTGATTAGGAGGAACAGAAGTTGCAGAGTAAATGTGAGTCAGCGTGCCATGGCTAGAGACTTAATTACGACCCAGTTTCCTGCTCCGGAACGTCGCACGGTGGACGCAGAACTCGAGACGAGTCCACGAGGGCGAGTCTTAATGAGCTCGACGCCCCCGCGGCTCGTCCTTCTGCTCTTCTCTCGAGTTCTGGTAGTCATTTTCTCATGAGCCTAGCGGTGCCGGTTTGGCCCTCATTCGACGCTGCGCTGACTTGCGAAAAAGCCCTCGCGTCCGCGCTAATAAGTCGAAAAAGCGACTTCCGCCCTGGCTAATCCATCCTTCGTCCGGGAAAAAAGCACTGACAGTCTAGGGAAAATGGGAGCGGACGAAGGAGACTAGAGCGGTGGGGGAGGGAGGCAAGGGGCGACTGGCAATGAGAGGAATTTAAAGCGAGAGATTCCGGGTAAACATCGCGAGAGAGAGTCGATCCATCCTTCAGCTGTCGGAATGATTGATCAAGTGATTCTAACGCGGTGGTTCTTGCCGCGCCCGCGGATAAGACTTTAACCCGTTCCGCGTTGCCTCGGGCCGAATCGATCTGCCCTCTTTTATCTGCTTGATGGATCGCCGGCGGAACAACTCAGTTTACCAGCCGGCCGAGAAGCGGACGCATCGACGAAGGTTAGGGCAGAAAAATCTACCTAAATAGCGAACCATCGACGAGCCGGCTCGTTGAGATTTTCCCGGGACTTTCCGCTGAAACTCGTTCCTTAATCAACCCTTCTGCGTGGACGCTCACAGTCGTCGTAAAAATCAGGATAAAGGACCGGCCAGAATGGCCGGGGGTTCCTGTCGTATATTTTATCGCCAGCGAGGCTTTTTTAAAATTCCACCCGTCCGGCCCATGTGTGCTTTATCTAGCGTGTCATAAAATTCCCTTTTTTCGTGAGCCCCGGCCCCGGCCGGAAGTGGCCGTTTCCGCGAGGACTCCGCGTGCCTCCATTATCCTCGGCATTGTCCTTACAACGAGCCTTAGCGCGCGAGTGTCAGGCAAAATTCGGAGCTCCCCCGTTTGAATTTCGCTACTGACTTTAAAAATACATTAATTTTCGTTGCTACTACAAAGATCACGAAAGACTCCGTCGTGTCTGAAAGCTATCCGTGTAAGGCGGTAGTCGGGGTTTGCTGGTGTAAATGTGACTGTTATCCGCGACACGATAAATCTTCTGGTAGAGGTTGGAGCGCATTTCAGTGCTGGTTCTGAAGGATTCCTCGCGGCCGATCCGGCCATTGCCGGCTAGGGGGGGGGGGGGTGTGGTGGTAGGCGGTAAATAAAATCGGTAAGCGCCGCGACGATTTACGGAGGCGGAGGCAGTAAAGGTTTCCGCTCGATCGCCCGTAAGCGCGGGTGCTCGATGTACCGATACACGATGGCCGTGCTTCCTCGTCGTGGCTCGATGGCCCTGTCCAGTCTTTTTTCCACCCCCCCCCCCCTCTGCCCCTCTCTGCCGTCCCCATGGACGGTGCTTGACTCTCGTTGACTCTCTATCCTGGCTCGGCTGTCCCCCTCTTGACCTTCCTCCTTATCATGGCCTTTCCAGCGTGACCCTCCTCCCGTCGTAGATCTTCCGTCCTTTCTTTCACCGGCGGCGGAGAGTTTATCGTCTCGCCGAAGTCCACCGAATACCTGCATTTACGAGCGGCGGGCCATTATGCGCGAGGCACCTTTCAGGAAGTCGACGCCGCGACGACGACGACGACGACGACGATGCGTCCGCCGATAACGAGCATCTCCGGCCTCGGTTCACAAGCTACGCGAAGGCCAACGGCCCTCGAGAACGACGTCGCCGAGACATTTAAACCCGAGAACGAAGCCTTTGAGCTCGCGTCAGTAGGTCTTATTTCATCGCGGCGATGATTCGCCGTGAAGAGCCGGTCTTTGCCCACGGGACAGTGATAACAGCCGTGCGGGAATGATCTCGATTCGTCGCACGATTTCCCGCTGAGTCCCGCCACTAACTTACCGATTATTCGAGCGATCGTGCAACATGAAAGGAGTGCTAAAATTAAGCCCAGGATCCGCACACTTTTTGCCGCGGCAGAGGAGCCTGAGATAGAGCGACGTAAAATCCTTGGACTTTTCTTCCTGGCTTTCACACGTCGTGATAATCAAGCCCGGGGCTAGGCGGTGTGTGTGTGTGTCTCTTTCTCCCTTCGTTCGTTGGCTGCTCCTCGGGTACCTTCCTCGACTCTTTTCCTCCCGTGCTCGCGGAGTGGGCGAGAATTACAGGCATTGTGTGCGCGCGCGCGCGTTGCCCGTTGCGGTAATGCGGTTCGCTGATTTATCGCGGAGGTCAGCCGCGAGGAGGTGTAGCTAATTGTTCTTGCATGCAGATCTTCGTCGGGGCGCGGCCAGGCTCGTTCCTCCGCCGCGACGCTTCGAAATTAATTGTCCGCCCAGCCCCCCCCCCCTTCCTCGTCCCTCACCTTACACTCTCCCTTCGTCGGAGTTTTCGCCGCTTCCTCCAGGACCTCTCCCCTCCCCTTTTTCCGGGTTTTCCTCCCGTCTTTTTCGCGGAGCTTCTTCCTCTGCCCGTCTCCCTCGTTCCGCCGAGCTATCCTCGTCGCCGAGACGACGTGGTATTCTTGCACGTCGCGCTCCTCACGCCTAGACGACGTCGTCGTCGCGCATTCCTCAACCTCTCACGATGACCCCTGTTCGGACGACCACGAGGAGGAGCAAGTCCGAGCGTTTATTTCCTCGTGTTTGGCCTCTCGATCGGCAAATTATTGGCCTTGAGGAAAAGCCATTACGAGGAAATTAATTAATCCCCCGACGAATTCTGCGAACGATTGTTCGATTTGCCTATCGGCAACGTTAATTACTTTTTTGATTGGAGAGAACGTTTGCTTTTGCCAGTGACGCAGGCAGCGACGATCGTAAGCAGATATTGCACGAAGATTCTATTAATAAAACGGCATTAAGAAGTGGGGATTAATTGAAGATCTTCTTGGAACATATAATTAAGAATATATGGACTGGCATGGCCGTTATACGAGTGAATAATTGCAGCGTTGCATCGGCGATCAAGAGCTTCCCTGAAGGATTACAATAGAAAGGCCAAGCGCAGCGTCGGACTCGAAATAGAACGACTTTATAGGGTGGGATCCGTTTGCCGTGGCCGGATCGTCTATCCGGGGACAAGAGACTCGTATTAATGAAGCGCGGAGAATTCCGGCTCGAGGACATGCGCCATTTATACCGGCGCGCGATTCGAAAATCTCTCTCGACGCCGGATCGGCCAACTTTTCTCTACCCCCACCTTCACCTCTTCTTCGTCGTCGTCGTCGTCCTCGTCGTCGTCGCTGGCATTTCTCAGCTCGGGCACCGGGCGACAGGTCCCGGGGAATTCGGCACTCGGCATTTTTTCCCTTGCCGTCAACACCCGCCGAGCGCGGATTCTGCAATTATCGCGACGCAAGGGAGCACCGTAGAATCGCGAAGAAACGAAGCGCCGAGAGAAGAAGAGGAAGAGCAGCGAGGGCAATTTGCTTGGGCGACAAAGCGGGGCAAAAATCCTTGGACTCCGTCCAGAATCCTCCCTTCCTTGGCTGAGCGGCCCGTTTCCTCCCGATTCCCGGCACGTCTTGCGTTCTTGTCTTTCCTCTTGGCCGTGGCGCTTTCCTCGGTTCTCCGCGAACTGCACTCGTCGCGAGAGATATTCAAACTCCACAGACGGCGACGATATATTTCCCCCTCCCCGCTCTTCTCGATCCTCTCCTTTCCTTCCGTGTCGTTTCTCCTACCTTTCCACTTTTTCCCCTGGATGCAGGGGCTCTGTGTCGCTGCGGCACTTTGTTTTTCTCGCATTACTTAACACGTCTACCCTCGCACCGGCATTTATCAGAACAACGTCGTACGCCCGCTTCCGCGGAGATTTTTCTCGGGGAATACTCCGGGTATTGGACGAACGGGAGACGTGGGCTGGATAGTTTTAATCTCTTCACATCGGCCCATCTTACGTCCCTTTATTTCTGCACCCCTGGCTCGTCATTCGGAATGCCCATGTTGCGCTTGTAGAGCGGTTCTCGTGTTTCTTCGTGGCTTCTTCGGTGTTCCAGGCGCGTCGGGCTGTCGGGCCGGGCGAAAACGATGGCCCCTGTTTGTCAAGAGGCATCAGCCCGGAGTCCCCCGTTTGTCAAGAGGATTACACTATCCCCCTTTGCGCTGCCAGCGAATATTAAAATTCCACGCTGTCTTGGTCGTGCGTTGCGCGTGATGCTCCTCTGTTCTCGCACTTCGTCGGCCCTTCCCGCCTTCACCCCCTCGCCCATTCGGAATTATTCTTACTCATCGCTTGCTCCCGCGACAGAGGATTCATTCGAAAAGTCCAGCAATTAGCCAAAAAATCTCTGCCCCTTGTCAATCACGATTGGCACGACTTTTGTCAACGTTTTCCCGTTGGCAAGGGACGATAATCGGTTCGATGAAACACCGGTCCCCGGGGCAACTGTGAGCCTAGTTAATTATGCCGGGGGATATTTTTATCCGGGAATTATGCGGTTTATAAGGCGCATTCACGTAGTCTCGCCGCGGCAGGAACCTGCGCGGACGTTTTTCCCGCGACGAGTTAATTGACTCGACGTGCCTGCGCCGTCCGCGATAAATAAACCAGCTGAAACGGTACGCCGTGGCCAGTTTCCAACATTCTAGCACGCGCTGAGCGTCAGGAAAAAAGCGGCGCGCTCGCGTATTCCCGCGAGTGCATGTGCGAGTTAAAAAGGAAAAGAAAGGGACAAGAGGACGAGCATCGGGCAAGAGCGCGGGGAAAAAACTCGTCCCAACTGAACGAGCCTTCTAATTGCAATCGACTGAAATCCACGGAAGTATTGCACCTGCGAAATTCTTGCGCGCGTCTTTCGAAACGTACGATCGTTTTACGCAATGACTTTTTACAAGGCTGTCGACAGCTTTTAACGGCAAAGTCCTTTTGACTTTCATTGATTTCCAGTCACGTCATCGCCCGAATGCCACGTAATCCAAACGTACGAGGAGCCTAACACGGAGAGAGGGAAATGGCCGCGCGAGATTCCTTCATCGTCCTTACCGAATCTTTAGGAGGCTCTCGCGCTTCGGCAAACAATTTACCAAGGCTCATTGGAATCCGTGGAATTAATTTACGACGCACGAGCGACCAATGGAACTGCCTTCCGCGGGGACCGTCATACCAAAGACCGGTTGCATTATCGGAGAAATACGTCGACGTGTCGTCCGCTAAATGTTCATCCCAGTTACTTAAGTTGGAAATTTACGATATCGTAACATAAACACCGCGGCTAAACAGTCCTCCCCGGTTTTCCGTGGAAGTAATATTTCGCGTCCGTTGGCGAAATCATTTTCTCCGGTGCGAATGTTATTCGCGGAAACGAGCGTCGGTCGAAATAGAAAATGCTCATTTTACAACGTGAAAACGTTGGGCAGTGACAGGGAAAGCTCCGAATAATCAATCAAAAATTCTGCCTCTATTCCATTGAAGCACAGTAGTCGTTGGATCGATGCTTACACGGGTCTGATGTTTATTCATTTTTTAAGACCCGAAGAAAAGTCCTGTGTAATAACCGTAAAAGTCGAACCGGATAAACGTGCATATCCTTTACCATTTACCTATACTTGGCGGGGAATAGAGAACTTCGTGTTGTAACATAAGTGCAAGACGTTATCGAGCGCCAGCGATATCTCTGTACTACTTCTGCTGGGTTAACTATTTACCTACTATACAAGCGAGTATAGCGAAGGCATAGGCTATCGGGGTCGAACGTAAGGCCATTGTTGGCGGAACTGAGAGAGACATAAAAGCCGCGCGAGCTAGTATCCTGCTGGTGAAACAACAGGTACGGCTTGGCTGACACCTTTAAATCGACCACGGAAGTTCTCTACGTCTTGTTAAACAATTGCCCTAGGGCACATTTTATCCCGTTTCTCTGGACGAGCAGGATTTTTCATGAAAATTATTTTCACCGAAGAGTTATGTACTGGCGATCGTTTTATCGTGGGGAATAATATTAGCTTTACGTCTACACCCTTAGGAGAAATAATGTGCAGTATCTCTGCTGTAAAAAGGAACGGTAGAAAAGAGAAAATGAGAGAGTGAAGTATTAATAGCTGATTGGCTCTCAAGATGATTTAAACGAAACGCCTCCAAAGGTATTCGAGTGGTTATATCTCCATCTCCGTCTCTTTCTCCGAGTCCCTCTGCTTCGTTGCTTTCGGTCTGAGTACTTGGCCGAAGTGCTTCATCGGAACCTGGCCCTTCGCCGCGTGCATTGGCCTCGCGGACGCAAAGGAAGCTGTTATTGCAAGAACTTGGACGAGAGGCCGCGGTCGGGCGAAACTTTTAAAACGACCAGAGGGCTCGGCCGAGAGGGAAAGAGAAACGAGTCGGATCGCCGGGTGGGTGGTTAGTTCGAAAAGTCAATTAGCCGCTCGCGGCGTTTATACTCTCGATTGGTCGATAATAAGCGCCAACGGTCCAAGTTACAACCGCGGAACAAGAGGGACGAGTAAAAGCCAGCGATGCTTTCAAGCGGACCAACGAGACGGCATTTCATTTGGATTAATGAGAGTCGCGCACAGCGTCTTAATCGATCGAACGACGACACGACTTCGTCGTACTTTCAACACTTTTTCATACACTTCGAGCCGTTCGACCCGAGGAATTTCTTAAGCCCGAAAGCTCGGGAATCTAATCTCCCCGTGCGGGAGCAAATTTGATCTTTGTTGCTGAGTTGAGCAAGCCAGACGACATCGATCCACGTCGTCGAGGGGGCCCGGTAATTAATTTCCCCTCTTAATCAGGGCCCACGGACGGGACTGCCCTGAAAAAGCCCGAGCGACGCGTAAAAACCGACTGATTTATAGTTAAACGAGACGCGAAAATAAGAAACGTGACGAGGGAAGGGACCGCTCAGACTTGTGATTGACGTTAAGTCCAAGCCGTCCGGCTCGATCATCGTAGAACGATCATTAGGAGGAAACGTCCTTTTACGTCCGAGTTAAAACGTGCCGGGGCTTCGCAAGGATTAAGATAAGCGATTGCCTGCTCGCGGATAATGCCGTTAGCACAGATTGATCGACGCCCCAACTTTTTCGCACGTTCATCCAGCTACCCGATTGAAATTCCTCTTACCGGCAGACTTTTTCGGCAACCTCATCGAACTGTCCCCGTAAGTCAATCTCTGGATATTGGATAATTAGGACGAGGGTAGAAAAGTCGCCATCTTAAATCGTATATTACTTTGAATTCTACTTTAACGGTCAATCCTTGAACGTGGAATTACAAGGACAAATCGGAGCAAGGAAATCCGTGTCCTATCGGATCGATAATTTCGTTTGGTAGGGGCAAATGGCGAGCGACAGTAGGCTCGTAATGATGAAACGAACGTGTTCAGCTCGTGCAGAACGATCTCGATGTTCTGACCCACTTCCGCCGGTCAATAAGGGGCAACCACGGTGAGTCATGCGGCATCTCCATCGACCATTTCACGTTCTCCGGCGAGTGTGTCAGCGCGATATACCTTTTTCTTGGGCCGGCTTCGCGGAACTGGGGGCCATAGACGTCGTCGAGGAGTCTCCGACTTCCCGGAAGTCCCATAGAACTCGAAGCCGAGGGACTCGCTCCCTGGCGATAGCGGCTGCTGTTACTCTCGTCGTGCTCCAACTTCCTCGGTGCAACTTGCCGACGCGTTACCCTCCGCGCGATGCTGTAAACTCGCCCAAGTTTCCGCGTACACGACCGCCCGAGAGCGTCGAAAGGTGCTCGGCAACTGTCGAACCACTTGCCCTATCCAGGGGGGGGGCTCTGATTTCCGCTTCAACGGCTTCGATAATCGATAGGAAGTTATTGTGCAAAACAAGAAACAAATTTCGTTGTAAAAGTTCTTGCCATTTGCTTCAATGATATTCCTTAAGACAACGCATCTACTTTAATTTTCGTGGGGCGCGATGTCAGGGAGTCTGGGATAACTGTGTTTCGTGAATTTTATGGCAGCTTTAGCTGTCCCCCCGAACGTAAATCTAGCGAAGGAATGAAATTCCGACGGACGCGGGACCGGAGGAGCCAGGTCCGACTGACTTCTTGCGTCCATTATCAGAATTGCCTGCTTCTTCCTGTCTACTGCATTCACCGAATTATGGCTTGACGCGACATAGAGGGACGCAAGAAACCAAGACCAACAACGTCAAACTACTCAGCATGGGGCCATTCGAAGACTATTGTCCCAAATTGAGAATCGAGATTAAAGAAACGCTATTAAAACAAATTCCAGACACGACTAGTCTTTCCTTAGCTATGCCGAGAATACGTAGAAGCTTTGTATCTCGAGCAACCTTAGAGGATTTTCAGCAACTTCGCCGAGGTGGAAAACATAAGAGATCGTCATTGTACGCGCCGACAAGCGAATTACGAGGCGAATAGATTTTTCCGCCTGTCCTGCTGGCTGTCAGGGAAAGTAAGACGCGGCGAGGATCCGAGGGGAGGGGTCGGACAGGGCGGAGGCAGAGAAGGAAGGAGAGCGAGAAGGAGGGTCGGTATGGCGGTTCATGATGAAGGAGGAGGGAAGAGCGAAGGGGGGAGAAGATCGTGCGTGCCGGCGCAGGCACAAAGGGCCCGGTGTTACCCTGTGCATTGTGCAACGGGCCTGTAATCCATTGCGAGGCACGGGGCTGTCAAGAGAGCAGCTCGCGGCCCTGGCCACGAGGGAGACGGGGAAAAAACAGAGGCACAAAACCGTTCCCGACCGCACGACGTACGGGAGACGTGAAGCTGGAGACCCGAAGACCCGGCCTGGATCAGCCAAACCGAGGGAAGGAGAAACGTAGGAACGATCGAGCCAGAGAAAGACGTCGTACGGTAGCTCGAATACCGAGGACGAAGGTGAATGAAGATCCGCTGGCCTGCAGCTGCCCGATAGGACTGACTTCGACGATGCGCGAAATGGACGGCAATCACTGGCCGATGCGAACCTTCACCATCGATACACCGTTTATTCTCCTGTCAGTTGGCTCAGGGGATTTCGACAGTTTTCCTCGCATTGGCGCACCTGCTCGTTCGCCAAAACAGGAACAAATCAGCCGAGCGTCTTCCGAACGGATGAAAGGATAAACGAAGTCATCGAGAGATTTCCTTTTTGCAGAGAAAGAGGAGGGGGGGGGGTGTTTGGGGCGAGGTACTTTTTTCGATTGAGACGACTACGCGTCTGTAGTTCCTCCGCCAGGTCCCCCGAACCCTTCGGAGTAGGTGGACGACTATCTTGGAGTGGACAGACGGGCCACAGGCCGGCAACCCCATCCGTCTATTAATCCGACCTTTTGTACGGACTATCGATCACTCCTCGGCGCGTTGGGGGTTCTGCGTATCATGTCGGACCCCTCTGGAAAGCTCTCTGGCCTGCTTTTTCCTCCAGCAGGTACGTTCAGGTAAAGACTCACGCTGGGCGGCCAATGTCCGATGCTTTGTTCTCGGCCGTGGGAGGCTTTCATCGAAGTTCGTGTTAATAAGGTTAATTACTCGTCGAAGAGGGACGGCACACGGCCAGGTGATTTTCGCACAATGAAATCCCTCGATACACTCGCCGTCGTGAAAAACATACAACGTACTTTTCGCCGAGGATTAATGATATCGCGTTGAGAACCATCTCCCGGAGGGCCGATGCGGAGGAATTTGTGGCGGATAAAGAGATTAAAATCCGAGCGATTAAATTGTGCGATGAAGCGTGTCGGTAAGCGGCTTCCTTGCTCGACGACTACGACTACGACGACGTGGATATTGTTCGTTGAAGAAGGCACGGCCGACGTTGATGCCGGGGGGAAGCGCTGAAAAGCCGGGAATATTAAAAGCACATCGGCCGGCTAAAACACAAGCGCGGTAGATCCACTCGACGTACGTGCGGAAGCGAGGAGCTCGCCAATGCGCCAGACTGGACCTTCAAGTAGCGCATTGAAACGCATAGTAGCACGCACTCGCAACGCAACGGACCCTCGGCGCATTGAGGATTGCATAAGTAGCGCAACGGCCGTATATAAAGCCTGTTGCACAAATGCATATATCCCGCAGCGAGGACAAGGAGGGAGCAGCTCCCCCGAGCGGAAGAGAGACGGACTCTGCGGGAGCAAGCGAGAGAGACGAGGAGAGTAAAAAAAGAAAGAAAGACCAGAGAGAGGGATTGCCGAGTGCGTACTCGGGTTACTCGCCGCTAGTTCGAGCTCGACTCACAATTGGGCCGTTGCAAACGTGGCCGCACACTCAGACAGTTGCACACAGCGGGGCGATCCTGCGACAAGCGGGACTACAATTCACAAACTAGCATGTAATAGGGCCGGACTGGCGACCACCCTCCGGCCTTACACTCCTGTCGCGCGCGGGGTGGCAGCAGGATTTTCAGGGCACGGGGTTTCGGGGGACGGGGAAGGGCTTTACGTGCTCCCCCTCCTTGGATCACCATTTCCGTTGATTATCGTCATTTGGCGCGCCGTATCCCGTGAGTTGGTGCGACAATATGTTATCCTTCCTTTTAGTTTTTGTCCCCGTGGGCGTAGGAGAAGCGGGGAAATGGAGTATTCCAGAGGAACACCTTTAAAGGGCAGCCAGGTCGGTGAAATTCTCCGGTGTCTGTCTTGCGTAAATAGTCCGCGGGAAGATTGCGGAATAACGTGGAGCGTTTTAGAGCGTTATAGGAGGGCATTAGGAAGCCTTCATTGACCTGACGGTAGTGCTGGAGTAGCTGGTATATATGCTTTGCCGATCGTAACAGCTCTCGTATCGCGCAACAAAAGCCTGCCAGGGCGCCCTGACACGGTGCTCGACCTGGAATCTCGACTTGAGTTTCAAAGGCCCGAGTGCCCGGGAGAATAAGGGAAACAGCCGGGGAGAAGAGGGCCAGAGCTGCGCAGAGCTAAGACGTCGTGCCATGTGCATCCATGGCGAACAATAAATCCCGCTTCTCGATCGCCGTAGTAATCCCCGCGCAGCAAGATTTCATCGTCCGCCCATTAAGCCGGCTAATGAAACGTGAGTTGCTGCCGGTGGCAACGGTGTCGCGTTTCCGGAAACACGGGGCCAGGGCAAAAAACATGCCCAGCACGGAGTGTAGGGGAGGGACGGACGGCGAGCGCTGAGAAAGCCTGATCAATTTATTTATTAAGCGTTTCGTCGGGCTTTGTTGGCGCGTTCCCACGGGAAATACGAGGTGTCCGGAGGAGCTCCCCGGAAGAAGGAATCGCTCGGTCCGAGGGATCCGAGAGGCAGGAGCGAGAGAAACCGGCCAGAAGAAGTGGGATCAGCTGGCCTTAATGGAATCGGAAGACAGGGTGCCGTTGATCGGCCAGCAACGGGATATATTGCCAAGGGACACGACGAATCAGGATCCTACGGAATTTCCCTTTGACAATTCAGGAACGTCGCTTCACCTTCCAGGCTAATTGGAATTCTATGGACGCTTTGCGCGATGCCATTGTCGACGTTCGATGATTCCCGGCTTCTCATTCGTTTCGTGGCGAGCGGACAGTGAGGAGATTTCCAACGGAAAGGGAAGGCAGAGACAAAGTGGCCGAGTGCACGAAAGCATCAAGGGTAAGTGTAATTGGTTGTATCCAGTCTCGTTTTTCTGGCTGCGAACGTAACGAGAGGCAAAGGAATGCGAGGAAGGAGAGGCCCGTCCACGGGTGAGATGGGAAACAAAGAAAGGGGCAAGTGGGAAATGAGGGGAGGAAAGACGAGGAGGACGGAAGGACGAGGCACGCGGGAAAGCAGTGAGGCCGATTCTTCTCGTCGGGAGGAGACAGCGGTTCGCCATTAGCGCAATCTAATCGTCGGGGTTCCCTTAATAACAGGTTGGTCTCCGGTTCTCGAGAATCTGCGGTCTTTCGAGACGACGAAGGAGCAAGCGCGTGCAGGAAGGAACATCCAATCGAAGGGACAGAGACACTCTGTTGGGCAGAAATTCATTTGGTAGCACCGCTCACTCTTCACCCCACTCTTTCGTCTTTTTCTCCGTTCGTCCGGCTGTATCGGCCTCGTTCTATCTTGCCTCGCCCCTCCCCTTTGCAGTGGGCAACCTCTCTGTAATCTCTCAAGCGAGCTCAATTAATGCCTAACGACAAACCGCGGATCTGCTTGTGCGTGGGACCGACGGGAGACCCGTAAGAATGTAACCGCTTCCCCTGCAGATACCGCTAATTGTAAAGCAACCGTGGAGCAAGCCTGCCTTGGACGGTCCGCTGCAAATTACCGTCGACGCGGCCAAGAATGCGCGTCCAATCGGTCCGTGCGGACGGTTTCTTCTGGCGCCATCAACGCTCGCTCCCTAATGCAAGAAGGCTCTTTGCCTGGACCTTCCTTATCTTCCCTCGCCGCGGATTCTCATTTTCCCTGCTCTGCACCTATAAATACTATTAAAAGCAGGACACTCCCCCTTGCGACGACGAAATTCCACCCCGAGGAACGAGAAATCTCGATTGAAATCTTTTTTTAACGGGCTCCCACGGAAGCCTCGAGCAGGGATGCGGGATTGCTCGATCGTTCCCGTTGTTTCTTAAGAGTCTCTCGTACGGTACGTTGCGAAACTCGTATACCGGAAACGAGATCTCCCGGGGCCCGGATACGTTGGCCGCGTGCGAATGCAATTTGTTGCACGACTCTTCGGAGAAGCTCATGGGACAGAAGTCTGTCATTATCCGGATAGGCGTATGGCGAGCGGAGGGAAGGAGGGGAGTGGCTTCCACTCGGAATTACCAGGCGGTCCTGCGGCGGACTTGAAAAATTCCTGTTGAGAGGTCTAGCGGTAAGAGAAAAGCCGAAGAATCATCGAGCCGAAAGAGAAGTGGGCGTAGCAGAACCTTCCCTCAAATATACGCAGTTCGTCCGGTCATTACGTCTCTCTATTTTCACGAGACACGAGCCGACGAAGGACAGAAAACCACCTGGGGAAAGGTTTCCTAAATTTCGTTCCCCGATGAGATGGATTCCAAGACCCGTCGGAATTATTTGTCGGCAATACTTTTCTCGCGAGATGTGTTTATCCGGTTCAAGTTGGTAAAATTTACATAGGCCCAGCCTATTACCGAATTGAAACTCCGTGAAGACGTGGCCGGAGGAGCTGGGGGGAATGGTAAGAAGTACCTCTAAACCTTGGCCGAAGTATATGGAGTCGGTATAATTCCCGAGCTATGTACGGATGGGATGCAATCTGGCAGATTGTAGGGCACCGAAATTGCCGGGTTAGGAGTCCTGTCGGTCTCCCTTCGACGTTGGTCACCGCCTTTCGGAAAACCAACGCTGCCATTAGATTAGAGACCAGTCTATAGTCGTCCTCGGCCACCTCCCTCCCTGTCGATACGCATCTCTCATGCAAACAGCGCGGAGGATCGGAGTCATCGGTAAATAATGCTGGCCTAGAGGGTGTGTCTTTCCTACGAGACAAAGGCAACCGACTGTGTCTATTTTTGCCTTGGCCAGCCTTCATAAAGGTGTTTCTTCACGATACTTTCGTGAGGAATCTCCCATTCGATAAGCCGAGTTGGCTTTCAAAGAAATTTCAACTCCGAATACGACTGAAAGCGGTAAGTGGATCCTGGTGAGTTCCTATTAGCACCTTTATTATCATGAACCACCTTGGCAAACACCTTGACGCCCATCGAACGTTAAGTAAGATCCCATTATACGTCATTGCCGGTGCAAATAAATCCTAACTAAATAGTTTTCTGGCAGGACGATCGCCGTAATAGGCTGTAACTCGATGACGAGAAACGAACATGGCTGACGGAGTAGAAACGAGCACGATGAACAGCAGCAATTATAATCCGAACACGAAGAACATGGAAGCCCGTCGGTCGAGTAATAAACCATCGACGGGCTATAACATGACATTCGAATAGCTCGGTGCACTGGTGCTATCTGCTCTGAGTACGAGTTATACCTGGGAATAAGCCGGAGGATGGAGGAGCACGTAGCAATCCACTTGGCCGGGAGACGATCGAATTTACGACTGGCGGAGGCCAGGTTTATATATACGTGGGATAGCAGAGATTTGTCGTACAACTTATCGATTCCATTAAGTACTATTAGCGAGGCGAGCAACGATGCCTCGGGGGAGCAAAGCGAGTGGAAGGCTCGTCGCCTACCTGGCGCGACGGTCCATCGGCACCGAAAGTGGATTCATTTGTTTTAGGAGGCACCAAGGAGAGATTCCAGCCTCAAGATAAAACAGTCAATCCCCAAAGTCACTCTTCCCAGCCGGCAGAGAAGCAGGTACAATCCACGCCCCGTCTTGCAACTTCGAAATGCGGTTCACTTCCCATGCACTAGCTTACACTTGTATACAAATCAATACATCCTAGAGGAATTCTTCCATCTCCCTGAGCCACATTTTCTGGGATCGTAGAAAATTGTAGGGCACAGTATTGTAAGATTCTCAAGTACCTCGATATATTTCCGCGGTTTCTGAGGATACAAGAAATGGGTTTGCCGGTAAACGGCGATTTCTGTTCTGTTTGCATTGGGTGTCGGAAAATGTTGGGTACACGATGGAACATTTGGAGATCGAATCGATGTTCATCCGGTCTTTCTTCCGTGTCCCGGAGGATATCGACGCGCGACGAGCAAGGAGAAATTTTCCTCCTGGGTTAGCGGAGCGCCACTTTCCAGCGGCTTTTTCCCCGGCTCCATCTCCGGTCCTCCCTTTTTTCCTTCCCTCTCGAGCAGCGGGACAGTCTCGGATTTCACGGCAGACGACGTCTACGCATCGACGTAATACTAGACTCTACGGGCTACGTCGATTTTCCTCTTGAAAATTAATGGACCCGCTGACGGGCGCATAAAAAATGCCCTCCACCCTCGAGCAGAGGGAACTTTCGCCTCCCCCCCGATCTTCGTAATATTGCAATTCGATCGGATGAGTCACGGTTTTGCCGAAGGAACGAAGGATTTCCTTTCTCCGAAACTCCTCTGCGCGCTGGATTATTTGCCAGGACCGCAGTGAATATTTCCCCGTTGCTCCGAAATTCCTATTGCCTCTCGAGAGTCTCGAGTCCGTGGACCTTCGGACGGACCCTCGAGGAGTCCGAAGTGCACGGCAACGTGGGGCATCGGGGTTACGTTGACCTCCCGGCCAAACGAAACGACCTTACAAGAGTTTCCTCTTAAGAAAGGAAACCCACGGTAGCCGCACGCGGCGCAAAAAAGAGGACATTTTCGGCGGGGCCTTGAACGACTGGACAATTCCCGGCGCTACGACAAGGACTAGCGTTCCCTAGCAATTCCCTTTGAATCTGAGAGCCGTTCACCGATGGATCCTTCGTTTCCGGCGATAAAGGACGCTCCGCAGCACGTGTACTTGGAGAGCCAAGTGGCGTTTAGTCGTTTTTCGCGATTCTACGTGCTGCCGCATGCCATTAGGCCGAGGAATGAGCCGCGGGGGTGAGAAGCCAAACCTCAGGGGGGGCGTCACGTGCGGAGAATTTTCGGAAAGAGTGCGGGACACGTGTTCCTCGCCATATGACTGTCTCAGAATCTCGACCAGCAATACTACGTCCATTTTCAAAGAACCATTCCCCGGAAACCTCGTTCACGAATATTTCCTCGATATCCTGGCAATTGAGGAAATCAACAGGACAACGATTACTTTTATTTCTCGAGGCGCCCGGAAAATGGCGGCAAGTTTCAACGTCCGAGCGGACTTGTCGACTTACGTGTCATTCGCAGATATTTTCCCCCTCCACGTGGAACACATGGACAGCAGGCTGAGACTTTACCACTCCTCGGGGAACTTGGAAAAGCTGTTAATGGAAGAATCCCCGCCTCCTTAGCTTCTGTCACCGATAGTTGAGACAGGACGATTTGTGCCGGACATTTCCTGCGTAACATAACAATCTCCCGTCCAGCCAAACTTCAAAATACATCCGCCGTATAAATACAAATATAAAGGTGAGATCGAAGCAGCATCAAAGACGAATTTATCCGCGACGCAGTATCAAAATTACTGTTGAATTTTTCTTTACGCAAAAGGAAGGACATATTTCGGTTTCCTGGAAATGTATCCATTAAATCTTTTACGATGTTCATTATTTTACCACTGCGGTAGAGGATCCCGGACTGTCGTGGTAGACGGGGGTGGCAGTGGCGAGCAACATGTGTTCTACACTTTGAGAAGCTGCCGTCTGAGCTGGCATCGTCGGTCCGCAATTTAAAATAATTTAGAGTGCTCGTAAGTTCGCGGCAACATCACGGACGGGCCCAGCGGTCCGTTTAATGAGGGGCCCCGCGTTACAGGCGTCGCCGAATTACTCCTCGTGGGGGCAGTTATGACGGCATTCTTGGAAAGGATCCTAACGATTGAGGGGGGGGGGGAACCATCGGGGAAACCGCGACGAGGATCCAGGAGGAATGCGGCCGAGCTCCTCCCGGTGGAAAGGGCCCCAAGGACTCGTTCACGAAGGGCTGTATCATCTCCTCACTGGACCACCCCCCGCTGTTAGCCGAGTACGGGGTCCCGCAGGGTCCGACACGGACGGGGAGGGGTGTGGTTCAGCCCTCCGCAGCCCCTCTGGTCATCCTGCAGTCGGCTGCTCCTCAAAGCACGTCCAACGGCCCCCGGCATTATACAGCGGTCCATCGTCTAATTCGGGCCGTTACGGAACCGCCCTGTAATGGGATAAAAATAACCGTGTTTATATAGGATTACCAGACGATCATCTCTTCTATTCTCCACGGCGGTGTATATCCGCGAGAAGGGTCCACGAAGAAGAGTTAAGCCTCATTCAAATTTTCACTCCTGAACCCTCCTCGAATAGTACACGTAGCACACGTAAAAAGTTTAAGCTACTGCAAAGTCGTTATTACTTGTGAAATGTCTCTGCAAGTGTGTGGTCGGTAAGAATTTAAGGTGACATTTCGATGAACACAAGTGTCGTATGAAAAGCCTTGTTTAACCAAGCCCTCTTAGCGAGCCGGATTTTTCGTGGCTTGTTCAGGCAGGTTCTTTGTCTGGCTTGGATGATGAGTCGTTCATCGATTAGCGGACGTGTGGATGGTATTAAGTGACCGGACGTGCCGCGACTGCCACTTGGGGCTATTATACTCGCGTCAAGATCAGGCTCCGCATTGTTTGTGAATGCGAGGAGGGTGGGATTTGATGTATCGATGTGCCTAACAAAACATGTTCGATGGGACGGTGAATGAGGATATTATACATGTAGTCCATTATGTTGTGACAAACATTTCTCTGCGTGAAATTCATCTCGCCGCTGAGGATATCGTATGCATAATCCAATACCCGATCAGGTGACAGAACGCAGGAGGTTCAGGGACAAAGACCTACGGTACATAACTTCAAACTTTTCGTCTTCCACAACGTCGTAGCATCCTACGAGGATTTCATAGATCATACGCAAGTTACTTAACTGAGCTTCAATGAAATATTGTTCCGACTAATGGAATGGCGCTGCATCCACATTAAATCGTGCACGTAGCAGAGGACAAACAGGAGGTTAGAGCTTATTATCGTGAGCGGGTCGGTGGGTTCTCGAGCGGCACGGGAAAGAGCCTCGAGGGTTGTGTTCCTCGTTCTTCTCGACAATGAAGAAGAACCTCGGGTCCACATGCGCGCCATTGACCGGACTTGTCAGCGCGCACAAGGCCCCTTCTCGACTTTCGCGGAAAACGACAAAAGCACGAGCTCGACAATGCAACGACAAATATCGCGCGTATTTGCGGGGTGTCCGGCTCTTTGAGCCTCTCAATCGAAGTCCAGGGGTGGCCGAAGTTCTGCCCGAAGGACAGAAGTCCGAGTGAGCTTGCGGAAACCTATATAAAAAGCGTTAGGAAGTACTTACCGGGAAGCACTCGAGGAGAAATTACAGGCCTGCCTTACAGCTGTGTTTCCAGGGTCTTCGGGGTGAAAGGCCAAGGCGTTGACGAATTTCTATCGGGGACAAGCGGCCCAATTAACCAGGACAATAACGCGCGAACGACGATAAAAGTGTAGTATCGACTTGACAGGACAGCGTTAAGCGTCTGCGGATTTCATTACAGTTTTGCTAATTACCCGCGACGGGACGAGAAGCTCGAGTGTTGTTAAATTATCGTAGCGTAAGGGCGAATCCAGTGGCGGATTTAAATGGAAAACGTAAATGGTGTAGGTAAAGGACGAGACTCGTTGGCTCCCTGCGATGGGGTTAAACTCCTGTTATTAATGGATTTGTTTGCAATGCCGGACCTCGGAGGTCAATATTTATTTATCCGCGCGGGGAACGTCGACGAGCTGCGACGAGCAACGTCGCCGGGCTTGGAAAAAGTGCGCCATGGAGGAGGAAAACGTGAAATGGCAGGGACCGGCCAGAGGGGAATGTCGGGGTAACGTAGAATGGTGAAAAGGGACACCGCAAAGACTGGGAAATAAAATTCACCGAAAACTTGTCCACGACTAAAAAGATGCTCGTGGAGAAATGCAGCATATTCCCCGTAACATCGGATTAAGCAAAGTATTATTTATCATAATCCTTGCACTCCATCGACGAGCATTTGCCAAACTTCGGGATAAGCTAGATTTAGACAGTTCCGGTACTTGAAGGCTAGGTTTGTTTTCCCTGGGACGGCTCGAGGGCCTTCGTAAAAATATATGCTGGCCATGTATTTATTTGGCGAAGAAGGAAAACAAATTTATACACCGGCCTGGCGCAGGGACCTTGTGTACCGTGCGGTTTGTGCGAAGAATCAGTGTGTGAGAGAGAGAGAGAGAGGATCGATCAGCCGGACCCTTTTAAAGGACATCCCCCCTCGTCCCTTGGTCCTCGCTGACGCCGACCGGAAGTCCAGCGCGGCTTCTCTTTGCACCGACCGGTCAATAGCCGAGAGACAGTTCTCCCCCCCACCTCTCTCTCTCTCTTTCGCTCGCGATAATACGACTTCATTTACGGCGAACCATCGTGTAGGCATTTTTTCACTCTGCCGGCCGTGTTTGCCGACGTTACGCGTACACGGCGATCCTTTGAAGACGCGGGGAAGGCAGTAACGATCGTCAGGTATACGCGAGGAATATGTTCTCGCAGTACACGGCAAACATGCCGATTGTCGAGAGCGCTTACACGCACGTTTTCAACATGGATTTACTACAGAATATTTCAAGGCTCACGAGTCGTTTGGTCGTGAAAAAAGAAAAATTAAATTTCCTTGTCGGCCTTCCATTATAAAAGTCTTAAGGATTCGTACAAATTGTAATTCACATACAAGATAATTTTCGTTGTGTGGCGCCATTTATGTGGCAGTGTTTTTCCTTATTTTTTGGATTGGTCGATGTTCCATTCTGTTTTTCATCTTGAGCAAAATCCGGACAAGCTATGCCGCTGGCGCGGCATCGCGTACTGAGCTCCGCAGCATCCTCGTGTTGCTGGAGCATTTGAGCGGCGTATTTCCACTCCCACCACCGTCGACCCCCGACCGTCCTTCTTGCACCCTTCCCCGCGCCTCTTGGGAGCACCCTCAGTTCGGTTCCTCCGCTTCCACCTCCGTGGGCAACGTTGCCACCACCACTCGACTCTCCACCACCACCAGCACCGTCACCACCACCTCCGCCTGCAGCACGGGCGACGAGCAGCAGCAGCAGCAGCGAGAGTTGAAGGGCCCCTCGGGTTTCTCCACTGCCAGTCAGTTGGCCGACATGAGCCGCGCGCGTCGGGCCTTCTCCTGTTGGAACGTTGCGCAAGGGTAGCTCGAGCCACGAGTAATTCTCTCTCTCGCTCACGCGCACACTCCTGAACCCCAGGAAAATCAGCGTCGGACGAGGGGTGGATAAGTTTCTCACGCGCGCGATAAATGGCTCGGCGAGCTGTTGTTCGCGATGGATCGACTCGACGGTTGAACATCACCGGGAGGGTGGATCGCTCGGAATAGTGATCGGAAATCATTCGATGATCCAAGTGGAACTTCGCGTCGTGATTTTAAGCGATTCGACTGGCGCGCTTTCGACGGGTAATTTATCGACAATCTCGGCGGAGAGAATCAACGTGTAATACGGATGATTACGAGCAGTGTGTCAGTGCAGTGGGGGTTAAAGTGCCTGCTGGTTTATGGATAATCGCACAGCGAGCCCGGGGAGGAGAAACGAGTAAGTGATCACCGGACGTGTAATCCTCGTCGTTCTCCTATTTACTGCTGACCGTAGGTCGTGCATTTCGCGGCACGGACGAAATTCGAAGCCGATCGTTCGCGAGAGAGCATAGTCGAAGAATACCTTCTCGAATGCCTCGGTACTCGCTGATTATGCACTCGGCCACTGCAATTTACATATCTAATTCGATGTTTGTCGTTCACCGAGAATGATATTCTATCCGCTCGATGAAACGTACACTCCTATCAGCATGATTTTCCAGGACTATCATTCCCAGAAGCGGTTTATGGAAGCGATTAAAATTCCATCGTCTTGTCAGAATATTATGATAATCGTGCAACGGATAGATTGCCTAATGGATTGAATATCTTTCCATGTCGTAAGGAACACTTGTCACTCCGTTTCCCCTATTTTCCGAGGACCGTTACTGCGGAGTTTTAGTCTTACTTACGAATATTTACGAGTACTCTAGAGTTTTCCCATCGACCGGTCGAGACTCTCTTGAGAAATCGTAATGTCGTCGTCGATCAGCTTCGAATAGTCGTTATTAAATCAACGTGGCGCGCAGCGCGTTGCATTTACACGGCGGATTTGTCAAAATTGATGATTTGTGCGGGTGCTTTATAGCCCTACGCAGTTATTCCATTGGCTAGGAAAAATCCTTTTCCACGGAGCGTTATTCACGATCGATTGGGTGAAAAGCATCGACCCGCGAGTCTCGTCGGTTCGATTGAAAAACAAGTTTATCGGTCTTACACGGAATTGAATAATTTACTCGCCAGAGTTATCACCGCGACGATAAAGAGCCTGCCGAATACGTGAAAATGGCGTTCGGTGATCGCGCATACTTTTATCATTTATAGATATTTCGATGACGCGATATTAAAGCATGATTCAAGTGGGCGATCGTTCTGTCGCGGTCTTTTCGAGGATATAAATATTTTCAGAAGGACCTTTAGGACTATAATTAGAGGAGGTAGAGATCAGTCTGAACTCCCACTGGGCTCCGAAGTCATTCGAAAGCCCCCAAAGGTCTATTAAAAACTCGTCGCTCTCTCGCAGCGCGCCAACGATTTTCCACTTAAAATTCCATCGGCGGCACTCGAGTACCGATCGAATCTTCCTCGTATCGGCATTTTCCCCGCGATTCCCGCCATTCAATGGCGATCCTCGACGCGCGTCGTTCTGCCGGATCGAATAATAAAATTGCCCAGTGATTAGGGCGAATTTATCGGAAGGACAAGGACGTAAAACGTTCTTTAAGAACTTGTTGCTCCGTTTTCGACGGTCCTCGCGTTTCCGTAGTATCTCGTTGCCGTGCGCTCGGTAAAGCGAAGTATCGCGGTAGGACTTTAAAACGGCCGATTCGTCCAACGTTTACGACGCGCCGAAACGTTCTTTTCCCCTGGCCTGTAAATTATCGAGGTCGTTTCTGCAGGCCACTTTCCCGGCTTTATTAATAGAAATGGAGGTTCGCGAGGAAGCTCGCGGATTCAGGGAGCTGAGGAATCTCGACGAGCGGCTTATACGATCGTAGATGAGGATATTAATTCCGAGGAGACGTCTAAATAAACCGTCGAAACGATCGGCCGAGGAGGTCTTTATCGCTCGTACCGGCGAGATTCCTCGTCGAGTCTCGCGATAATCCGTTCCTTTCGGCCAGTCAGCCGGGGATTATTTGCACGGACCTCGCCGGCGAAAGTTTAACGCCACGCAGACCACGTATTCCAAGCGAACATGTTATCCCGACGTTACGCGAATTACAAACAATTGGAAGATCCGCCGAGGGGGGAAGAGGACGGGAGGGGGAAAGGCGCGTTGGGACGAGCGCGGATAATAAACCGAGCGACCCCTCCGGTCCTTCTCTCCCCGGCGAATCGCATAACCGTAAAGTAGCCGCGCGGAGATTTACAAACATTCGAGGGCACTTAGCAGAATTACTTATACAGGATCACGTCCTTCGCTCGCCGGCGCAACGCCGACGATAAGTTTTCAGCGAATTTATGCGGGATATCGTACCGTTGGGCCCTCCCACTCCGGCTTCGTGTGCGTACGCCGGCTTCCTTTTACTTTTCCGATTGCTCGGAACTCGCCCCCTAGCGATCGGTGATTCGCGAGAAACGAAGGTCTCTTGGCGGCGAGCTTCGGAAAGTCCATTACCTGCGAGCGATCGGAGGATCCTCGCTGGCTCGTGACGAATGTCGATCACAGAACGGTAACCACCGATCGAAGTTAACTGGGAAATTCCATTACGCGGCGAGCCGCAGAGTGGGGGATGAATAACCATGGAGGTTCCGCGTTGATAATGGAAAATCTATGAGGAACTTGGGGATCCCTAAATAACTAATTAATTGCCCGTCTCCCGATTATCTCGTTTTCATTCGAGGTATCGCATTGGACTTAACTGGGTCAACCTTCCGTTCAATAGGAGCGAGGAGTGCTTTGAGAGTCCTCAGAACGATGGAGACGAACAAATGCGTTGTCGGCTGTCAATTTGTCAGTCTACACATTGGTTGGAACATTGGGAGTATGAAATACGTGAAATGGCCTTAGCTCGGGGAACGATCGCAGGCCGAACGTGAGCGTCGTGAGTGACGTCCCCGTCCTGAGGCAGTGTTTTACAAAATAGCATTATGCTCGAGCGCAATTGGTAGATCGATGGTGATTTGCTGAACGGCCGATTCAATTACGGTCCCTTCCAACGATACGGAGATAGCGGAACCCCTTTCCTCCCCCATCCTCCCCTACCCCTTCCATCTCTCCCCTTCTCTTTGTATCTGACACTTGGCAACGATTGGATCGTCTCTTTCCATACACTTCTGTCCTTTTCCGTGCTTCCCTCTGCCGTTACCTGCGTTGGCCTACCTTTGATTCATTGGCGCGATCGGCATCTCTCCGCGCCTCCGTTTCTAATGAGAAAACCGATGTCGAAATGCAAAGTGCGCGATCGCCTTGCATTCCTCCGTTGCCGGTCTCTTCGCTCCGGAATCGAGCGGCATAATATTTCGCCGACGTTTCCACGCCGGCGTTTATTGGCCGTAGAGACCGACGATCGGCTCGCTCGTGACTTCCGTGACCTTTGCGAGCGCCTGCGCACGACGCTGACCCGCGGGAATTCACGACTGAATAATTTATCGGCCGTCAGTGTAATCGATATGATTAATTAATGCGAGACCCGATTGCACTGACACGGATGAATCGGCACGGGGGAAACTCTGCCGGTTCTGCGGTTCGACGTTTTCGCGGCCGTATCTACTTGGCTGGATTATTAATTGGCCCGATATACCGCGTACGTGTGGGCGTGGGTGTTGCATTAGAAATGTCTGGCGCCATTCTATCGCGCGGCACGTTATGCCAATGGCCGAGGTTTTCCGCCGAAAAGCCTTATTTTCCGGCCACGTTTCGCTCCCCCCACTAGCTCGTAATTAACCGATGACTTCCCACGAGGATTACATTCACTTGAATTTCGCATTGAAATCCCGATGAAACGTGCCCGGCATCACGTTACCCCGAAAATCGTGCTCTCGATCCCGTAGAATTTTAGACCGCTCCAGCCTCGGGCGTTTTGGAATTGTCGAATTGATTGGAACGTGGCAAAAAATGCTTTCGTCAAGGCGACCATTTGATACGGTTAATCGGTGCCGCTATTCAATTTCACTCTAGCTCCGGCTATTATCTGTCAAAGAATTTTTATTGCTGCCCCTCGAGACCTCACTGTCTTTATCTATTTTATGTAGCCACTCGGCGGATCCAGTTTTACTACTTTTTTTTCATTCCATTTTTACTGCGCCGCTGTCGGCAGGCCCGAAACTTACCGGACAATTTTTCCACGAGGATCTCCGCCGGCGAGAGGCCGTTTCGGCCCTGAGCTTTCGGATAATCGCGGCTTCAGAGCCGAAGCTCGGCCTTGGGATCCGTTTTATCTGGGACCATCCGTGGGGACCAATTAGCCGCCGATAAAAATTGCCCCGTAAAACGACGAGGCGGGCCAGTCCTGCGGGTTCGTCCTTATTTATAGGCCGGAGCCGATAAGAAGGTAGACCGTGTCCGAACGATTACGCGGAACGAGATACCCGAGCGTTCGGGCCTGTCAAACGCCGCCAGTCGCACAAAGAAGGGGCCTTATTTGACTTTGCCTCAGCATTACTGACGATAATGCTACACTCCGCACAAAAATCTCGCTTCCTAATGCACCCCTCTGCCATTCTCCCCACTCTCAACACATTTCCCTGACTCTCAGGTTCCGTTAATCCGAGGCTGGGGTTCGTATCTTCTTAAAAATACATCTCCGTTGGCTCGTTGGAACTGCAAATGAAATCTCCATGCGTGTACGAGGCACGCGTTGTGTCAAGAATGGTTACGCCAATGGATCCCTTTTATTCCAGCTTTTACTGCACGTCGGGCCGTTCCGTTTCTGTAAACATAGCGAGCGTGACACGCGCCTCTTTGAATATTCCTGTGACCGACCGTTTGCTCTTTCTCTTTTACCCCCGTTCGTGTATACGCCAGCTCGTTCGTCGGAGTTCCCTTTCGTCGCAGCGATGCTCAGTAGCGTATTTTTCGACTTCCGCTTTTGCCGTTAATAATCAACGATAATTATACAAAGACCCACGGCGACCTCGCTGGTCCGTTCATCAATGAGGAATCTCACAAAAGCATCGCACATGTGATTGCTTTTGTAAATCGTAACGTTATTACAGAACGGCACGAATATCCGAACAGTTTGGAGCGAAGGTACGGAACACCGGAAGTGATTTATAACGTTCGTAATATTCCGCGTAGCCGTGAGATGATGAATCTTATGGTAGGGTTGGCGTGTTTGAGAGATCATCGCTGTGGGCCTTATTTGAGGGGACAGGTGAGGATCGCTGGTGAAACAGGTCGGAAAGTTTCGGGAAGCACTTGATACATGGCCCGCTCGGCAAACATCTGTCGTTGATTCCGGCTGTTCTTGGACTTCCGCTCGACGAGGGGTCAGCCACACGGCGCGAACGGTAGGTAGGTACGCGAGATCGATGGGAAAAGATGAAGAGCTGTGGCACAGGAAGTAGCGTAGAACGTGACGAGAGTAACACGGAGTTCCGAGCACCCTTTCCTTCCACGTGTTGATCATAAAAACGTGCAAGGGGAAAACCAACGACGTTTCTGTGGCAAGGTTTTTGGCTTATCTGTTCTTAAGACCGCGGGATGGATTGGAAAAAATGAAGGGGAAAGGCAGGAAGTAGTTCGAAATGAGACAGTGGGGCCCGTAGGCCCGCCTTGTGGTCCTAACTACTCCATTTTCTATTCGATCGTCATTAAAGACGAAGGAGAAAGGGCATGGACGGCGGGGTGGGGAGTTGAAGGGCGGTTTTTGGCTTATCTGAGCGCGTTGATCGATTTCCAGGCGAACCGGCTGTGTATCGAGCGTTATCTCCGGGCCTCATCGGCCACGGAAACGACGTTGCGTTCCGTGGTCCGCGGCTGCGAGGCGCGCACAATGGGGCCTCACCTGGCACGCGCAAGGTCCCATCTGCAGGAGAATCCGGGGGCCCCTCGTGAGAAACACGCTTGCCCTACCTGCCCGACTCGAAAACTGCGTTCACGCTTCGTCGGATTTCTGCGCTGACCGCAAGGCGTTCATCGATCGGTTGATCGATTCTTTTCACGTGACGTTACCTGCTCCCCCTGGACCCCGGTGATTTACAAGCGAACAACGTGGCCCGATTGAAAGGAAAACAAACGGGAGCCCGTGTCGCCGAGCCGAAAGCAACATTAAATTTACCTTCACAGATAAATCATCGTGCGCTCGAACGGTAGCTAAAATAGTTTTCCAGGAGCTTTGTATTCCGAAGTAAGGATCGTTCGAGCACTTCAGAGCGGACTAAGGTCGGTCTTTAACGGGGACAGAAAGATTCTTTATTTATGCGAATATTCTGCCAACCTGCGATATCTCCGGACGACCGAGTATTTGTTTCCAACGGTAAAATACACGGCACGTATGAGCAAACGTTTATTCGTCCGCGACGAATGTGAAGAGCCTGGGGGATAATTCAATGCGACGTGAAATTTCAACGCGTGTCGTAAATCACCGGGAAGAAATATCCTGGCCTTCCCACGCCGTAGTTTTCCCGATCGGGAGGACTATCTTTTATGGCGGAAGTTAAGTCGCGTTTTCCACGGTTGAAGTCGGTTTCGCGCGATTCCCCGTCAACAGGTACTATTTCGAAGCTGAGGAAAACCGGCGAGTATCACGTTTGCCGTTTGAACGTTCGAAAACGTAAAGATCGATTTTCCGTTTTGGCTTGGTCAAATCGTTTCTCGCGGGGAGGTATTAGGAAGGGGGGGGGGGTTCCACCTTTTTCTTGGGTCCGTCTATGCAGCCTCCGGCGTCGCCTACGCCGTTATCGAATATTCGCCTGGCCTTTACGACCTTCCCCGGCGATGGTGGGGTTCGTCGTATTGTGCTTTATATTCATGCGAAAACGTCAAATAACGTTGGCCGATGGAAAGCCAAGTGGATATCGTTTGATCCCCGTTCGAGGCGGTGCCATGCGAATCGCGCGCAGTAAACTCGCCCTGAAATTTCGTTGTTTCCCACGTCTTTCCGTTTGAGAAACGACGAGTTTCGCGCGGGCCATCGTCGCCTCGATCGACCGATCAAAGGGTCCCTGGGAAGGGTAGGAGGACGAGGGGGGGATGAGGCACCAAGAGAGAGACGGACCTTTCGAAAGGCATCGGCCAAATGCCCGGCGATAGGAGTATCAAAGAACAAGCAGGGGGAGAGGGGGAGGTGGGGGGCGAACGCGTTGGCGGATGAGAAACTGCGCGAGGGGGAAAAACCGGAGAAAAGGCTGCCCGACGAGCATCGGCCGAGGGATAAAAAGACCGGCGTGTAACTCGCGGAATGCTGGGGAAGTAAAAAATACGACAAAAAACAGGGGCGGGGGGGGGCGGAGTGGGAGAAGGAGGGAATGGTTGCCCGTTGGCTTTTCTTGCTGACGATTCGCGATTTTCGGCAGTGCGGAAAGCCGGGCTATAGGGAACTCGAGCCGCGGTTAAATCCTTTGATCCCCTCCCCCTCCTCCCCACCCGCTTTAGCTGTGGGTTGCGATGGTCTCTCGCGGACCGACGCCCCGTACTTTCCGTCCATTTTCCCCAGCAGCAGAACGTCTCGGGAATATCGCGAGAGGAGATCGCCGAGCCGCAGGGCTCACTTCGCTACGTCGCTGGGATTTTTAGCTCCCTCCGACGATCCATTTGATCTCACCGATATCGATCCTCCGCCGGGCTATTTCACTGGTCGACGGATCTTCCAGTGTCGTAGGGCAAATTAATCGTAATTTTCGTCCAAGTTTGCTGACATCTGTTAGGTCGTTATGAGTTTTCCAAGGGGCATAAATCAGTGAATCGAGTAATCCCGTGGCAAGGGAAAATTAAGGCCTATTGGAGGCGAACACAATCTTCGGCTTGTATCTGGCTGTCCCTGTTCACGATCGCCGGATAGATAATATCTCGCGTTGCGTGGAGTCAAATTATCTGCGGCTCGTCGATCTGCCTTTGGACGTTCGAGGAAGGTTTCCCTCGAACGGGAAGGGTCCGTTCGCCGCGGGTTGTCAGAAATTTGTTGCTGGTCGGCCGGCTTGTTGCCACCCCCGCAGGGTGGTGGGCCTTACGGGCCCTCATGGCTATAGCGCGCGTGTACTTGCCGGCGACGTCGAGGGAAGGACGAGGGCGACGGTACACGGTCAACCTGACGGACATAAAACTCGGCGCGAGGTGGGGCCCTATCCGAGGGATCTCTCTGCGAGCGGGGCCCGGGAGATCGCAGCGCGATAGGCCCTGTGCACGGCCGATCGAGCTCGTGTGAACCCACGGCTAGACGCATCTGGTCGGGGCTAAATAACGACCGGCAGGCAGCCAGAGAGCGAGCCGTGTATCTGGCCCGATCGTGCCCAAGATCGTCCTCGAATGTGCAACGAGGACAACCCTACTCGTCACGTCCTCGGGGAAACAAAGAAGTCCTGCGCGCAGAAGTGGCCAGAAGGGCAGGGAAGAAACCGAAATGGGGAATATCGGAGGGGAGATTCTCCGCGTCGTCTATAAAGGCGAGCTCTCCTCTCGCCTCAGGTGGGCAACGAAAGCCCGGAGGGTTGACATGTTTATTTCGCCCCGTAATCTTCTCGGATTACGGCGTAGAATGGCAGCGTTCGCGGCGGGTGAAATGGAAAGAAACGAGAATCCAAGGCGAAATTACCGAACTCAAGAAACTCCGGGAATACCTACCGACTACCCCATTGTCGTGTCTCAATGATCCTGTTACGCCATCATTGTACCCAGTAATAAACCCTTTCTTGGCCCTCCACAGGAAGATATTGCCAATCAACGATCACCACACCTTCCACCAATTAAAACACTCCTCGGAACGAAAAATTCAATGAATATTACTTTCCTTCGGCCACCGTGATTTTCCTCGCTGGTATCCGATGTTTCTTCTAACCACGGACACGTGTTTCTGGAGCAGTAATCTCCTCGAATTACACGGGCGAAGGAGCGACAGAGAGAAAAATAGGAAGAAAGAAAGCGGCGGGCAGATGACCGTCCCTAGGGGCGGATACGGATACCTGCTGCTGAGAATCGACCGTCGACGGGGATCCTTTTGCGGTGGTCGTTGTATCGCGTTAAAGAATGTTCCCAGGTCTTGAGAAAATAACTTCATAAGAAGAGGGAAAGAATTGGCTCGTAGCGTTCTTCTGTCCGAAACGATTATTCTCCTGCGGCGTAGCATTCAAAAGGAGGACGAAAAAGAACTCGATGATGTCACAATGTTAATGAGCAAACGTCGCCGTTGAAGACATTGTAGACACGAAATTTATTATTGTCAGTCATGCAATAACGTCGTGGTATTCAATGAAAGAGTCTTCGCCAAGTCCCGCTACGTCGATTTAAATTTGCCCTAGGGTTTGTGCGTGGAACGTGCAACGTGTCAGTGAAAAGACGAAATCTTTTGATCCGTCGGGGTACTTGACCCGTCGAAAATCCCTCTCTGAGAAGCTGCCGGTCGAATATCCTCTCGATGAATCCGTCCCGAGTGATTCGCCTAGCCGCTGTCACGCGATAGCGTTGCCCATCGGCCTCTAAACCGCTTTGGAGTCGCGGTTGCCTTTCGTCCCGGCGCTTTTAATCCCGTCCTCCACGGTTAAAGAAGTGAAAAGGCCTCGACCGGTCCGTCCTACCGTCAATGCGCCGTATCTGCTCCCGAGGTTGGCCGTGTACACGCGAGTTACCATCCTCCAGTGATCGTTCGGTCGGACCAAGAGAAAAAGGAGGAGGGGGGGAGAAGAGAATGAGGACGGGATTGAGGGGCGGGGAAAAACGAAGGGCGCTCGAAGACGGGGAGAGGGGACGAATAGAGCGATCACCTCGACAGAGTCATAGAGACGAATACACAAAGAAATGTGTACAGAAAGAGAGAGAGAGAGAGAGAGAGAGAGAGAGAGAGAGAGAGAGAGAGAGAGAGAGAGAGAGAGAGAGAGAGTGGGGCAAAGGAGGTGAGAAAAAGACGGAGAGAAAGTAGTCGGCTTTTCCGGTTGAATCGGTCGACTGAAGAGGCCAAGAGGATTCTCCGACGAAAATCGTCATTGCTAGCAACTGCAGTGTGAAATGCCATGTGTCAGCGCGTGCACAATGCCGATCGGTTCTCCGGAGTGTTTTAAGCCTTTGAGTGGGTAACGCGGCGACGGTGGCCCGCTTATAAATTGAGTCTCCTCCCCTCTCTCTCCCTGTCTCTTGTCCTGGCAGGATTAGAGGGCGGAAGAGAGGAGGGCCTTGCGATGGGAAATCTCTGTTTCGCGAGGGGACCCAGCCGATATATACAAGGATCGCGTCGTTAATGCCCGCGCGTATTCCGCCGTCGGTCTTGGCCGGATTATTCCGCGTCATGAATCTCCGAGAGCACTTTCGACCTGCGAGAGCACAGCACCCGACGATGTTTATCGCCGGAGCACATGTGGTTTCCAGCTCGAGACCCGCCAGCCGTTCATCTCCGCAGATTTAGGCTGTTTTCGGTGTTTACGGTGTCTGCCTCGAGCCCCGTAATACCAATATCCCCCTTGAAAAATTCGAAAAGACTGTCTTTGTCGCGGTTATGTTCGCGGAAAAATTTCTAAGGAATTTAAGCTTCATTGAGGGAACACTGGAAACGAGAGGTTCCTTGCGGGCAATTGTATGCTCCGAAGATTACTGAGCTTTATCGTCGGATTAGACGGCGAGCTGCGATGGAACGATAATTGCGTTTACCGGGGATAGGCTAATGAAGGGCAGAGATGAGATAGTGGGCGCATTATCGGACCGCGAACGTTTGTAAGGGCATTAGGAGGATCGTAATTCTCCTGAGGGTTATTGGATCCGTCGCCTCGGCCGGCTTAGCCTGCCGCTGAGCCAGGCATTTTCAATTCCTTCGGCATTTCGGCAACGTATTTCCTGGCGAACGGATCGACCTGAATTATTAAACGCGTGGTTATCGTGCGGAATTAGCCGAGCCGAGCGAAGTAGAACGGAGCGGAAGACGAGGGCGGCATCGAGTTTCCTTCATTGGCCTTCCAGGACGTAAGGACTGGAAATGAAGGGGTAGTCGTGAGGGAAATTCGCTTGCGGAGGGAAACGTCTGCCAACCTGCTGGAATATTTAGGGGCCGGCGAGGGTTCCTGCCGACGTCGTAAGTGCCACTCTCTCCGTCCCCACGTTCCGCCTTCTCCGTCTCTCTGTTAGGCTCTCTTTAACCATCTTACACGTTTTCCTGCTGCGAAACGACGCCGTCACGAAACGACTGCCGATAAAGCTGCCACTCCGTCCAAGTACCTCCATGTCCCTGTATTTATCGCTCTGAGAAAACAAAGAGATGCACCGTCCGTGGGTAACCGGTATTTTTGCCGCGACCAAACGAGCGGCCTCCAAAGAAATGGGAGGCAAAAATCTTGTCAAACATTTAGACGGTTTCCCCGTGGAGCGCAGTTTCTCCTGGCGAATCCCCAACGGTATGGCGATTATGCGTACTCGGAATATCCGTACTGAGGCGCTAAGTAAATTATTTCTCGGCTTTGTCGTCTGTCTTGCGCGTTTTTCTTCGCAGAAACAACGGCGGACTCGTCACGAACGGCAAACATTAAACTCCTTCCGGCCGGATACCTCTATTTTCCCCCGTTACGTGCGACGGGACATTTCCATTCTGCGAAAAGACCTGCCTTTCGTATTGATCCCACGCTTGGAAAGCCGCTCAACCTATAAACCCTCCGACGGCCGTTCGCCTTTTACCATCATTTATCACCGATAACATTCATTACACCTACCTTAAATAAGAATTAATTAAGAAAACTAATAAATTACCCGGGACGTATTCAAATAAAGCCTGATTGATAAATCTTCAATCGTAACGTCCACTTGACAATTCATTTGCGAGCGAGTGTACCCTTCATTCTGGTGTTGATTGGCTGGTTAATGACCCGTAGGGCGTTTCACGAGTCTTTTAAGAGTATTCATTTACTACCCACTGCTCTTAGGAAATGACGCTCATTAAGCTAATCTGTCTTTCATTTGTCTGTTACAGGTGCAACTTTCCAAGTGCATTTACCGGTCTTCGCGAGTGCAGTGATCATACGCGAATGATCCGTGCCTTTTTTCCTGCATTAATGTTCCGATAAAAATTCACAAGCAGTTCGCCATGAGGCCGAAATCGTGTTCGTTGTTTTTGCTGTTTTGCGTGCTGCTGCCCGGTGTCGTCCAGCCCTTCACTTCCGGCGAAGGTGAGTTTCAATGGACCAAAATGTAAATCTGCAGGATTTAGGAAATAGTAGAGAATAAAGGGAAACGGCCAAAATGCACCGGTGGATTTACGGAATTTTTTAGCGCGGCTTTGACAGAGAAAAATGCACGAAAAAGAATTTTTAATTAAAGTTAATCTGAAAATAATCCGAGTTCCGGTGAATCCTGGAAAGATGGATCATGCTGAATTATCAATTTGAAAGTTCGCTCGTGTTGCGGAGCATAATCTGTGCACGACTGGCCCCTCGGTGCGTTCAAACGGACCGTTCTGCCGGCTATCGCAAAATAAATGAGTCCTTCCGCGACGGGCGGTAGGGCAAGTGAGAGAAGAGGGGGGGGGGAGGGGAAGGTGGGGGCGATAAAAAGTAATCGCGGATCGTGATCTTGAATCGCGCTATCGGGTGGTACGAAGGAAAACGATGACTCGGCCCATACGTTTCCCTAATGATCCGAGCTCGGCAAGAACCGAGGGAGGCCGACGCGGGAAGCCTTTTTTTACGAGGGTTCCTGAGGACGGAAGAAAGGCAAACGCCGAGAATAGCCGCGAGAACATACGACAATGACTCCGCGCAGATACAACTCGGACAATCGGGCAATTGAACAAGGGGAATAGAGTAACGCGTATCCCCGGGGAACAAAAGTTAATTAGCCTCGTCGGCCGATATCACGAGAAAATCATTCTCTTCCGCGCTAAACGGAATGCATTGTGCATTGCTAAAGGTCGACGCGGAGAGACAGAGGCGTAGGCCTCGGCGGGTTTAAAGAGATGCACGAAAGGCGTAAGATAAATCTGCGCAGGACAAGAGACAGAGAGAGAGTTATAGGAGGAAGGGGGAAGGGCGAGGGGAGTAGTACGTTGCCGGTAATTATACGGCGAGTCTGGCTGGCTGATTAGTCGTCCGCACGACCAACCGACCGGTTACGTTACACCAGGCCGTTTTCGATGATGGATTACGTTCCCCGGAGCTACTTCGGAGCACGGCCTCCTGGACTACGTTGCAACGGGCTTTCTCCGCGTCGACCCCGTGGGACCTCGCGGCTAACTAATTATCGTCCGCGTTGTCCTCGTCCCTGTCAACCTCAGGCTCATTTATATCGTGCGGCCCGGTCCCGCTTCGCTACCCCCTTCGTCATCGCCTCGTTCCTCTCTTCTTTGTTTCCCTCCCTGTCAGCCCACTCTCCGTCAACGTCCGCCTTTTATTTATCGATCCCATTCGTACGCGTCTTCCCTGTGTACCCTGCGCTTTCGACCGACTCGTGTCCTTTCGAAAAGTGCGATCTCTGTGCAAACGGCGCCTAGATCACCGCCGTGACTCAATCTCCTTCGCATGAGGAAAGCCAGAAAGGGACGGATAAATAACACGTCGAAGCCAGAGAGAGAGAGACAGAGAGAAAGGGAGAACGGGACACGCAGAATTGCATGTACTACGTGCACGTGCGCAAACGGTGAATAATTATCGGCTAGATTTATCGCGTCTTCGCGATACCGCGTCATAATTCTACGGGCGAGGAAAAAATCATTTTCGCCGTAGGAGAAAATTTTATCGACAAAAATTCGTTGGGCCGTTCGACCCTTTGGCGCATTAAAACCTATAAATTGGCCGTTCCGGGTAAAATATTTCGGCGGGAGAGCCGGGCGATTCTGTCGCTGCCAAAGTGAAAATTCATAGGTGCCTCGGGGTTGGCCAACTTTTTCCGCGAAAGAGTAACGTCGGCCGACGTTAATGATTAACGGTGGCTCAGTGAGGTCGCCGTTTTTCCCCCGATCCCCGCGGTCTTCCCGTCGGTTGCATTTACATGCGCGTATTTATAGGCGACCGGGCGAAGCGCTCGGGTCCGTTGCTCAATTTTTTATCCTCTCGCGAGTTTCATCCCGCAATGCAACGGAGTTGCATCGCCCGATGCAAAACCCGCCGTCGTGAATTTCCTCGCGAACAATAGCCGAGGGAATACGCGGGGAATTCCATGGGTCTCCTAGACCAGGGAAACGTATTTCTTCGACGCCAGACCGTTGGATTACGGTTCCTGTATTCCAGCTGAAAATCCTCCGCCGGTAGATGGGTTTTCAGCGAATTCTAATCTCGTCAGACAACCTCTTTTCCCAGACATTCAGTATTCATTTCTCCCCCTCCCCCTCCTGGCTTCCCCGCGCTTCACGGTGGCTGTGGAATACCAGTAGGATATTTAATATCGACCACAAACAATTGGACATTTTTGCGGATCGTTTGAAAGCTCCAGAATCGACGAACGAGAGGAGTCTTGACGATTCCGTGGGAACCTATCGATTACCCTGGCCCTCGGGCCCTCGGCCGATGAGTATCGTAAGTAATTCGCGATTACCATCGCCCATACACGAGGTTCCTGCGAACCGCCGTAAGAAAGCTCCAGAGAAGGGTATTGCGGGGGCGGGTGAGGGTCTCGCGAAATCGGCCGCGGGGCAAAAATGCAAAAAGCCTGCTCGGCCGGGCAATTACCCGTTCGACTCTGGCAGACGATGGATCTTGACGTCTCGGGGAAGATAGAGCAAATAGCGAATGGAAGACAGCAGAAAGAAAGGAAGGGGGAGATGAAAACCCTTGGTCCCCCGCACCTACACACGTATGAATTCCTGTCTTCTCTCCCGCGACGAAAGGTCGGGTCAGCTTTAATTATCGTAAATCAAACGAACAGCGTGTGCGCTCCGGAGGTCGAGTTGTGCAAGCGGCTTTATTGTTGGAAATCGCGGTGAATGTCGGTCTGAGAAGCTTTCCATGTGTCCAGACGTGTTAGGATTACCGACGATACGCGAAACTCCTCGCACTTTTCTCCGGCGATTTAAGAGTTCTTTGTAAATTGCATTGTGCGTGGAAAATTACAATCGCTTCACGACTGGCTGCGCGAGCAACGAATTCGTTGGAATGAACGCTCTATTCCCGGATGATTAATTCGATCGAGCATGGCAGCGCGTTTTCATTTACGAGAAATAAATTGTAATTCGAGCGGCTAGAGGTCCGCGTTTAAAATGTGCAAACGGTTAATGAAACAGTCGAATATTTCGTCGCTGGTATTATTCGTTGGCTCGAACCGTCAGGGTTCGACCCCTCGGTTCGTTCTTGCGGAGTCAAATTGTTAACCCGTGAACGGTGAAACACGAGGGCCAAAGGTCCGACGAATTCTCCGAATATTTTTCTATTAATTTCCCGTCCTTTCGAGCCGTCGAACGAACGAATCGACACGACACGATCGTCCCGGGGAGGCCGTTATCGATATCCCTGGCAGAAGGCATGGAGGGTGGGGCGAAATACACGCGAGGACTCGTATCTGATTCTGTTATTCGCTTAATTACACGCCTTAACGCAGCCCCACTGCCGTGCCGCAATCGAGCCCTGTAATATGCCGTCGTCCTCCGGCAACCCTTCCTCCGGGTTCTTCACCCTCCCCCTCGTAGCTTTTAATATTCACCGGGGCTCGCTGCACAATGCACTTTTCGATGCATTTAATTCGCTTAGCGTCACATCGCCGCGCGATAAAGTCCCATTGATTCTTACTCGATGAGTTTTTTTTTCCTTTTTTTTTTTGAAATTCACCCGCTGCGGCGATTTAATGGCATCACATTTCCCCGGAAAATTTGTCGGGGGATCATATTCCTGAACGAGGGGATAAAAGAGTATCCGGAATTTTCACGTTTTATCCTTCGTTCCTTCGGACGTTTCACACGATTTCTACTTGGAGGAATTATTCATCGAGCATTCCGGAACGCTTCTTCCGTTGTCACGACCCGCCTGTTAAAAGTGTAAATGTCGACGTGCATAATAAATCCATTGGTCATATCCTGTTTGGAAATTCGGAATTTTCCAGCATTTTCCAACGCTCGGTCTATTGTTATATCGAAGGCCCGTTGATTGAAGTGTACGGACAGTGATCGATAGAAATTGCTTTGGACGATAACTCCGTTAACAATTGAATTACCTTTCGTCGGGCTCTGATTGATCGAAAAAGAATTCCGCTCGGCAAGTTCCTCTCGTTTCGCTGGTCTGCTCGGCGAGACTCGGAATGCAATTTCGCGATGGCTTCTCGATCTCAATCTCTAACGAAGCTTTCAATACAATGCGCGGGTAATCACGTTCGAGTGTCCGAGTAGGTAGGCCTGAGAAGGGGGAGAGGGGAGGGGGATAATTCGTGTTGTCCAGAGCGGCGAGGGCCATTGTACAGCGTCATCTCGTCGTCGAATCTCCGTGCGCGCCTCTTTTAGGCCTCGCTTGATCCCCATCGACATGCTCGGCTCGTATCTGCCCGACTCACGCCCCCGTGTCGATACCGATCGATAAGGAGAACTCGATCGAACGCGCGCGTCGTGTCTCTCGTTAACCGGAATGACGGTACAACAAAGTCTCAGAGGGGGGCTCGGCCCGAAACACAGAGACAGAGAGAGGGACGAGCTACGCGGCCCATTTATTTCCAGGGAGTTCAGGGCAGTCCCCGGCACGGTTCATTAATAGTCATCTATCGTCAGCCATTCCCATCGTCAGCCCTTCTGCCAGACGCCTAATTTCCGACCTTAAGCCTGTTTCTAATTATGCCTTCTTTCGGTCGATGCTCATCCACAAATACACGCCCTCTGCGACCTCACGGATGGAAAGAAAACACGGCCCAGGGCCCGTTATTAATATTCTTTAACCAACTGTTCCGTCATTGAGTCGCGTGGGGGCGTGAAGAGGGACGCGCGAGGGTGATTCGAGTAAATGGCATTTTTTCGCACGGGAATGATTCGCAGAAGGAGTCAAGTGAGAGGCTGAAAAGGGGTACCGAGCCGTGAGAGATTCAGCTGGCATTTATTTGGGTCCCGGGAAGGTCGTGATCCGTGAATGGCCGGTCGAGTACAATGCCGAGAAGCAAGTCCAGCGGAGAAAGAAAGAGAACAGGCGCCGGGGCCATTGTGCTCTTCTCCGGCCGGAAGTGGATCCTTCTTTATCCGTCTCTAGCCTCGGTAACCCGGCGAACGTTAATCCCACGTGACTTTCGGCGAGCCCTGCGAAAAGTCTCGCGAGGGTCGTCGAAAAATATTCCAACCGCACCACCTGTCCTACGGAAGATGGTACGATGGTCCTCAGAAAAATATCCCTTCCATTCAACGTAGCAAGGACGACACGGGTCGTTTGCTTAACGACCCGTGCGTCGAGATTCAATTTACACCTCTCAGGTATTCATGAACCAGTCTCCACTCGACTCCGATTCCACGAGAATTCCTAAAATAAAAAGTCTTACGGTTGATTGTTTTCTTTCGTCCCCACGTGTGCTTCTCCTACGTTCACTTTTTCCCTGGAGTTTAGCGAGGGGTCTGGTCGAATTTCCTCGAAGGGTCCACAGTCGAGTGGTTACCTTTAATTCCCTTGGCTTGAATTCTTCGCAATTGCCTGTTCTTCGACCTTGGTCGTCTGCTTTTCTTGTTCTTCGGGGCGGAGCAGAAGGTAGCACTGGGTAGGTTCGCGGTGCAGGTAGCTTTGTTAATTAAGAGGCGTCATGTGTGGTCCCTCACGATAGTCAGTGGCGGTTTGAGCGCGTACACGCGAGCTCTGGCCGCAATTGCCGACCTACCTAGGCGAACGTGCACGTTCGAATCGGCCCTGGAGCACACACGGGGGCCGTCCGTGGCGAGTAATCGGCCGGAGCTCGCGTGTATATGCATATATAGGTGTCCGTGGGGGTATCTAGCCGGAGACACGACTAACTAGCTGCCCAGGCTGGCTAACGAGGCTCTCTCATGCCGATCCGAACAGGTGATTCACAGTCGCCCCCGTGCGACCGTTTCACGATGCTCTTCTGCGATATATCGACCCCCGTATCCTCCTCGAAAGCACGTGAAAATCCTCGCGGTTCGGTCGATTCGTACCGACGAACCGCTCGCGTGACTTGCCGCAATTAAGTCGTCGTCTTCTTCTTCTTCTTCTTCTTCTTCCTCGTCCTGCGCTTGTTCTTCGACGCCCTGTGCCTAAAAAAAAAACGACCATAAATTTTTCCTGCACTTTTTGTTACACCTGCGGTTCTCGCCGGTACGTCCGGTGAAATTACAAGGGAAGGTGGGGGATTAGGAAGGAGGGAGGGAAAGTGGGCAGAACTTTGGATAGGGTGAAAGCTCAGTTGGAGCGATCTAGCTTAGGGCAAGCTTTACTCCGACGTTCGCTTTTGAACGGGCGATAAAGAAGATTCGTTTGTCCCGTCGTAAATTCCGGGAAACCGGCTACTCCGAATGAAATGTCGCCACAAATTATGAACCGTTCAATCAGAAGCACGGACTGAGAGAGAGAGAGAGAGAGAGAGAGAGAGAGAGGGAGATGCGCGCGTGTATGGCGGGACCGTTGGAAATGGCTAACGAGAACTCGTAGCGAGTGATTCACTGCCGAGTGGGACCGGATAGAACGATTCCGCCATATCCTATCGGTCGTCCGATCGGCCCGAATTATCGGAAACCGATAGGAATTCTCTTTTACTGGCGCTTCAATTCGGCACACACCACGTCACGTTGTCGAATTTAGCTGCCGCTGCACTACCCCGCCCGCCCTTAACCGATTCTCATCAGTACCTCCGATAAATTAAAAGGACCACCACCCCCTCCCCTCCACAAAGCCATGAGATTCTCATCGGCGTTTGGAAAATTTAAGGTACGTGTCGCAATTTCAATCACGCAGCCACTCGGAATGGAAATGTGACTCCATTATAAAAAAATTTCACCGGCCGTCAAAATATTACGTAGATACCAGAGAGAGAGAGAGTTGACGAGAAGTTCGCGGTAGGACTGTAATTTTAGTGTTACCACTGTACGGTCGGATGAAACTGTTCCCGCGAAACTATTAGCTCAGATCGCCGGTCGACGGGTGAAATCGTGCGTTCGATAAGCCGTCGTTCGCGTCTCGGACGTTTCCACGAATCGAAATGGACTGGCCTGGCGTGCGCGGGAGAGCGAGCCGGTTATCGCGATGAAAAGTGCCGTACAAGCCAGGGGGGAATGTCGCACGGGGATAAAGGCCCGCGCGTTGACGTGGCCCAATGGCGATCGCTGAAAATGCCTCGACGGTGGACGTTGGCGCGTAAAACCGAAAATTCATTACCGCGTAGCCGATTGTTCGCCGGCGGCTGCTCGGCGATCGAACCTACGGCCGATTCCACGGCATTAACGTCCCGGGATTTACAGGAGACCCCCTCCCTCTCTCCACCCCCTATCCTCCCGGTACCCGTCATTGTTGACACGCGCACCTATAGAATTCTCGCCGTTCCCGATGAAAATCCCCAACGATAATAACTTTCGTACCATTAATAACAAGGGGCTTCGTTGACTCTCACCCCGTGAGCGACTTTTTTTTTTGCATCGAAAGAGGGAATAATCGTCGTACGTAAACATCCTGTCGTTGGGAATTTCATTAATTAGTCTCCGTTCGGTTTAACCGGGGGATCGAAGGTACTTTTTTCCAATGCATTGTTTCCATTTCTGTGGGCCTTGTCGTCGACGCTGTAAATCACCGGCGACACGGGCTTGTCTGTTTGTAATCGGAATTACGTTTTATATGTTAATAATCGGCTTACGCGAAATTTCACATTGCCCGTTTCGCTGAGATTTCCAATAACAACTGACGCACAGAGTATATGTTAATTGGATTTCCCTGTCATAACGAATCAATCGCTGGCTTATTACAAGTTGATGCATCTCGTTGAATGTTTTCACTTGACACAGAATCAAAGAGTTGAATTTCAATTAGCATTTAATTAACGGCCAAGCGCGTTCGGTGCGCAAAAACCGATCGGCCGGTTACAAGGGAAATACGTGCGTTGCATTTGACATGTAAATTATGATTTGGCAGAGGGTGAGGACGCAGCTGAGGACGACGATTCGTTCCTGTTGGAGGAGGAAGACGTGCCATCGGCGACGATAGCCAGCGACACTGAACTCATCTCCGAGGGTGGTGGACACCTGCCGGTTTTCCTCGCAGAACCGGTGGACTCTTACGTCGTTAAGAACAAACCCGCCACGTTGCGCTGCAAGGCCGCGCACGCTCTGCAGATTTACTTCCGGTGCAATAACGTGCGGGCCGAGGAATCCCAGCAGCAGGATTTCGTGGACCCTCACACTGGCACGCGAATCGTCGACTGCGAACTCAACGTAACGCGGGACCACATTGAAGAGTATTTCGGGAAGGACAAGTTCAAGTGCGAGTGCATCGCCTGGTCCGGCTCCGGGCAGATAAAGAGTCAACCAGCAACCGTCGACGTAGCCTGTGAGTAGCTGATGAGAGCTCGTCTTAGCGTTTGACCCCCTGTCGGCCACGCTCGATTAGGCCAAACGAATTCATCTACATCCCGTGCCGGACAAATTTATTTCTTCATTCCCCCTTTGTCGGGTCTCTTAATGAAGCACACTGCTCGCTAGACGTTCATCTTACGATTCCTTTCTACGGAACTATGTTCCTACGAAGCTGTTTCGTAAGTTTAATTGCCACGAAAACGGTCGAAAGCATGGCATTAGCGGAAATTGTGAGTAGGAAGAACATTCGTCTTACTTCCCCTTCGTTCCTCGTAATTATCTTGATTCTTCTGAGCAGCCTGGCCATTATTTAATTCCGCTCCTTAGTGCAAGACAATGGAATGACCGTCGACCGTGGACTTTCTAAGAGAATCAATTTAGGAAAGCCCCACTTGACCAATTTTCGACTTGCGTAACTCACCGTGAGAAGCTTCAGTTCGTCCATGCCTATGCGACAGCGTTTCATTAATTAATCGAGCACTTTATTAGCGTGTACCTTCTGAGAATCTGCCATGCGACAGTCTCTTCCTTTCGGCGAGTACCGTATGTAGGAATGTTTCATCGGATTACAGACCTGAAGAAGCAATTCGAGTCACCTCCTTACGCTGTGTCCGTCGAGGCGGGACAAAGTGCGGAACTCAGGTGTCTTCCGCCGGTGGGAGTACCCCCTCCCCGGGTTTACTGGCTGAGAAACAACATCCCCGTGGACACGGACACGGACACGCTATTGGTGTCGAGCGAAGGGCATCTCCTGGTTGGCCAAGCGAAACTCAGTCATCAAGCGAACTACACCTGCGTGGCTGAAAACATCGCAGCCAAACGATTGAGCGAACCAGTCAGCCTCACCGTTTACGGTAAGTCCTGACATTTTCTCTCATGGTCAATATTTTACGGAGAACCCCTGATCGACTGGACGTGCACGGTGGTCTTGATGTTCCCTTTGACTTGCCCGGCGCGATAAACAAAGCGCTGAATAGTGGCACTGACGTGTAATTAACGGTCCGTGCGCTTGTTCCCCGCAGTGAACGGCGGCTGGTCTTCCTGGTCGGCCTGGTCAGAATGTCATTCGCGCTGCGCGAAAGGTGGCCAGAAGCGAACGAGGACGTGCACGAACCCAGCACCGATGAACGGCGGCCAACCGTGTCTCGGACCGGCCCAACAGAAGCAGGACTGCAACACGGCCTGCCCCGGTAAGTCCCATGGCGTGACAGTTATTCAAACGGCACTGCAATCCCTCTATCGCCATACTCGATCGATGTTCTATGCCTTCTACTTAAAACCCTCTACCAGATGGACGTGGAAAGTAGCTCGAATACTCTCCTAAACGAGTACGAAATATTGTTCTCTTAAAACGGTATTGGTGTATCAAAGTTGACTACGTTCAATAGATTTGTTATCATTATCATTGTACTGCGATTGTGCTTTGTGGGAGTCTTCGAGTGAACGTCTGTCGATTCTGATTCCGCTCTGTCGGTTCACAAACGGCACGTTTCTTCGCGTTCTCTCGGTGCAGTAATGTCGCTCGGTGTTACGCAATATCGCGAAGCGCGGCGAATGCGCCAGCAGAGGAAACGAGAGGTGTCCATCTTTCTTATCTGGGTTCCTGTCGCGCGGACGACAGGAGAAGCAGGTTTCGCCCCGGCTGATCGATATTACCAATACCGTGAAGCGGGGAGACTCTCGCTTGATTTACGATGTTTCCTCCTCATCGGCTGCCGCGTGTCTCTTCGGTGCTCGTCGTCAGTCTTCCGTGTTCCGTGAGGTCCTTTAACGAGCGACACTTCGCACGAAAAGCTTTACGACGCACGCGACCACGTTGCCCGAGAGATAAGCAGATTGCCGCTGATCATTTGAACGCCACAATCGATGAGCGTTAATTCAAATGATCCACTTGGAAGTACGTATTTCCCCGCGCACACACACACACACACGCAGACGGACGTTAGGTTTTTGCCGGAGTTTTAATATCGTTTCTGGGATTAGCTCGTAAATCTAAACGGTCCGTTGCACTTTTTTCTGCTTCCTCCCTGCACGCTTACTCTGGAACAGCCGGAGCACTGGAGGAATTCACAAACACGCTCGGTAAGTCTTCGAAGAGCTTAACACAAGAGGCAATTTTCACCTCCCCTGAAAAGGTGTACCTGTTTTAAGACGAATCTCGTGTTACCTTTAGCTAATGATTTTCTCGCGTCTCAGGACGAACCTTACGTTCGCTCGGCTACGTGATTACCTTTTACGTTCGTTTTTCTCATGGTTTTTATCACTTTCGTCCTAATAGCCGTTTTGCTGAGCGATGAGAAGTAAATGATGGCGAGTTGCATGCATGCGCGCTAATTGGTCGTTACTAAAAACTCACTCGAAGCCGATCGGTATTAATTGCCGCGCAGTTACGGACGGGTTTTAGACTCGCTCGGAGTCCTTTTTTTTCCCTCGGCAAGAGGCGAGCGCAGAGAAAGAGAGAGTCAGTGAGCGTTGTAAGTCAATCGCCGATATGGGCGAGTTAACGTCCTCCTAAAAGCTCGTACAAATTAAACGGCCGAGTTGTGCGGTGAGTTTCGTACAAGGCCCCCGCGGAGGAATTACTGGGCCCGTTCCGTACGATGTTCGATTCCTCTTTGGTTCCCTTTCGGCCCTCATTGTCGTGTTAACCGGCGATCGACCTCTCCCATTAACGAGCATCAATGAGACGTCGTTTTTTCCCTTCTTTTTCACCAGTCGTCGACGGCGGATGGTCCAGATGGTCAGCCTGGTCGGTGTGTGGGACAGACTGCACTCACACAAGGCGAAGGTCCTGCGATGAACCGCCACCGAGTCACGGGGGCCGGCCTTGCCAAGGCAGAGACATCAGCGTGGCCAATTGCACCGGAGGCATGTGCAACGGTAAGTTGCAATCCGACCACCGACCTTATTCATACCCATTTCCCGTCCCTCCACCACCATCTTCAGGTGTGGCAACTTAAAACTTGTAAAATCAATCCCTAACAACCGCAGGCATTAATATTTAATTGCAATACTTGAGAAATATTTGTCTTTTCCAGTGGGCAACGCCAAGATCGGTGGAGCTCATCTCACCGAAGAAGGTGAGTCCATGAAGCACAATATTTATTCTCAACATTTCTATCCCATTTCGTGGCGATGTATTTTTCCACTAATCCTACCTTCGGTGTCCTTCGTCACGGTTCGTTTGCACGACGCCAAGGGCACCGGGGTTGCTTGATTAGATAAGGTATATATGAGCCGCGACGTCACGTGGACCCTCCCTTGATTCGTTCCGGATTAGTAAGTAGATGCGCGTGCGAAAAAGAAATAAGAGCCACAGTAAGAAAGCCGAAGAAGCAATGGAAGGGAGGGGGGGCGGGGATTGCGGGAAAACGGTGGTCGAGGCACTGATCCTCGGCGGAAGTGTCCCTTAACCCGTCGTGCGACATTCTTGGATGGATTCTTGGCGGCTGGTGCCGGCCATTTATATTGCTGGCGAGCCAGAGGCTATCGCTCGCGCGATCTGATATCATTCGTACTGGCCGTGCAAAACGTTTGCCTTCTATGCTCTCGCGAGATCGACGGCTCTTGAGTAAGCCCTGTCGGTTTATTATGGATAATGCCGTTGTTATCTGTATTATCGGGTCTTTAGGGTTTTTGCGCCGGCGGTTTCGCTCCTACGCGCCATTCAATTCGTCATATCGATCTGCCGTCGGACTGTGTTGCCTATTCTCTTGGGCGCGGGGCGAATATCAATGCCCGCGCGGAGAACCGTTTATGCAGCCCAGCCACCCGGCGAGAATGCATTTCCCTCGGCGAGATCGCAGATCGATCGCTCGTCTAATTAATAACCGGCACCGATACGACCGTCGAAATGGCCTTTCCATTTGTTTTGCAAGCCCGTTCCCAGATATTGTTTGCTGTAATATGCCGATTACGCAAGCCTCGGCGTCATTGAAATTACGAGGAAATTGTAGCCGCGTAACTTGGGGCCCAGGGGCAAGACGAGTAGTTCCAATTAAATTTTATTCCTCCCCGTATCGGCGACTTCGGGGCATCTATTATCCCGGCAAGACAAACAAAAGGAGAATTACGAGCGGCAGTCGATCCTCTCCCGTTCGACTGGATAATCGCTCGAGCTGCTCCGCAGATGCGCTCCGCGCTCGACGCACGAAAAATTCGCGCGATAGGGGCCGTAGACTATTTACTTTTAATTACGCGGCTGGTTAATAATTGACGCAACGTACGTCTGTTTCGTGGAGAAGGGAAGGGAGGCAGGAACGATCAGCTGGACCCTCGTGGGCCGAGGGCACGGGACAAACAATCGCAACAATGCCCTGCAAGGGAACAGGAGAGAGAGAGGGGGAGGGGGGCAGGACGACTATGTTTGAATCGTGGAAGGAATACGAGGAGGAGGTAGGCCGATTCTATCGACCCCGGGACATCAAAGTTGCACGCGATACGGTTTCGACCTGGCTTCCCCTTCCCCTCATCTCGTCCCATAACCACCCCGCGCCAGCGGGGAGAGGGGGGGGGGACCGGGAGGAGGGTGGCTTTAATATCGAAGAAAATTATGTAATCGCTAGCCGGTTACGCCCTCGCCCAGAAGCCCAGGGGGGAATTGATCGTGCATGCAAATAAAGTGCCATTATCCCGGCGCTGCGAGGCACACGGACCGGCTGCTAGTTGGATGCCCGGAGACGACCTCCATCTCCCCCCCCCCTCTCTTTCCCCCTGTCGTGTAGCGACTTTCCATCAAAGTGCCGATAAAATAACCCAGCAGGTACGCAGCACTCGAAGGGAAAATGGCAGGGAGGTCGAAAGCGACCGGCAAACGTCGTCGTCGTCGTCGTCGTCGTCGACGGTGGAAACGTTTATGAAAATACGAGGAGGGAAATCGTCGATACGTTTGACATCACCGCGATAGTAGTGGTTTCCCCTTTGCCGCGTGAGTATCACGAGACACGTGGCAGGAATGGATATGAGATTCCACGACGCGGGGCAGCAGTCTGGCGCGGTGCGACGAATTTCCACGAAGCTTTCCACGAAGACGACGGTAAACTTTGGAAACGGAGTCCAGCAGAGTAGAAGCCAGCGATTTATTGCTACCTGCATCGTCCCGCCCCCGTTGCCCTTAAATTATTTCCAAGAAACCCCCGGCCCTGAATATTTGAGATGCAATCTCACGGACTCGGCCGAGTGATCTAATATGGACAGAATGCCCCGTGTTACGCCGCGCATTGAGATATATGGCCAGTGCATAATTCACGGCCGTAGGAAAAGCCGGGAGCGATGCGCGAGCCGCAAGAAACACACGCGAGCCGTCGTCCTCAGAACGAAACCGAGTAGTCCTTGGACGTCAAAGTCCCCACACCCTCCCCTCTTTTCTTGCCCGGTTGCTGGATAGATTTGGGCTGGGTTTTACGGTAAATTTTCGGCTACCTCGCCACGAGAGAGGGACTCCTTTTATTCGAAGCGAGGTGATTTAACACACCAGCAGAATAGGTTTATTCAGCATAGTTCGAGTTTTCATGGGGTAGGAATTGAGCGCATACACTTTGAGAAATGAAAGGACCTCACCCTTTTCAACCTGTCGTATTTCACGGTGATTCTGTTGGGAAACTTTTCTTTCCCTCCGGAAAAAATACATAAATAAGCTAATAAATGCTTCATCTTTAACATCCCTAAGAACCACATCCTCGTATTTACATAGACGGAATGGTAAATTGATTATTGTCCCCGAGTCCTCGATTTTGAAACGCCGGAATTTTTTCACACCAATGTCAACCCTTGCGGCGAAGAATAACGTATTCTACGCTCGCCGACAGTTGAACTGGTTTTTCGGGGCGTTTCCCCCCCCGAGGAGGGTGAAAAGCTCACAAATTTCCGGCTCTCATTTTCGAGCATCGTGTGGGTAACGACGTGGAACCATTGCGTTTTCGAAATCCCGTTTTCCCCACGAGGCGTGCATTTTCACGCGTACGTATACATACGTAGAAAAATATATATATATAAATTTGATGTTCCGGGCACGTGTCCTGGCCACGACAGGGTCGTGTGATGGAGAGGAGAGGAGGGGGAGGGAGAGGGATGGAAGGCACATGATCCTGCGAAAGAGAGTTAGGGGCCCGGCAGTCACGTACCGGGGTTACAAGCTCGCACGGAGTTTGGCATTCTAAAATTGGACTGGGTTTAACGCACACGCCGAGGGATGTTTCTGAAAAAAGTTTAACGACGTCTCCCGCTCGCGATCGTCAAGTTCTCGGCTTCCGATGAAGTGCCACGTAAACGCGCTTAGCGGCAACGAGCTGCCGAAGTAATTCGGGGACCGACGGCTGAATAAAAGACGGGGCGGTACACGGAAATAAAACTACGGTACTGGTGGGGAACGGGTGGTCCGAGGGTACGGTTTTAGACGAACGTAATCCACGCTCTATCTCCGTAATCTTCGGGGGGTTCGGCTTATTGTTTAAGAATCGTGTGTCGAAGTTGTTCCTTCGAGGAAACGAAGGGGGAGGGAATCGGCCAGACGTCGGGGAAGACGACGAAAGTAGCAGTTTGCCCCGGCAGCCGGGCGTTGCTTCTTGATAATTTCATCGGCAACCACGCCACGGTCCTCCCCCTCCTCTCCCTTCTCCCTTATCGCCTTCTTCGCGTGATGCGGTAACTTCAAATTATTATTCCGTTGAAATCGACTGGCCGTCCAAGTGTGTGTTTACTGTTCGCCGCTGTAATGGCAGTGATAATAATATGATCTCGATCTTTATTGCCTCGCGGAATAACGGAGGAAAGTTTCGGGAGGGGTAGGCGGGATTGAAACAATGGTGGGGGACAGGGGCGTTGTAAAGAGATAAACTGCGAGAGGAAACGAGAGTGTCGTCCGGACGGGCAAATGGCGAGGAACCTGAAAAACTTTTCTACGTCGCGTCGTAATATTTAGCGAGACGGGAAACGTTTAACGCTCGTTCCGCCGCTGGCCGTGACGCGTTTCTTCTCGCCAACGGCGGAAGGAAAGCAGCGCAAAAAGATTGGAGCGAGCGAGAATGGCGGAGGAAAAAGCACGATAGAAATAAAAGTGCTGCTGGCCGTAAAATATTCATGGAAAACGGCGAGACGTCTTTCAGGAATTTTAGAACGTTATTAGGCTACTTTTATGGGAGATACTTTAAGTAGTCGGTAATACCGTCCGCCGCTGGAAGTCTCGAAAATACCGGAACCACCCTCGGGAAGTAGTTATCGCGGAGGAATACTCTTTTGAACTGAGAAAAGCGGTTTACATGACTCCACGATGCCATGAATAACTCTAAACAACGGGAGAAAAAGTCGAGGAAGAATGAATCTGAGCAAATAATGGCGTGCTTACTTTGACCCGTTTCACGGGGTGGATATCGTTTGATTAATTTTCCTCGAATATATGCGAGCGTAAAGTATTTAGACGTTAGGCTTCCTGAGGCTCATAGGTTCGTAGAATGTAAACGTAAATTATTCCTCGTCGAGGACGAAACTGTTCCCGAGAATTTTACGAGTCTACCAATGATACTGAATCACAGCTGCGTTCCATGTAGGAGTAGCAATAACAGGCACTTTCAGTAGCCCCTTGTATTCCCCGGGCAAATAAACGGCATAAACCTTCGAAAATACGATAGCAATAATTATTCCATAAATTCCGTTGGCCTCGCGATAAAGACATTCCTGTAAATCGGAATTGCGCAGGACGGTCCGCGGCTCGATAGGCAGAAATCGTGGATTAAGTTGAGGCCTGCGTTGTCCGCGAGAAACGATGGGACGTTAGCCGAGAATTTTAAGCACGCAGGAACGCCATTAGGCTGCCATTACACGGGGATATCGTCGCTCGGAATGGCGGAACAACAAATAACGCGGCGAATATCGTTACCTTCGGACGTCGGCCACGTGTCGTGCGAAAATTCCACGCGCATAAAAGCCCCGGACAATCCTATTTCCAGCGCAGGATTGGCTCGTGTGCGCGTCGTGAAAATCACGAGAGAAGGGGAAGGAGAGAATGAGAGTGGTATTTTTTGTTGGTTGCAGCGAACCGACAGATGGACGTGGCCTTGTACGTTGGTTTGACCGTTGCCTGCGTGGTGATCGCTGGGATGGCTTTCTTCCTGGCGAGGCTTCTGAAACGAAAGGGCCGGGACCATTCCCTCTACTCGATGGCTCGTAATGGTAAGGATCCGCGGGACCAACGGGACCCGCTGCCCGAAGCGGGCAGGATACTATTTCGAAATTCTAACGACGTGGAAACGCTCGCCGGTTTCGTCCGAGACGTGCCATTAAGTTCCCTTGGCGGGGGCTTCACGGTCGAACGCCTTTAAAGGGTTCTTAAATTCGCCGCTCCTTACGCTTTAGTTCGCGCTAAATAGACTTTCAACCCCTCGTGCACTCAGCTAGAAATCGCAACGTGTCGGTGCTTGCGTAAAAAGTCAATTACTGCTGTGAGAAAAGTCTCGACGTTGGGCTGAGCAGCTTTTGAGTTTACGATTTTCTTGGTTCTCGCGTTCGTACGAAACGTGCGAGTATTTCGTCGACGTAGGGGGATGGCTTTGCGAGATAGTATCCGGCCGGCCTCTGTCCGCAGCCCGCAGAGATACCCACGAGCCGCTCGTCGGCCGTGTGCGTTTCAGAATTCCAGCCGGAGTTCTTCCCGGACCAGGACAAGAAGCTCAGTCTCCAACCGGACGTGACGGCGACGAGCGTGCCGGCCTGTTACGAGTATCCTTTCGACCCGAAGCTGTCGATGTCGAGGTCCCTCTCCGAGCACCACTACGACGTGCCGCACCTCTCGATCGCCCCCCAACCCTCCCCGATGTCGCCTACACCGAGCACCTCTACCCAGGAGTCCTGCAGCGACAAGCAGATCCACTCCGACAGCGAGAACAGCGTGACTAGCTCCTACCCCTCCTCGGACTCGACCTACAACGTCGCCTCCGAAAGCGTTCGATTGCCGAAACTCGAGGCCGGAAACGTCGCCAGGGCTGTCGTCAATACTCGCGGGGCCTTACTCGTCCTACCGGATTCTGGGATATCCATGTCCGTGCCGGAAGGGGCCGTTCCCAAGCAGCTCAGGGAGGAACTCTACCTGGCGGTGCTCAATGAGGATCGCTTCAGACCGAGATTACCTGGTAAGTTCATGACTTCGTCTAATTCTTCGTTATCTCTCAAGAAATGATGATCGGGGTTATACTGAGATCGATAAAAAAAGAGTCCAATATATATTCGCGTCGTGTAAGAGAATTTGGTATGATGAAATTCGTGAGAAAAGTATGGGAAATGGACGGGTTTTTTTTTTTCTTCGTTAGACGGGATAACTCAGTTATCAGCGGTGGTGACCTGTGGGCCATCGATGGCGACTTTCAACAAACCAGTGATCCTGCAATTCGAGCACTGCGCGATGCTACACCCAGCAACTTGGGAGCTGAGCGTCTGGGCGTCGGACAATCTCAACGTCGAGGACGGTTCGTCCTCGCTGTCATCGGCGAAGGACCATCAGCAGGGCGTCACGTGGACGAGGGTGTTGACCCTCGGCAACGAGACGATAAACACGCCCCTCTTCACGCAACTGGACCACGCCGAGGCGTTCATCGTGACGGAACAGCTGCGTGGCTACGTTCTGGCTGGTCAGAGTTGTGAGAATTCATTCGCCACGAAGAGGCTGCGACTGGCCCTGTTCGCCAGTCAGGTGGGCCAGTGTTGCGTGCGGGTCTACGCCGTGGAAGACACGAAGGCGGCGATGAAGGCGATCGTCGACAGGGAATCCCAGGTCAGGGGGTACCTCCTGGACAAGCCACGAACCCTGCTGTTCCAGGACAACGGTGAACCCCTGTGCATCAGCCTCGAAGAGGTCGGCAATGAATGGCAGAGCAAGTCACCGACCGAGCGACAGGAAGTGTCCTTCAGGGACGTCTGGAACTGCCAGGAGAATGGGAAACACGTGACCTTCGGCTTGGACACGGCCTTCGGACCAACCAGCAGCAGGAGCTACAAGCTTCAGGTCTACCAGGGAAATTCCGATACCAGACAAGTGTTCAGAATTGTATACGACGGGGCGAAGCAACTCATCTCATCGGGTAGCGTGACAAGACCCCTCAGAGAGGTCACCGTAGTCAGCAGCGGGCATGCCAATAACGCTACGACGGATTCCGCGACCCTCCGACCGTTCCGGTTCACCAGGTCCCTGAGGAAGCAACTGTGCCAGTGCCTCGACCCTCCGAACGCTTTGGGCAATGACTGGAGAATGCTCGCGCAGAGACTTCAAGTCGACAGGTGAGTAACCCCGAGGGCCGCTTTCTATCAAGGATCTATAGCTATAAGTGCATGCTTCGATGCAACGGTATCCCATTGTCTCTGGGCATTTTTTCTTCTTCCTCAAGACGTTTCTCACGTAGTCCTCGTCTATCAGCCTCTTGGCCAATCGCCGTCACGCTGAGAAACGAAAGCATTCTCACGCTTAACACGAAGTACCGTAAAACTTGAACGAGGGACGATAAGGATCCTCATCGACTTGTTACATAATTCCTCAAAATATGATAGACTTCCTGCGAGGGAACGTAATGGAAAGTTAATAACACGCTTTGCCTATCGCGTCTTAGGATTAAATTACAAGCTTTTTAATTGCCCCCCCGCGTGAATCCTGTCCCTCCGGGTGTATCTGCCCGTCATTTTCCATGGTTGTCCGTTCGTTTCTAAGGAACACCGGTCTCTGGCTGTGCCGCAGGTACATCAATTACTTCGCGACGAAGGCCAGTCCTACCGAGCACATTCTAGACTTGTGGGAGGCGAGGCACCGCGAACCCACCGCCGTGACGGACCTTCTCAACCACTTGAGGGTGATGGGCAGAACAGACGCTGCGACGATACTCGAGGCACAGCTTGGCCCTTGGCTCTGAACGAGCCTGCTCAACCGCAAAAGCCCTGGATATTTCTGTGCCCAGTGACGAAAATCGAACGCTCGTGTGGCCAGTGAACGGTGAAATTCGCGACACGAAGGACCCCCCACTTTGACGGAAAAAGGGGGGGCCTCCATCGGCGAATAGGGACCTACGACTCATCGAAACACTGCCTTAACTGTGCGCGATCCTCGCGACTTTATAACTTGTAAATAGAGACTCGCAAGTGCGCCTTGAAAGGATGTTTCCTCAAAGGACCTTCACGCAGGTGCGTAAAAGCATAACCGCGAGAAAAACTATACCGTACGCTATTGCGACGCGTCGCTATAGAGACTGTGCATTTAGATGGTTATATATATTATATATATATATGTGTACATACAAAATAAATGAACCTACGCGCGCAGAATACAGATGGATATATCCATTTAGACGGATGTTTATATATATAAAAATATTATATATATGCGAATAAAGGACAGAAAAAGTATGGACCGACCTGTAGAGTGTCGGCAGTACCGCGACGTATTTTATGGATTTGTTACACGGATACAAGAGAGCACGCGAGTGGCTATTGGTTCTTTCGAAAATCGTGCCAAAATTCATCCTCGCTTATACGTTGAATTTTTTACACAGCAATCATCACGGATCACCTTTCGCGTATTTCTTTATGTGACACACACCGACGATCTCTACACCGGAAGGACCAACTTCCGAGGTACGTCACAATAATTTGCGCCACTGTTCATTTGAAAGGACTGTATATTTGTTACTTTCGACGAATAAAATATTCTTGTATACCTCAAACCGGATCTAATTTACCCCCGCCCCTACTTTATTCCTTACAAATACTTCGAAATTGCGAAACGAAAAGTACGAGCGACATTTGAATTCCACTGGAACAGCGTTCTATCTGGTCGTCCCGCGGTTCGAGTGACACGAGTTAAGTAAAATATTACGACCGTTGCTCGGACCGCTGGCATCTCGCACCTTTTATTTCGGGCTCGACGTTGCCGACGAGTGAACGTATGTCCGCCGCGGCGGGGAAACATCAGTTGGCCTTGCCGGCAGGTTGCGAGCGTCACGGGGTAACGCGATACACGCGGTTCTTAATCCCGAAAGCTCGGCGGAAACGTGTCTTCGTGGCTGACAAGCTGGCTCCGAGCCGACTCTTCACTGAGCGAGTCCCTCGCTGACGGGTGTCACGTTTCTTCATTGTCGTACGATAACTCCGTGATATCGGGTGACGATCCTCGCGATTACGCGGCCAGGACCAGCGAAACGAGCTATCGCTACGTTTCTGCAACGTCTTTTTTCCCGGAATTCCTCAGCGTGTTCGCTATTCCCCGTGGATTTATCTATTACGAAAATACAAGGCTATTATCGAGCGCTAACGGAGCGGACGGACCTGTTTCTGTTTTGTTCTTCGCGTTAGACCTTTTGTTTCTCCTCGTTCCGATACGAAGACCGAACTGGTTTGGTATTCCTCGGCGGCTTATGATGATGAGGATACGTCGTTACGTTATCTATCATCTCCCCTGGCCTACCAAATCCGTTCGTTTGTTAAACACGCCTCTCACTCTCCGTCCTGGTTTACACGTCTGCGCAGATTCTGTCACTGCCTCTTCGATGTTAAAAGAATCCAACGTATTACGACAAGTCATTCATTTTTTATGGATGACACTGCTCGTTTTAATATTTACGCGTGTTTTCCGGTCAGTCGGATTTCCTCCCCGAGATTACTCCTCAAATCCATTGTTCCCTGGTGGCATTAACGGTCCGGGAGAAGGCTGTGAAATTCGAAAAGAGGGCGGTGTTCCCGTGGGTGAAAGAGAGACGGGAAACCTCTTTTGCTACAGTCGGTGGGCCGTCTTTTTGGTAGCCGGCAGCAGCTGCACGTTCCTTCAATCCCATCCTGTCCTCGACGTCCAACGAATACATACCGTTCCACTCTACCCTGTCTCTCTCTCTCTCGCTCTCTTTCTTTTCTTCTCTGCAAGAAAATCCGCGATCGTTGTTTCTCCCGCTCTGTGGTGCATTCCTCTTTCTTCCTTCGTTTCTGGCTTTCGAGTCTCCGAGCGGAGAGCCGCTCGACTTTTCCTTGACTTTTCCTCGGCTTTTCCTCCATCGGAGTGGGTAGTTACGTACGGCACGAGGCTCCTAGGCGCCGTAGACAGGGTGACAATGCACCGTAGCAATTTTGAGATGTCGATAGCAGGTGCCCGGCCAGCAGCCGTCTACTTGCCCGTTCCTTTTCCCGTATATCAATAAAGCGCCCCTTGTAATTCGCTTAGCGGCTTCTTCGTGATTCTCGCCTCGCTCCGCGGACAAGACGTTTGCATCTGCGTAGTGGATCGGCGCGGATCGCCCGTCGAGCTTTTCTCTCTGCTGGCCAGGAAATCGTGCTTGCATAATGGATCCTCGAGGAGCGGATGCGTGCTTCTTTTTTGCCAACAAAGCCTCGGTATCGGAATGCTGATGGCGCTACCGGAGAGGATATTCCCTCGGGCGGCGCGCGCTGTAATTCGAAGGATTCCGACACGTCATCCTATGCATGAGGAGTAAATATAGCCGGAGTCGAGTCTCTTGGTGCAGTCGCACGTAAGCCGCTGGGATCGTTGCGGCCGGAAGGTAAATAACGTCGAGTGACTCGCGCGGAGTGACTTTCTGCCGCTATCGGAACGCTGATAAGCCCTTCCCCCGTAGACGAATGGACGGCACGGAGGAGGGGAGGGGAGCGAAGACCTCGGGGGTTTCTCACGGAGCGATGGAAGTCCCTTTCGAGAGGGCAGCCAAGTGGACGTCGAAGAAAAAAGGAACACTACTAAAACTAAATGGAGTGGGCACACCTACTCGAAAATTAAGAAGCAGACTCGATGAGGTTGCTCGGAGAAGGCCTTCGCTCGAGTGTCTCCCCCCCCCCTCGTACCTCCCGCCCCTACGAATGCTTTCTTTGTTTTGCTCTCTCATCCTTCGCGGCACTTTTCTTTTTCTTTCCCGCTGCGGTACACGTGTTCCCCCATAGCCGACGGCCCGGAGGAACGTACATAATTAACAAAAAATATCTTAATACTCGGACTTAGATTGTTATCCCGATATTCCTGGCGACGTGCCGCGGAAACTCGTTATCCATTTTTGCGATTTCATCGAGGTATTTGTCCTCGGCGAACGTTGCATCGTACAAATATTGAAGTACGTCCCGCGCCTTGGCGCAAATGAGTGTATTTTGCGGTTGTCTTTTTCGTTTATCCGTCCGTCCGTTCGTTCGCCTTTTTCCAGGCCCATTGAGATCCTCTCTGGCGATCGTTGCGTAAACGTAACGGAATGCGCTGGCGCGCTGACGAGTGTTTCTCAAGTGCTCCAGCATGTTGCCGCTCGGAAGGCTAAGTGCCGTAAAAATAGCTGCTTCTCTTCCTCTCTCGCCTTCCGCCGATAGCTGCATCCCTCGACTGACGCGCGATTCCTCGGCCGATAGCCCAACGCCCGTCGGGGGTTAACGACGGATTGCCACGTCGGCCAGAGTTGCTCGTCTCAATGCCCACAAGTTCAAGAGCTTTGCAAAACTACGGCCCCGCGAGACCAGAAGCCCCTCTCATTTCGCCGAATCCAAAGTACCGACTTCCGCAGGAAATCTTTACGGTATCAAAGCAAGTATTTGCTACACGATAGTGATGCTTCTATTTTCAGATACCGCGAAATCCTTGGTCGTCTTGCCAAAGCTCCGTAAATCCTTTTGAGGTACGCACGTGTAAATACCGGGACGACAAGATTACTGCTGTTCGTCGTTGCAAGCGCAAAACAGTGCCTGCTTCCGTGAAGTCTCGACTGCTTCGAGAGCCTTGTATCTACATGGGTTCTATTGACAGCCGTCGCGTAGGTATGAAGTATGTGTCGTGTAGGTACACGGTAACGCGGTATTATTGCGTCAACCGGCGGAATAGAATGCGCGGGGTGTCGGTGCCAAGAAAGTCCGCGACAACTCCTATGTACATCCGGTCTTTCGTGAATACGTCATCCAACCGTGACGTTTCAATGCGATGTAACGATATCGATGGAAAAGTTTTTCCCTTCCTGGAAGATCTTCGAATGGCACGGAACGTCTGAAAACTTTGAGAGGGTAGAATTTTCATTTTTGGAAAAATCGAGTCGCAGAGACTCGTCGATTCCGAAGAAGCCACTGTCAGGATCGTCCGGTTATAAAATTGCCCGGCACGAAAGAGTCAGAATTTGCCGCTGGCAAGTATGCATCTACCATTGGCCCGCGGGGTTTCTCCAATTTTCGGTCGACGGGAGGGAAGCAGGCAGCCACAATAATGCTCGCACGGGTAAACCGACGGTCTAGCGTTTCGCGAAATGCCATTCTTCGTGCGGAGAAACCAGACGTGCGCGGGAATGATTGTTTAAAGAGGACCCTGCGTGTCTCTGCGCGCGACATGCTGAGAAACCCGTGTTTCGAAAGGCCGTGGTACACGTAATAACCAGACTCTTCGTCCGTTCGACGACGCCCATGCTACAAAACAGTTATGTAACTAATCCCAAACGTGTGTGTGTGTGTGTGTGTCGGGGAACACGTTCTCCGAGCGAGCAACATGTTCTCCACGAGAGAATACAATTTCCATTAAAATATGTAATAGCTCTGTGTCTCTCATATTTCACGGTTATTCCAAAACCTTCCCCAGCGGATTTACATAGGACGGGGCCCCTCTTTCTGGGCTTTTAATAATTGTTCGTACCTGCGGGCCCGTTATTTCAGGGCATAAGGGACTGATCTGCGGGGAAGTTGTTAGGAACTCGTTCGCATCGGTGATCGAACGGCCCGTCGAGGCCACTCTCCTCGGATTATACGTCTTCCTTCGTCCGGCATATTCGCCTCCCTCGAGGTCCTCCCTCCCCTCCCCTTCCCTCAGCCCCGATGGTTCTCTCCCGGTTCGCGCGCAGAGGGCCATACATATGTATTTGCCCTTCCGAGCATTGTCAGCGGCGGTCGACGAAGGCAGGAGATAAAGCCCGAGACGGATACTCGTTCTCGATCTCCCGACTGTGCCCACGCGAATTTGGTGACTCACTTTCGGTACGAACGTACCGCGACACGACAGGACAATGTATAAACTGTTCCGCTTTAGGCAACGGACAGGACGTTGAGGAAGACGTAAGGGCGTTCCTCGTCCCCCGCGCCCCCTCCTCTCGACTTTAATCGTACGAAATCTCTGTCGCATACGTTGTAGGCAAAGACGAGAATTGGCCCGTGAGAAATGAAGGACGTTTCGGTGGTCGTTGCACCTGGCGTTCGCGAGGAACTTCCTCGCGGAACGAATATTTCACGTTCACTTCGATGTCTCGGCGTTACGGAACTCCGGGCGGGAGGAAAAAAAGAAATCAGACAAAGAGCGCCCTCGACGTGAGAGACGTGAAAGGCACATCCTTCACGGATGTCTGCGCTGCCGGGCTTATGGAAAAAAGTCAAGCGAGAATGGAAGAAAGACAGCGCGAAGCCATCCCGGGGCTGAGTTTCCACGGCGTCAACGGCAACGAGTTTCCCGGGGGGTGCATTGTGCCGGCAACTTTGCTCTCTCCGCAATACAATAAAATCCTCTTTGCACGGCGCGTCATTGTTTAACGGCTGATTGACGTTGATCGAGGGGCAGCCTGCCGCCCTTCTCGTCCCTCCTGCGAAACTGTCACCGTCCTCTATGCTTCCCCGCTAGCTGCCCTACACATCTATCGGCTCACCACTACCCTCGACCACGTTATCGATACACAGGCGTGACGTATGCATTTGCAGATTGTATCCTATACACCTCGTCGTTCATTCATTGCAGTACATGGCCTTTGGATTGCGTGTACCAGCCATATGTAATTACAGAGGGACACGTTATTGCAAATACCAGCTAGAATTCCATGGAAAAGAGTATTCCACTAATTTTAGGACAGTGCCTAATGATCTCATATCCGCGTGCTTACACTTTCTGTATACATTCCTAATGTAAACTGTATAAACTCTGCTGTCGAGCTTTCAACCTCCACGTCTAATCTCCGGCGCGAGTTTACGCTGTCTCGAGTGTTCGGATAAACAATTTTCGTTGGATGCTCGAGAATACGCATTGCCCTTGCTCCTTGGAATCTCGCACGGTTAGCCATAGAAACGTTAGCACGGACCTTGGTCGGTTGGCACGTTAAATTCGCATGGAAGCTCGACGTAAGCAGCGCACACATGACTTCTCGGCTCTCTTTGACGCGCCGATGTCGCCGTGAGAGAATGGAATTGAAGGGACGGTTAGGCCCGGGGGACCCAGTGACGCGTGACACGTCCCTGGAGGGCCGAGGGCGCCGCTAAATAGAACGCCCATTAGTAACGAATACCGCGAGGAATCCCCCCGAGTCGACTATGGATTCTGCGCCGGCCCCGTATACATTATGCCAGGACGCCGGACAGGGAGGTCCGCGTGGAGAGGAAAAGCGAACCGAGGGGACAGGAATCGGCAAGGACCCGGCCGAGGGAACAATTCGCACAACCGCACAGGATTCGACGGACAAAGAGACGCGCCGAACGATAAGGGGGCAAGGGGAGATCGTCGGAGAATGCCAACTAAAAAGGTTCCATTACGGATACTCGAAATTAGCCTCGACTCGTGCACGAATAATCCGGGCTTTGAGAATACCACAGTGGGCTTATTATTAACACCTACTTTGACACGCAGGATATTCCTGATATCGTTCTTCCAAAGGATGTTTTCGGGCTCGGGGGTGCGAGTTATTCCTCCGCCGGCTATCCATTTTCGCTGCGCGTTATTTTCAGTAAAAGTATTTCAAGTGAATGCCCATCTCCGGTGAATCGCGAGGAATGTCGCTGCGGAGGGTGAAAAAGAGAGATACGCGGAGGGACGAGGGGAAGAGAGAGAGAGGGGGGGGGGGGGTAGGGCTGTTGCAGGCAGAGCGGAGCCCTGCGGGAGCGATACGCGGTCGCGATAATTTTCTGTTACTCGCTGCTGTCACCGAGGGTGCGGGATTTTAGTCCGGAGTGAACGAGGGTGCAAGAAGGGGTGGGGGAAACCGGAGTCGCGCATACATGACACCCCTCCCTCAGTAGCGTGTTACGGGGTTGCTCGGTGAATTACGACTTATGGGCTTTTCTGCGACCTTGACGCTTTATTTTACAAGCGTGAGACAAACACGGCCTTTTTAAAACCGACCCATAATTTCGTCACTCCCCTCCATTTTATTTTCCCACACTGTAATATATGTTGTCGGTGCGATTGATCGACCATCCGTCAAACTGTATACCGACTCGACCAGCGGGATTCTCGCTTGGCCGTTAGGAATTACACTTTCTACATGATTGAAAAGCCTGCTGACAAGTGAAACCGTCTAACGTAAATACAGCGTACCAGGCGGAAACGCGCGTGTCCCGGTAATAACGAACGCAGGGCAATGCACGTCGAGTGAGATATCAATCCGGATAATCGTTTAATCGACGCGATCAACCTGCAGCAACAACTATCGTATAGTGCGATCGAGGCTAGTTACGGTAATTACGCGTTATGAAACTCAACGCGTTCCTACGGCGTGCAATTATGAATTTTCATGGATTATCGTCGGCGTTTCCTTGTGCCTTTTTTACACTACTTTGTACGGCATTGCCGGCCAATGAACATAAATCTGTGCGAAAGACGTAAACACTTAGCGATTACATTAGCAGCGAGACGAATAGACGTTGGGATTGAACTACATAAAATTAGATCCGTGTTTCTTAGTGACATTTAAATTCGATACAACTGGAACGGTCTGATTGGAAAGTAAAGGGCCGACGTTGTGCTAATTACAGGCGGGCTCGTCTTTTATTAACCGTCGGAAGAACTGCATGCGAGTGGACGAGTGGAACGGTGAAACGAATCGACAGTCGTGATTGTTGGGTCCGGGCCAAAAGGTGAGATTTCTATGGAGAACGCAAGGGGGTTGGAAACAAGGGCGAACGGGTCCACCTGAAATTGGTAGGAGCGGACACGGTGGCTCGCTAATTTCCAGAGGGTCGCTCCGCGGCCCTGTAATTAACGGAGTTTGCCATCCGAGTAAAAAAGCCCCAACGGCTCGGTGCCACCGTCGGGGAATGGCCAGAAACTCGCTGGTGCGATCGCTGATTGGTATCGGTAATTGGCCTGATTGGCTCGTGGCCCAATTAATTTAATTACGTTTAATTGCGCGTCCAGTCGCCCATCTGCGCCGACTATTTTGCCTTCTCCTCGTGAACAAAACTGCTTTCGAGGCGAGATCATTTGAGATTTTCCCTCAATGTCAACCTGTTGAGAAAGTACGTAAGTCCTCGAAAGTACAATAGAGTTTTATGAAGGAAGGAAGACCGTCGGGACAGAGTATGGCTATCAGTTGGCCGAGCGACGAGTCACGGAGAGAGGATCTTCGAGTGCGAGGCAATCGAACAGCAGACATCCTCTTCAAGTTCTTGACACGCTGTAGATTACGTGCAGTGCCGTGGAAAGGACGCACGTACCGGCGACAAAACGAGGAGGAAATCGAAAGAGAGGAACGACCAGGGACAGGAAGACCGTGGAAATGGCCAAGGAGTTATAAGTTCATGGCTCTCAGAGTTAATTTCGCCTCTGTCGAGCGGCCAGTTTATGTAAATTACCGGTTAGGCAGTACGGGAAAGCTCCCCCCCACCCTTAAAATGCCCGAGACAATATTGCCCCACGCGTCCGACCGACGTAATGTCATGGAAATCTCGTCTAGTTCCAAAAGTTCGTTACAACAGGGACAACGAACAATGACACAGCCCCAGATTAATAAAAACGACACCGTGAATCAAGAGACCGAAATGGTCGACATGGAAAGACTAGTGAAATTTAGAGGAAAAAAGAAAACTTTGATTAGCGAAACGCACCGAAGGTTTCAAGGAAATAATTCACCGCTGAATGCCAGGAAAACAAGCGATCGTTGAAGGATCCGGAAAACGAGGTGGACCGGGAACAATTGGCCGTTGAAATGTAAGGAACGAGTCGACGAGGTAGACGAACTCCTGTTGGGGCCGAAAAATTGTTGCGCTAGTTTTGCCCGTGTGCCTTTGCATTATCATAAGTCCAGACCCGACAAACGCTAGTTGGTCGCTGGAGAACGGCTGAAAAAGAGAATCGTCGGTTGAAAGCCCGTTGGGGCCTTTTGTCTGTAGAAAACCGCGGAGGAGAGGCACCATTTGCCTGGGCAAGTCCCTTTAATTAAGCCTTAAGGTGCACCTACTCGACACACTTTGAAAATTAAACGAATTTCTCGTCGGCCGTTTCGCTGGCTTTGCCTCGTTTCCTGTCGCGCGACGTTCAAATGAGCCACTTCGCGGCGAGGAATTGCCCTTTTGCAAAATCCTGCAGCGCCGAGGAACAATTATTCGCGAAATTTCTTACGACTTTTCCCCGCGAGTTGCCGTTGCCCGAAGCACCGAGGCTGAGGATTGGTGATGTCAAATAAAATTGTCGATCGACTAAATCGTCGTTTGCGAAGCTACGATCGGCAAGTTCGATTGGGACTTTGAGTCGTCCGTCTGCGTCGTTAAGCCAGCCGTTAATCGCGATCGTAGGATTGGAGTTTCGCGCGGTTCGGGAGACTTTCTCCTCCTTTTTTTAACCCCTCCCCTGCGCTCTCTCCGTCGGTGATACACGAGGTAGAGCCGTAGGAAGGTTCGATCGTTCGACAGCCGATGATAGCCGGGCGGGCCATCCCGTGCATTCGGCGCAGCAATTTCCGGTTCGGTATTTTCGGATCGATCCTCGAACCCCTTTTCTCTCTTTCGAGGTGGCACGTCGCTCGGCGGGTGAGCCCGCGTATATTCTCCGGCGCGGGGGGAAGCGAAAGCCGTCGGGGAAAGGAGGAGGGAGTTTCCAGCGAGTCACCCTCGGCCGCTCGGAACCCCTCGTCCAATTTCACCGCGTGTCGAGGTGCGACCGGAACGGAGAAGACCCTCTGTGAGCGAGACTGAGAGAGGAGGAGAAACGAAGAGAGAGAGAGAGAGAAAGAGGTGGTGGAGGAGTAGTCGACTTCCAAATGGATATTAATAGTTCTGCTTGCTGCGCCTGGCGATCGCCGCTGATTACGCCGTTACAGCTGTTATCCTTGATTAAAGCGCCGTGCTGGTGGTGCTTAGAGTACCAGCAGCAGCAGCAGTAACGCGCTTCCAAAGGGAACGACCGATGAACAGAGGCTCGAGGGCAGCCTGCGAGAGATAAAAACTCACAAAACAGAACCGTAGAAAACCAGAAGTAAATGCACAGGACAACATCGACTCTAACGAGATCATACTAGTTTGCGTTAGAACGTAATCTCTCATTTTTTCTCATTTTTTATCCAGCTTCAAAGTAAAAAAGAGTCCAATCCACGTACCTATATTGGAATATAATTACGGAAAGCTTTCTTTCCTTTTCATTTCTTTTCATTGGGGGTCCTTGCATTTACTTGCTGGGCTTGGAGGGGCGGGGAAGAAATGTGGCGCCGGATGTAGAGGCCCATTTATACGTATAAATTGAAGCGCGGTAGCGCCACGACAAACGGCCCCGGTGGGCCCCGTAAACAAAGCCGATCTCTCCTTAGCCAGCGTGAAAACCGGTTTCCTCGAGGACTCGGCGTTGTCCTCTCCTTGCGTGCAGAATGCCGAGGCGTCTGCGAAGTGCAGCGCCGTATCCGGTGCATAAAGCGCCGCTTAAGTGGCTAATCGCTAATGACAGCTCGGCTCGGCCGTGCAAAAGTGTGCACATCGCCCTCGAAGACGGAAGAGAAAGAGAGGAGCGGGGAGGAGAAACCAGTTGCTCTTGAAGACTCAGCGAAAGTAGGTATAAACGGTACTTTCTTCAAAATATAGGATAAGCCTCTGGTTAATTTTTTTAACGATTTTATAACGTCGGTGGACGTGTTTAACGGATCCTGGCTCGTCGGGGATGGTAATTACCGAGGAATTTGCAGGGGAAACTCGATCCACCGTGAAACAGCGACAGGGACGAGGAGAGGGGGGTTATGTGTGGCGTGGTTTTATTTTGTTCTTAAAGCCGGCTTCGTTGGAGGAGGCTTCCGTTGTGACCGCGGGGGCGAGGCGGGCGCAATTAGCCGGTAACAGGGCCAATAAAAGTATCGTTAATCCTGACGAGGCGCTCGCAGCACGACAATTGCGACAGGAAACGATAATCCTCCGGCAATTTCCACTCGGTGCGTTCGCGGGCCTGCGTGTCCGTTTGTTTGGGCTAAGCGGGATCGGGCCGTGAGTGCTCGCACGAGGAATTCCCCCGGAATTGGCCGGGAATTAAGGCAACTGCCGGGCTTTAAACGGAAACGCGTTGAATTTCGTGTCAGCCAGCGAAACTACCCTCTAAACTCCGAGCAAACGTATCAGCCGAACACTCCCCTCTAATACACCAACACCTGACACATGGACATCGTATTGATAAGTCCTCAAAGGGACTTACTATCCCCGGAAATTGAACGAATAATTTTGACAATTGGAACGAACTTCTCGGGACATTGTCATTGATGTACGTATAAGTCCATGAAATCGTGGATTTAGGTATGGTCGATGGATCGTTCTCGATCTGTCGGCCAACCCAATTCCCCGACGACACATGCCGGTCGTTTGGGGCCCGAGATGGTTCGTTACTTTTTCGATCCGCCTTCCCACGTGCCGGCTCGATAAGGATCAAACTGTCTCAGAAAGTCCGGTGGACGCGGCAATCATCGGCCTGCTCCACAAGTATACGTTCCTCGCGTAGGAGTGCCTGGGCTTCGTTGAATCAACGGTGATCCGCGTTGTTAAAATGCCGATGTTAATCGAACGTAGACCTCGTTAGCGGGCTTTACACGCCCCCGTTTCCCCCCGCCAGGCAAGTATCAATCCGATATCGAGCGCCCTCGACTTCGAAACTCGCCGGCACGTGAAACTTTTCCCCAAAGATGGATATCGAAGCTTGTTTTTAGATCCCCTCGAACGTCGGAGGTGTGAAAATTGATTGGGAAAGTTCGTCAGACGCTCGTAATAACCCGCTTAAATTATTCGTACGATAAGTAAGGATTTATTCGGGAATGTAGAGCAGCGAAGTTGTCGACATTCTCGCATTGGACTATTTCTTGCTGAAAGTCGTTAATATTCGGTATAAACGTTTTCAAAGACCGACTTTCGTGGTAAACACGGTCATTAGCGGCTCTGTGCGCTTGCACCGTTTGCTTTTTTCTTCGGTTCGCTGCAGTTTTCCCTTGATTCCACTGCCTAACGTTCCTTTGAGTCGCGGCAATGCGGAAGGAGTGCTAAACGTCACCTACGAAATCCTTGGCTTTGACGCGGAGCACGGCAAAAAATATCGTCTTTACGCGTCAGAGTGATAATTTCTTAATTCCTTCGAGGCTTAATTATTTTCGCCTGAGGGAATTCAATCATCTACATCAGTCGTTATCGTGTCACGTTCGCTAACGACCTTCCCTTGCTTGGCTTTTCGAAAAACAACCATTTTTTCTCGAGCTTTTAAGCTTCAGCGCGATAGAGCAACAGACGTTTCGTCAAGTGGTTACGTGGAAACGTAAAAAAAAAAGGTAAACCCGAGGGTTTGAGGCTCGTGGCGACGGGCCGGGGGCAAATTAAATTTGTCCCCAATTCGGTTGTTTCCGCCCCTCGGTCTTCTGGGTCGACTTGGAGTGCCAATTTAGCGGCATCTGCCGGCGGTCTGTTTTTCTTTAAGAGTCCGTCGAAGGAGTCCTGCATCCTCACCCGGGGCTCTCGGTCCCTTTTACCGCCACGCTTTATGCTTACGTAAACCCACCATCGGCGTCATTAAGGACCTTACACCGTCGAAAGATGAAAACACTCGCACAGGCCTTTCCTCCGTCGACGAAGTGCCACTTGGCCGTTCTCACAACCGACCGGCTAATTGCTGAAAATTTGCGCAAGGCATTACGTACCGCAGAATAATTGTGCCTCTTGCGATTTACGCGACTCTGCCATCACCGATGGCCATTGTCCCCGGACGAATGATAATAATGTCCGTTCATTTATAGATTACCGTCATATCCTGGCGGTTCTTTTTCGCTCGGAATTGCTCGGCGAATCCTCTCGAACAAACTGATATCGTAGGCCATAAATCGCGACCCCAGTAGTAACCGCGATGACTGTACGACCTCGTTCTTCTTTACGATTTTCGATATTACGATCGGAAGACAAGGGCGCTCGGCGATTGCCGGTCCAAGGCCGCCGTTAAAGCCCCCCCCCCCGCCCCCCTACGCGCTTGGTCCCTCGTTTCCGCGGGAGGAAGAAGACTCGGGGAAATACAGGAAACTCGAAAGACAGAGATAAAGGCAGGCCTGGCATAAATCTGAAGTCGTTCGGGGATCGTGAGTCATCGTTCGCGGGACCCTCCGACGAAACTTTCGTCTTCCACCCTCGCGTATCGTCATTGTGTCCTCGTGCCATTAAACTGCGATTCCACGGCCAACAGCGGGCCTAAGAAAAGTCGAGCTGTCAGTGAAGCAAGGGCTTTCCACGATGACTCTTGCGCTAGCTAATGACACGTGACCCGCATCCTCCACTTAGCGGCATGACGCACATCTCAACCATTGATCCACAATGTACAACGAAAAACCAAAAGTGCAATTAAGGCCGATGAGGAAGCTCGTCCTCCGTCAGTTGTGAGCAGAGGAAAAAACCGGAACGATCGAGGGGGCTGTAATATTTTAATTAATCATCCAATTAGAATAGACGGGCCTTTAGTGAACTAGTTTTTATCCCAGCGATGTTCTAACGATACAAATATTTTGCTGACCTGTGTTATACTGCCACGTAACGAGTACTAGCCAATCCCGAATGGTCCGATGATCGTAAAGTCACTGGTTTGGCCGATCGTAAAACCTCCGCTGGCGGATATTGATTCTGGATAATTCTGGAATTAATGTGCGTCGACGACGACGTTGACAGGAATTGCCGAAACCGAAAACTCCATTGAACGCAGCCGAACGTACTCGACTGGCTGGACGTTGACATACGGCGGGATCGGTTATTATTATTTCGCGGTAATCCGATATGCTGATGGCGATGACCGGGCATCGCGCTGTATTGCGGAAAATGTTTGGAAAACCATCGCCACGGAGAGGGGCAGTCGATGAAAACTTGGTGATCGAGCTAGCAAGGAAAAACACTGAATGTTTCATGAGCAGCTCCGCTTCTCGGAAATTCGCCAACGGTCGCGCGATAAGTCACTGGGATAGCGAGTGTCGGCGATTACCGTAAGAAGCACGCCGCGGCTACGGAGTTATGCATTTTAATGGGCCTCGCATAATCGGCCCGCGAAACGGTAATAACGAGGGGGGGAGGGAAAAAAAAGCCGTCGTGCTGGCCGCGACGGACCGGGGAGAATTACCGTGAACGTCCGGCGATAATAACGAGACTCGAGCGACGGGGAATATTCACCGCTGGCGAATTCGACGGAGAAACAAGGATAATTTTGCCGGGGAACCTTCGCGAGATACGCCGTCGACCCAGCGGAATAGTTAATTTCCACTCTAACCCGCGTAATCCCGTCGTAAAATTGTCGCGATAGCCCGGTACCACGGCACGTTCGGGAACGAGCGAGGTGAAAAACGTAACACGGCATTCTAAAAGCCAAAGTGAAGCCCAGGAAAGTTGGACGACGTTTAAGCATCGCACTTTCCTCGCAAGATGACGATAAACGTTTTACGAGGAAAGATCTCGGAGGGAGGGGGGGATCGTGAGTTTTGTACTGTCGGATCTGGCCCGCTTAACTCGGCAAGTTTCTTCGTCTGCCGTGATCCAAGGTCGAGTTCAGCAGCTACGCCGACGATATAAGACGTCGTAAAGTAGGCTACCGAGCACCGCCAGGCATTTGCATTATTGCAAATTTATGACTGCACTCGCCGCGCGGATCCTCCCCGCTGGAAATGTATTATGCATTATCTTTCCGGCACGTAGATCAACGTTAAACGAACTTCCCCGTGCGACATCGCGATATCCCAGGAATCCCGAGGCGAAAATCGCGCCCCGGGGAAACCCGGAGATATCATTTCCACGGCGAATTTGCGAATCGTCGAGCGAGTACGTGAGAGAAGGAGAAAGGTAGTTCACTCATTACCCACTAACTCGTGAAGAGACGAAAGAAAGAAAGATCGACGAAGACGGACGCGTAATGATTTTCGTGGAAGATCGATCAAACCTTCCGAGAGGAATCCCTTGCAGGCTCGTTATGAGAGGACGAAAGGGAGACAGCTGTCTGAAAAATGTAGGCGACAAATTCTCTGCGTTGGACATCTGTTGAGCTGACAATCTTACGATCGAAGGTTCCATTAGACGTGGCTCGCGAGTCCGGCTGGTCGGATGGATCGAGGAGACTCGGTTTAGCGGGGATCGATGCTCCTGCTCGTACATCAACGTCCGCCGATGGGTTTCCGAGGTCTCAGCGTGCTTGAGCGCCGGTGCGCTCACGATTTCGTGATAGAACGGCTGCCGCGTGTTAACGTGCCACGGCGGGTTCCTTGTCTTCTTCGTTGCTGTTGTCCTAACGACCACGAGGACTGCCGCGATCCGCGCTAAAAGCCGCGAGTGTGTCCCCTTTAGGGGGGGGGGGGCATTCCGTCGGGTCCCGCGGCTAACGGCGAATCCCTGAGTCTCACGCGCGGCATTTCACGAGACGCGATCCTCGTGAGCGTTCTTCCTCACTTCGGCAGAGGTCCCCGCAATAATTCATCGTGCTAAACGTGCGCGCCGGTGGAACAACGTTTTCAGGAATCCGCGCCACGGGGAAAGCCATTCCCTGGCAGCTTGACAAGCCAATCCGCGCTCCTTGCCAAGCCGCCGTGTTCCTATTTGCGCGAAAACCAAACGGACAAACCCCTCGTAAAATTCAATATATCCCCACCGCCCGTCCCTCTCCTGGGGCCTGTTCAGACGAATATTCAAACCCGCCGTCCCGACTCGATTACGAAAATCAAATTGAATAGTTACAAATGATTTTCGTTACTACCTAACGCGCCACGTTCCAACGTTGTATTTCAATCTGTACGAGTTCATAAGACGTGCTTTTTAAAACGATCAAGTATGTTCAAAAGGAATTCCGTCCTCTTTTTCCCACAAAAATGCCCACTTCAAAGGAATGCTTTTAAAGGCTTCCGTTCCATTATACTGCCGGGCTTAATTGCGCGTCGCGGTAGAGCGAAAAACAATTTTTACCGCCAGGCATTTCCAAGATAAAACTCCTGACGCACGAGTCGCGATACATTTTTCTACTCAACAATGAATTCCCTGATAAATCTTGATTTCTACGAACCGTTGTTTGTCTTCCGCGGGGACGATTCTGAGGTTTAAATAAGTCTTTGTCGAGGCGATCGATAAATCTATGGCGTCCCGGAGCCTGGACTTTTCGCTTCGGTGAGATATACAATTAAGATCGCTTGCGAACGGCTGGCTGGTAATCTCCGCCGTTCGGCCTGTCAATCGCGCGGAGAGGGGGAAGGGGTGGCAGGGGGATAAGCCGATCCGGTCGACGAGGAAACGGGCCTCCTCGGCGTAAATCCGTCGTCGGGGATGAGCGTTTATCGGCTCGACGTGCGCGTGCTGCTAGACGATGGGTAAACTGTAAATATAGCGCGTCAGTCTTCGACGTTCGAGCCAGATGCAACGCTTCGCTTCCGTCTGGGACTTGGCGGACCCTTAACCTCGGCCCTTCTCCACTTCCTAAGGGATGACATCCCCGTGCCGGGGGCGTGCCTCACGTGCCCCCTGCGGCGACAGTCTTTAATTGGGGAAGAAAACGGGAAACGACTCACTAAGGGTCCAAAGTGGTGACGTTTTTATTTCTACGTTAACGGACAAAGATGATAATCCTAAGGACTGGAGAAGGGGGAAAGGCCTAACGGTCGTGTAATCGTCTTTTAATTCGAGTAGTCTTTATTGCCAAGGATTTTGTTCGTTCCATGGAGAAAATTTATCGGTCATACGTTGGCACAGTTTGCGGGTTTACACAAAGGGTGAATTAAATGATTCCTCCAGGCAATCGTCCCTTGCAAAGTAGACGTGAATAACTGGGCGTCGTTGAGACTTAGTTATGATTTTCATGTGGTATGCGGTATTACAAGCCGGGCAATAGTGCCCTTTGATGTTGAATCAGAGGCCCTAAAGAGCGGGAACAACGTCGTTCTGTAGGAAAGTCACCGCTCTGTACGACGTGGTCGAAATACCTCAATAAAGTCGGCATGCATGTAGGTCACGGCGAGCCTGGCGAACGTCACATTTCTCTGATCTACTCGCTGGCAACGATTCAACAATGGTGCAGCGGCCTCCGGCCGCGCAATTGAATTTCTCAGGCCTGTTGCGGATGCACGGCCCACTGCACTCGGTCGAATTAATCGGGGACTAGAAAACGGAAGAAGGTTTGATGGAAAACCGGATACAGGAGACTAGATCAATTTGACGAGTAGATCGACGCGTGCTCGTCCTAAGGATCTTTCGCTGGGCCTATTAATACGATTTGTCACGAGGAAACGACAGATTTCTCAGGCGACGATGATCCACGAGGTTGACTGGCTCTTCCGATCGGTCGTCTCTTAAATATAGACTCCCCGGGGAGAACCGAAGACGAGACCCTCGGCCTCGTGAATCCTGTCGCTCGTTTTTTATCGGCTGCCGACCGACCGAAAATAAGCGGCGCTGTCGTGTTTGGTATCCTTCAAGAGATAAACCGTTGCACTCGGCATCCTGCCGGATAAAAATCGCTACACCGCCCGAGGAACCTTCAGGAATAGGACAGAACATTGTCTCGAAGAGTAGTTTCTCCTAGCGGACAATTATTTCGAGATAAGAGAAAATTTCTATTTCCATGATGGAGGAGTGGGACGGATATGAGAAGCAAATGTTACTGGTCAGAGGGGTCTGGGTAGCCATTGGCTTCGCCGAGGGATTGGGGATCCTTTGGAAAGGACGAGGAGGAACGTTGCTCGCGAGACGATCTCCCGCAGGAGGTGAGGCACCTATGGGACCGGCCGTGGACCAACGAGTTTGCTTATTTTGTCGTATGAACCGGTCGTTTGTCAGCGTCGAGCCTATTTATATCGGCTCGCCACAACGTCTCACGGCGCGGTGACAAATGTGGCCGGTTCCACGCGACGGTGTGTATCCAGCAGGCAGGCAGTCCGTCTCGAAAAGTCGGGCCGCACGAATGCTGTCGAATAAGGTCCAATAAAAGCGCTTATCGAGGGGCTCGTGACTCTGCTCGGCACTTCCGGGCCGTCGAGTTTCCCGGCGTTTGGCCCAAGGAGGACGTTAATGAGTCAAAGGCCACCGACTCGTTATTATGCCTCGCGCGTTATTAACTTCGTTTAGCGTTGGAACGTCAGCCGAGTATAAATACGGGTTCCGGAGATGACATCAAACAAAAGTCGCTGACGGGACGATCGGACTGGAGTTCCGGTCCCGTCGGCAGCTTCTGCCATTCGGAAAATGAGCAGTTAAGACGGGATACTGCCAGACGTATCGGCGGAGAGTTAAAGGGTCCACCGGGAAGACGGGGTAGAAGTCGTCGTTTCTCCTCTTGTCCTCTTTCTCGCGTGCATTATTACGCGCTTTGAACGGCTGTTTCCAAGGGAAACAGGCTTCCTTTGAACTAGACGATGGACGCTCAAATGAACCGTCGAAGACCATTAAATTGTCACTCGTTTAACGAAGCGCAGCGAGACGCCTCTCTTTCAATAGGAACATTTTCAAGTACGCCGGCCATGCGTTCTCGGGCTTAACGGCTCTCGGAGAAGAGCCTAAAAACCCATTTCCGTGATACGCGATACTCCGATGGGGTTAAAAACATTAGAACTCGTCCGATGGGCAAAAGTACGTCCTGCCTTCTCAGCAGCCCAACGACTCGCAAATGTTTCCCTTTAATCTCCACGGGGCGTTTGACGCCCACGCGGCCCGCCAAAGAAACGTACAACTTGTACGACCGGCGCTGCGCTGTTGCCAAGCCAACCTTTTTTCCCCCAATTTTCAGCGGCCTCGATCGATCGCAAAAGGGGGCAGAAAAATCTCACGAAAATTCAGGACAATTTCGCGACAATTTAAGATTGTTCCTCGGGATTTACGGTGCGTGACTTGACTTACTTGACAGTCCGAAAATCCATGGACCCGGCAACGTGGGCCTTGACTTACGGGTTCGTAAAACTCCGGATTTTGCCTTGTCACCGGGACAAACGCTTAGGTTCGCGTAAACGTCGGTTACCCCGCGGACCGCGCACATTTGGAAGACATTAACGCGTCACTCGGGGAATCTGACAGGAGCGACGAAATGCCGCTCATTAAAATTCCATCGGGTAGTCCGCGCGCGTGGGCCTTTATGGGTTCCGCGTGTGTCATCCCTGCCGCTTTCTTTCCGCCCTCCTCCCCCCGCCCCCTCGCGCGTAATGACGCCACTGCGAAAAACGAAACACGAGTACTTCCTCCACGTCCTCGGACCCGCAAATACCGGGCCCTATCGTTGCCCGAACGATCACTGAAATTCTCACGTAATTAATGCCATCGTTGGCCACTGACCAATAAATAATTTCGTTAGAATTTTGACAACGAGGAAATCGACAGGAGCTTCAAAGTCCTCGTCGAAGGAATTACATATTTTCGGGGACAGAATGAAATTTTTTTTTTAGTCACGCTTTAGTTTCGCAACGACATCTTTTCCGCAATTTTCACGGTGCCCTTCGAGAGATGGTGCGGGGTTGAAAACGTAAGGCGAAGGGCTCTGCGAGGATCCATCGTTTTCGGCAAGTTTCGAGCCCGGTGAGAGAGTCTTAAAGTCACGGCCTCTTCAGGGTTTAACTGGCAACGTCTATACTTCACCCTTAAGTCCTTTAAGTCATGGGGTGCGGGGGTTACCCTTTATTGCCAGGGGCAAGGGGTGGGTCCTACAGTTTCTTCCTGTTGGAGGGCAAAATTTATCGGCAATATAGGCCGGCTGGTAAGAATCCACGGGTTCGCGATGTTCCGCGGTTTCAGTGGCGAATCTTCATAAGCCAACGCCTTGGTCCCGCGGGTTTGTCCTGTCGGCGCTCGGGGAGGGGGAGATCGTCCCGCTTCCGCTTAATTTCGACGTAGTTCGACCGTTAAAGAGGAGCTTTAAAGCGAGTCGGCATATTTCTGGGCGGAATTGCGGGCTTAAGGCCCTCCCGTCGCCCGACGCATATCAAGTAGTACTTGGGGGGGGACTCCCTTCTGCTTCTCCTTATTCACAGCCGTCTCCACGGCCTCCCTCCTGCCTCGCAATCATCTACTCCGACACGTTTTCCCTCTGCGGTAATACATCCGCCATCTGTTTTTCCCCGCGACAAATACACGTTTCAGCGAAACGCTGCAAAGTAGCTGAAACTTGCGCCAAGTATTTTATCATTCCTTGATTCTCCTAATACCTACTCGTACATCTACAAATTACCGGCAATGAAGTTGACGCAATAATAGGGAAATGGAGTCCTCTTGGTGAGGGCTTGAGTCGAAATTCTCTTACGTGAGGAACTTCATAATTCTCGTCGGTGCGTTATAGACCTTTAGAGGTCCTTTCTTTCGCGCTGGCATTTCCCATCATTTTCGTCTTAACCCGTAACCGCATTGCCCTGCCGCGTGACGTTGCTGGCGCCCTTCCGGAATTCTCCTTTTCATGCATTTCGTGCGACGGTCCCCTCGTTCACCTCCGGCCGAGGATTACCCGATATTACGCGGGACTTGACGGCTCGCCCGGGGCATCGAGCTCGTAAAAAGAGGGTGACGTCGGCATCGTCGACGGTGCCATCATCGTCCAAGGCCGGATGTCTCGAGGCAAAACGGTTTTGCGCCTTCTGGACCGTCCGCGGACGTCTTCTGGTCGCCCTTCACTGGCGCGTTATACGATTATTAAGACGCCCCGGCAGTCGCAATAACCTCGGTCACGTCATGCCCTCCCTGGTCATCAAGAGGCGAGTGTCATTGTTTCTCGCCCTAACGGCCTGCCGACGATAACCAGCGACGTCTCAGAGCCGAGATGAAGAATGGATGCATTAAACTCCCGGGCGAAAATGCGCGGCTGGCAGTAATCGTAAGGAAAGCCGGCACGGGAGAGGGCACACGTCGCCGAGAGTCTACGATAAAAGCGGGGCTATGGCCGAATGAAATATTTATTTTTATCGAGCGCCAGACGGCTCGATAACCTGCCGTTATTTAGAATTTCCGTCGCCCAGTGGGGGCAAACGGGAACAAAGGAAACCGGGAAACCGTACGCGACTTTCCGGCAAGACGGATTCCTTTTAACGTTTCCATGGCGAACCGATCGACCATAGTCACTGGGGGCATCAAATATTTATTCCTATTGAACCTCCACCATCGCTTGGCAACCGTAGGTACCGAGTTTGTCGATGATTCTCGGACCTCGCGCAAGGCCCGACGAATTGAGATTCAGTGCAAAGGTCAAGACAGTAGCGCCAGGGGAAACGAGGGGTCACTGAGTTTGAAGAACAGACCCTGAAGTTCAGAAGGTGGATGGAATGGACGGAAACCACTCCCCGGCTTGTCTAAGGAACGAAGGTTGAAGAAGCCATTGGCCGAAGATCGAAGAAGTCGAGGAGGGCAGTTTCGATGTGGACGATGACGATCGGCCTGGCAAAAGGTCACCGCTTGTATTTGCATTGGCCGTCTTTCCTCGCGTCGGCGTATTATCAATATTCATAATCCGGGGCTCGAGACGTTCGTGGAACGTGCAGCACGGTAACCGCACGCGGCGAGAGGCCCGACGAAGTTGAAGAAAAAAGAAGGGACGACGGAGGAAGAGAAGGTAGAAAGGAAGACGACTCGGTAGGCCGGCGGCGAGGTGGACGACGAAGAGAGAGGGGCTGGGAGGGGAAGAGGAGAGGAGGCGGATGACCGCAAAAGAGCCAAATCGACGGGTAAATACGTTGTTGACTCTGCGGAGAGAGAGAAGGCCGAAAGCCAAATGGAATTCGGTCCGGTGATTTAGTGGGCGGTCTTCGGAGACCGCCGGCCGCCAGAACGCTACTCTCTCGGTCTTTCCTCTCTTTTCTCCTCCCTCCCCTCTACGAGAGGGGCCCTTTTATTCCGTCGAGCACCGGCGCTCTTTACGGCCGGCAGCATCGCAGATGCAATCGGCTACCGTGCGGACGCGTGCAGACAGAAGGCCTCTTAAAGAACTGCAACCCGCCGCTCGGCTGTCCACTTCCTCGCGATCTGCTCCTTTTCGACGAAGATAAAGGAAGAATTCGCCGCGTCAATCCTCCCGCCCCCCTACTCGCTTCTTCCCGATTATCCGGCAATTATCGAGCGTTGCAGAGGAGGGGAGTTATTCCTTAACGCTTGCCCGCCTTGGGGGGGTACGTCGAGGACAGACCCATCTCCCTGTCACAGATCCTCGCTTTTACCGTCCTTACGTAGCTTCTTGTCGACGGGATCGCGATGCAGCTGGCTACTGTGCAGACGCGAGGAGGCCTCTTAAATAACTCGCGTGCACGTCCGCAGTCCGTTCTCGACTGGTTGTGCGATTTATCGGCCGACTCATGTCTCCGTGCAAGAAAAACCAAGTGTACGGGATACGTCTACCGTTCGATACGTAGCGCTCATACTTGCTGCACATTTTCCCCTCGACGAGGACGACACATTGCCGGTGCCAGAGCTGGCGTAGAAATCTCTTGAATCACGGCTTCCTTCATATTTCCCAATGGTCCCGCGGAGGAGAGTGATTAACTTTTTTCGAGATCGTGACTCTTGGTAAAATACGACGCTGAGTGGGTCACGACGGGAACACGTTCCGGTCAGTCAGGTGCTCGTGTAGATGGGGAACCAGGTGTTTGTGTTTGTTCGTACGTGGAGTTCGTGCGGCGTTTCTTAGCGTGGCTAGGAGGTTTGGCTAAGCGAACCAATTAGTGTTTTGCTCGGCTAATGAATTGTCGAGCGGGCCACTCCTGCCGAGGTACGTAGGAGGAACGGTGGGGCAAAGGGATCGGTTAGAAGCCGCTGGTATGCTCGGCATCGCTCGGCAATGGGGACCTGGCTCGCCGAGTCCACTGAGAGAGCACAAAGGCCTGGCAACCTTGCCGAAGAAGTGGGTTATTAATTATCGGTGCTACCTCTACCCACCCTCTTCCCTTGTCCTTTCCTCTTGTCTTCCCATCCGATGCTCCGAGGACAGTCGACCTGCCTATCCCTTCGTCTACCTACGGCTTAAGATTATCCCTTCTTCTTCTACCGAGGGTCTTCTACCCAGCGTCCTGTAAGTACTACAAGTACTGTCCACAATATGACCGATCGTAGTATGCTTTGCAGTGGCCAAACAGACGGATCGTTGTACTGTCAAACTTCAGTGCGTGTTCAAAACTAAACTACGTCTTCACGCTATGTAGCGTAGAAGCTTCGCGTGGGTACTTCAATGAAACGTCGTTTTAAGAATTTCCGGGACTGATATTAACACAGTTGAAACCCGTACAATTTTTCGTGCTGTAGGATATTTTTCCGAAGTTATTTCTCGTGAATATAGGAAGATGACACAAGTGCCGGCATTCTGGGGGATTGCAATGGCTGGGATGTTCAAAGGAAACTGATACTCGGTGAGTTACTTCTTATTGCATGTAGATACGTGGAGGACTCATAGGAATCAAACGTTTCCTCAGCAGTCGAGGCGGGGTAGATTTAAAATGCGCAGACAGACGGGCCTTCATGAAAGAACCTTGAATCACATGGAGGCTCAGTGATCGTTGACGGGCGAGTTCGTTTACTCATTCAGAGGAGATCTGTATCTTAAATATCCGGAGATACGGTCCAAGTAAATCGAATTGTCTGCCGATAAAATGCGTTAACGAGAACCGCTGAATTTTAGTGGCGAAAGAAGCGAAAAATCATAGAAATTTCGAAGCATGATTGTGAATGGTAAATTCTATGAGAGCAAATATGTTCGAAAACGTGGCGATAAATTTCACGTAGGAGTCCTGAAAGGAATCCGCGTTTACTTCCCATCGTCTGAAATACGACTTTACGGTACTCGTGCGTTAAGTTTAACACGACAAGGTTGCTGCGTTAATCATTATCACCGATAGAACGTTGGCTGCCGATTATCATTTACGATGGCACGTTTGAATTTCGTTTTTACGAGTACATGCGCGTGCAAGCCCGTCAAAATGCGCGGGGGGAGGGGGGATTTCCTCGAGAGTCTTTACGATCGGTTTGGCTTTCTCGCGTTTGGCTCGTACATGACATACGACGGACACGATGACACACGAATTACGAGCGGCGTGCACGTTAAACCGCGCGGAGAAGAAGCCCGGCAAGAACGTACGTCGGGCTGTCCGTCAGTCGAGAAAACTGGCCACGCAAGACTCGTCGAAAGGCGCGTTACGGTCCTTCCTCGCGCGGACAACGATAATCGCGGGCTTAAATCTTCGCCACGGCAAACGTCGCTCCGAAACGACGGACCTTCGAGCTGTGGAATGGAGAATCGATCGGCCCGATCTCGGGGACGAGGAAAAAACAATTACTGCAAATGGCGAGGACGATCGCGCGGTAGATGGGCCACGGTTTCAACGTCCCCTTGAAAAATGATGGTCGATCGTTTAGACGCGAAGCTGAGTTATACGGAACGTAGCGAGCGCTCGGTGCTCTATTTATCCGAGTCTCCGCCGAAATCGATACACTTGGCGAACGGATGCCGTTACTGTTACACCCGGGGAGGATTTATAAGGCGAGCGAAACGACAATGTTCCCATTATAATGCATTATGAGAATCGGAGCGCACCTTTGTGAAACGGTTATACGATCGTAATATCGGCTTCGTGCATCGGGGCAAAACGCCGCGGCGAGATTTGCGAGAAAATCCGTAATCGCTTGCTCACACCGGCTCAGCTAAAGGTATATACAGACGTACACGTCCTACGGCGTTGGGTATTCTCGGGGCCCGGCACTTTCGCCCATCGATCTGACTAATATCCGGCTGCTAGCCGATCCTAGACGGGCTCTGCTCGTGCCCGAAGGCACGAAAGGGCAGCCTCCTATGGCCGATCGTTATTTACCATTGCCCGGATAACGGTAGACGGCTGACTTGGGCATTTCGCTGGAACGCCGAGAATCCTGTTTTTACCGGCACCGACAATCGGATGTCCGAGCTTTTCGCTCGATAGCCACAGGCTCATTCCCTGGCAAGGAGACCTTTGTCCCTTCGAGAAGGACCCTGCCCGGGGCAGATTCGCCGGCCAATTAATGGCTCTACCTGGCCCGAAAGAATCGACCGGAGTTTACCGCTCGCCGAGGATTAACGACCCACGGAAATGTGAATCGTGTGTGGAGTGCTCTTGAAAAGCAAGTGAGCAGGCTTCGGAGATACGGAGGAAAAATTGATTATGCGGATGAAATATAATGATCGATATTCCGGAGTCGTGCTGTGCGTAAGAATCCATGGCGAGACCATGGAGAAATCCGCGTTGCTGGTCTGGTTCTGCCCACCCACGCGGTGCGTGAATCAGTAACGATTAATACCGCCTTTGCGGGTCCAATCACGCATGTCGGTTCGCGCCTTTGGGGCACCGCGTGGCCCCAACAACTCGGACAATATTTACGATCGGCCCTGTTTCCCTCTCGCTACGACAGAACGGTGGTCAGTGAAAAGACAGACGGTAATAAGCTGCCAGCTTGTTCCCTATCTCCTTCATTTCCTTGGACCACCTCTACCTTTCCCCTTCTCCTCTTACCTGACCTATTTCCCTAGCGATTTTCCACTCTTCCCCCTCCATGTTTTCTCGCTTCTTCAAATAAGTACAACTGTTAGCTGCGCTCCATTGTCTTTCCTTTTGTCCCTACGTTGCTCGAGCGATTCCCCTATTAATTTTCCATTTCTCCTCCTTCTCCGTGTTTCCTTGCTTCGTTCCCCTCGGAACTCAGGTAAGTACGAGGCGTCGCTAGGAAGGTTTTACCTGGCGAACGTAGGCGGCGGCACGCCGAGGTAACCCGGGGACACGAATTTACGTCCTTTGTCCGGCTCTCGACGCTTTTCTACCTCTCTCCGTAACGGAGGTGGTTTACTGCCCCCGCAAGGGCACTATTCCCGTTAAGCCAGAAGCGCAGGCCAGCTCGGGAGGCTTTCCTCGTGAAATTTGAAAGCAAGGAAAAGCCTGTTTTGCCGAGAGCTCTTATGCCCGCGCCAAACTGTGGCGATGTCGATACCGGGAACGTATGTGCCATTGGATCAGCGACATTTGTCCATTCCGAAGGTTCAGCGTCGTCTGCGAGGTACCCACCCACGATAAGATTCTCCGGCTCGGGTTCTTCGCCACCTCGTAAACCTCCGAAACGGGTTTCAAACAATTGCCATTCTTGGTCGGGGGAGGAATTTTATTTACGTTCAACGTTTTCCCCCCGCTTTTTGCTCGGAATCTCCTACATTTTCAGCCGTTAATCTTCAAATGGGCCGTGCTTTATACTTTTTTCTCCACTCGAGGAGGAAGATGGAAGGGAGTTGGGGCTGGGGTGAAGTAAATCGGCGATCGGCGTGAGTGCGTAGGTCGGGCGTTCGCTTAATCTGATCGCTTAGCCCCAGTTATTATGCTATTACGGCGGGCGACTTGACGGGTTCGGAGGCAATTATCGGCAGTGGGATTTCAGGCCGGGCCGAGCTGGCTGGACAATGGCCGGTGAAAGGCGAAGGCTTCGATCGATATCACTTGGCCAATGCAAACGCCGCCGCCGCGGTGTACTGACCACCGTGTTTGTCGTTTTCTTGCACTTGGTCGTTGTCGCTTCTGTCCTTTTGTCGCACTTAGTCGCGTTACCGTTTCTGGTCTCACTGTGCTCCTCACGTCGTCCCAGTTCCGTTTCATTCTCTCTTCCTATTCGTCCACCTCCCTCCCCCTTGCCGCCTGTTCTCTGGCGATTCCACCTCTCGTGAGCCTTCAGTGATTTCGATCTGTGGCTTTCACCCTTTACCTTTTAATCTTCCGCATTGGCCTCTGGCATCAGACCGCGAAATCATGAATAGCCCTCGATCGTCCCCCGTGGTCTACCGGCTGTCGTGGCCGTCCTCGTCACAGCTGTGCGAAAAAAATTGTACTTCCACCGTGGAGATTTATCCCGCTGGATCTGACGAGGTCGTTGATTTCGTACAAAGGGAAGACTCGGAACACTTAATAATAGAGTCTCGAGTACCTTTGTCATCGGCCTCGACTCTACTCCGTCGCATTCGACGTTCGTTTCTCTCTTCATACGCTTTACCTTCGAGCTTTTCCGTTTCCTCGCGTTTTTCCCGTGCTTTTTCCGGCTCTCTCCGGCCGAGTAGATGCAACGCTCGTCGATGTGAGTTAGCCGAGAGATCCCCCTCGGCTACGCCGTGTGCGGCCGTCGATTACTACCCTCGAGAGCGCGCGGATCGCTCGTAACATCGAGATCAGCCGAACCGGTATGGATCCCCGTAGACCCTGGAATAGAGACAGACGTAGGTAAAGCGAGGACGGAAAGGGGGGGATCAAAGCGGGAGAAGGGAAGGACAGAAGGAAAGATAGGCCGATTCCGACAAAGAAAGGTATACCGACAGGGAGAAGGGGAGAAGGACGGACAAAGACAGACAAGAAGCAAAGAGAGAGAGAGAGACAGAGGATGGGATACCCGAGTCTCTGAGGCCCTTGCAAGAAGATAAAGGAGCAGCGTAACTTAACGGGAGCACGACTTATAACTGCGGCCGCTATGATTAATACCCGCTGCGCGGGCGCGCGGCCATTGTAACTGCCGAGCGTTTCATTACAGTAATCGCTTGAAACTGAATCGATCGGGAAGAACGACGAAGACCGCGAAAACACAGTAACCTGCCCTCCCGGGGAAACCGTACACGCCGAAGAACCCTTCTCGCACGATCTCCGAGCTTTATCGATCGTGCAACACCCGTTTCGGAATAGTATTATTCTCCGTGCTCGGTTATAAATTATTTGAACATGTCTTGGCAGCGGTTCAACTTATCTCAGGCCCGTGATCCTTAATCGTCATTGGATTTCGTTCGGTAGAAATTAATGACATTTTTGCCGACGGCGATTATCCCAGACTTGATCGGCGGTTTAAAGACACACCCCTTTGAGGAATCACGATAAAGCCGCGCGTAAAGTAAGATTCACGGGGCCAGGGGACACGTGCGTCGGTGGCCGCGCACGTGCCTATAATTCGCGGGAGTTGAAATCGGATTGGTGGGACAAGTTAGGTCCCTTGCCCTGCCACTGGTGGACCGGTCCGCGAGTTTCTCGGTCGTTAAGGCGGCCCCGCAGGGCTAATTAAATGTCCCTTTGCCCCGCGAAGCCTCGGCGTGCATGTATGAAAGGACGAGAGGGTGAGCAGGGGGTGTGAGATTATCAGTCGCCGGGCGCGAGACTCATTTCCCTCGTGAACGTTATCGTGACGCTGATATCGACGCAACCACCATGCGAAATTCCAAATGAACCCCCCCTTGCGTCCCCCGGGGCCGGCAACTAGAGCACCACAGTCCCGACGAATAGGAAGAACGGGAATTAAGAAGCGACCGAATTTCGTTCTCCGGGGAGCGGCTTCATTCCGTAATTACCGCGCGGGGATTATATGGTAATCCAGTCGGTGAGTGCGATAACCGCACGGGGAGCACGGTGAATCGATGGCCATCGTGAACCGCGGGATTTCCTAACGATTCGGTTTCTGACGTGCTCCGGGGGCAGAGGAGAGGGGTAGGTTCAGTTGAAAAGGCACTCGGGAGAGGAGCGGTTGCACGCATCGGAATGCATTTAGTTGCATCGGCGGTGGCCGAGCGCGAAGATCGAGGGAAGTTATCGGGGCGATGCGATCGCCAGTTGGCCGATTGTCAGCGAGCATGCTCGCCAGTAAGAAGAAAAAGAAACGCAAACGAGAACGTCGAGGGGGAGTCGGCTACGCCGCGAGGAGAGTAAATTGCATTTCGAGCTCGTTGTTCTCCGGCGATTCTCAGTGTCGGCCGGAAGCCGCTCGGTAATGGGGGCCCCGTAGAAGAGAGCAGCGCACTTGTCGCAATGAACCTCCACTCCGTGGCCCCGATGCTCCGGCCGGCATTTCAACTGGCCAGCAGGACGTTCGCGTCGGGACACAATCGCTCAAGTCAACATCTTTCCCGTTTGCCCCCTTCCATCGAGAAGAGAGTACCTTTTATCGAGACTAAGGGCTATCACGCACGAGCCATTTTCTACCCGCCTCATGAGCGCGTTGAAAACAATGTGTAGAAAATTCGTGTTAAATAATCCCTCATCCGTGGTAGCTTTAACGCAACGGAGAAAGTACAAAGTTGCACCGAATTCTCGCTGGCATGAGTTACTCCCAGTTTGCTTTATTGCCCGGCGGATTAGCCGAAAGAAGTGTTACTAATCGCGAGGAAATCCGTAACCTACTGATCAACGCGCCGAGTCGGCTGAGTGCAGGCTGCAAGACGATTATCGTGATCGTGGGATTAAGGAGCGCGGCTTGTCGTGCCGAGGTTGAGCTACGGCTTGATCCAACGGCTTAAGGCCGTTTGTCTGTCGTCGGGCTCCGCTGAATTTATTCGTTTGTAGAGACCGCGGGAGGAAGAGAGAGGAAGAGTGGCAGATAGAGGAGGAGGGAAGGAATGAGCTCGGCCGGAGTCAAAGAGAAGCGGCTTCTCCGCGGAGCGCCACTGGAATCCGTCCTGTCGTATGATGGGACGTTAAACTGTATCCCCGGAGGTATTACGGCTCGGGAGTACCGAGAAGAAGAAGAAGAAGAGAGGAACTCCAGACCCGACAGTCCCGAGGAGGAAGGAGAGAAGTATCCCTGCCAACCGAGTCTCTCGTCCCGTGAGTTTAGAGCAAACCTCCTGAGCCAGTGCGCTGGACTTGAAGCGAAAAGATTCGCGGATATTCCGAACTTGAGGAAATTTCATGAACCAATTCCGTCCAACGAAAGGTACTTGCAAAACCTTCGGCAAGAAGTCGTTGTATTTGTCTTCTTCCGGTCGAGCGAGACGACAGGATGAAATCGCCCCGAATTTTCTCATCTTCCTTCAAACCCTCCTCCGGGTTATGGAAATCTCCGTTGCTCAAACGCGAGTCAGTAGTTCCGGGAAAGAATGATTCACGGCAGGGAACCTTTTCGGGAGATTCACAGGGCTTCCTCAAGGATCAAAGAGGATCCTGAGATTTGAGATAGGATTCTAGAGCCGGGAATGAGTCTTACTTTCACGGCGAGCGTAGGACAAGCCGCGAAAGACCCACGGAAAATCCTGTAGTTGCACACGCACAAACACACACGTACCAGTACACGTATACAAAGCCACGCGAATACTCAAGAGCGTTCATACTCTGCGGCAGGAACGAACCCGCGAGAACGTGGGGGGCTTTATTTGAAGAACGTGCGCGGGGATAGCCCGTGAAGCTTTTCGGGTAAAAATAGCGGAAATTGCATCTCGCGGAGGGGGACGGTAGGGGGGTGAGTGGGGGGTGGATGAAGCCTCGTCGCAGTCTGTACGTGACAGCCGCGCCACGACTGACACCTTGTGTCTGTAACACTGTCGCACGTACACGGAGACTCGGCCGTATATATTTGGATGGCAGGTTGACTCTTTACAGCTGTTACCTTTGTGCGCGGAAGACGGGAGCGAGTCTTTTTCCATTCGCTGACAGCCCATGGGACACAGACGGGGCGGAGGGGAGAAGGTACCCGCGAAATTCCCTCACGAGAGTCAACCGTTTTGCCTGACCTGTTGGTGAAAAACATTGTCAGCAGCAGTGAAAATATTGAGCAGAAAAGTGCATGGGAAGATTAAGCTTCCGAAACTCGACTCGAGCGAGAATCGAGAACGATTATCTGCCTCCCCGGATGAGATTAATCGTCGTGAAAATATTCCACGAGTTCTCGGTGCTCGCGCGGGCCGTCGCGATTTTGACAATGGTCGAATTTGATTAGCGAAAAGTTCCCGCTGAAATGACAGTGACGACGATGAGGGCCCGCGAGGCGAGCTCCCCGGGAGTTTTCCTCTGAATAAATTTCCGGTTATCGCCGCGTCGACAGCAGGCGGCAGGATAAAGGGCGAAGATGAGGGAAGGGGGGTTACGGTGATTGCTCGCGTCTCTCGCGGGAATTCAGATTTCTTAATCCATAATGCATGAACCGTTTAAGGAGCGTTTAGACCGCGACGTAAACTAATGTAGCGGATTGCCCGGCGTATTCGGCCGAGGGGAGGAAGGGGGGATATCGTTCGCTCGGCCGTGAATCGAGATTCCCCGTCTCCTCACGGCGGGGGTGGAAAAAGAAAGAGACGGCCATTGTTGGCCCCGGGACTGCACCGTCACGGCTCTTGAAATAGCTCGTAAAATTGCCAACCGCCGGCCAAGATGGCCAGTCTCATGGAGAGCGAGTTAGTCCAGTCGAAAGACAAGGCAAGATGCCGGGCATCGATGGAAGCTTATAGCAAATCACTTTATCCAAAGAACACGCCTCCCCTCGTGGCCATTTTAAAAGAACAAAAGGACGCTCGATATTATTTTCCTGTGAATCGACGGATAACTGAACGCACCGAAAACGAGGGCCAACTTTTTGGGCCAACCGTTGGTCAACGGGTAGAGAGAAGATCGATGGGAGGTCTGCCATGGCAATGCTCGCGTTTGTACTCCTACGTGATTTTGCGCGTGTGCGTGAGGAAATCCTACAGACGCATCCTACGCGCGTCGATAATGGCACATCCGCGTATCCTGTAGCGGCTTGTCCAGTGTGCATCGGGCTGCTCGGAAGTACGACTGTAATCGCGTGGACGGTGTAAACGATTTTCTAGTTGGCCGGACCCTCCACGAAATTCTGGGGACACTGGCGCGGATATTGCTCGTTAGCCTGGCACTGGACTGTCGGTCTTTATTAGAACGCGTCGGCGGCATACGCGATTGCCCAGAAGTGGAAATAAATTGCGGAACCGCAGGTTACGGTAAATACTGTTACCGCGGAGACACGCAAGACGGATTTACGCCTAGGCTCGGAGCGCGGAATTACGTGAGCGACGTATTTCACGTTTCGTTCAATCGACGATACGGTCCCGCTGACAACGCGAATACGTTGCAATTGGAAAATTAATAGCGCACGATTCGGCAAACGTGAGAACCGCTGGCTTAATGGATTCTGCTTTACACGGCGTACCACTCACGTTAATTACCAAGGGCTATAATTACAAATACTTTTCGCGAAATTCGTCTACCTCCTCGCTAACTGCGAGACGCGAAATTATCGGTAATCTACTGCTAACGACGTGCACCGGCTGACCTCCGCGCCGTCCATTGATCGTTACTAATGGTAATTACCAGGGAATGCGAGATGATGCGTTTCGCACGCACCAACACTTGCATAGACGGTGAGAGGGGAGGGGGAGGGGAGGGCTTGCGGATCTAGCCGGTCCTTCATTATAAATAGATTAGAGGAATCCCGAAACGTTACGATGTCTTAAAGTTCCCCACGTCGGCGAGGGTATTAGGATCTAAAAGTTCGCCCATAATTCTCCTCCTAACGGTCCACGGTCTTGGCGGTGAAACGATTTCCGTAAGGATCAAATTGGCCTGACGAAGGTAACGAAGATTCGCGATGATTAAACAGTTCCCCCTGGTAAATATTTAACGAGCTTCATTAATTACCTCGTTTTACATTGGCGGTTATCACGCGTCCGAGGGAATGTGTTTTGCCCACTGCCGGACCCGTGCGGTAAATCCCCGTGCTACGGGACAGGGACGGGGCATGGAAAGAACGAGAGAGGAATAGTCTCCTTTCGTCGGAGCCGCAGGATCCCGGCGAGCTTTGCGCCGTTTTTCGCCTCATCGGCGAAGAAAAAAGTCGTCCGGACGGCTCTGAGCGCGTTCCACACGGAGTAATTTCGCTAATGGTCCTGAATTGCTGCGGCGTCGGCTCTCGCTCTTCTCCCCTTCACTCTCGTCCCGAGACCCGGCCGGACCTCTTGCCTGATACACACCCGCCCCTCCCCCCTACCCTAGCCGCCGTCGAGCCCTCTGTCCCGCTCTTCTACTACGGTCGGTCAAGGTAATTCGCCGCTGGAAATTCGGAAATTAAATTGGTACCTACGCGGAGGCTGCTTTTAATGCGCGTAATTACGTGATTACGTCGTGTCGGTGGGGCTGAAGCGGCTTCAACTCGACGGCGCATTAAAAGATATCGCTGAGAGTGCGAGAGGGGGATGAAGAGAGGAGGAAGGGAGAGGAGCATGAGTGCGCGAGCGACAGAGCTATGACTCTCGACTCCGAGTCGACGTCATAACGGGATGGATCCCTCGAGAGTTTTTAAACGGGATGTTTGAATGTCCGTCATAGGTCAAATCCGGACGAGGTCTTCACCTCTGCTGCGCGCAAAGGTTTCAGACATGGGGAAGAACCTTGGCCGTTAAATAATCATCGTCCAATTAAGTCTCTCGTCATTTTCGTCCTTCCTCAGCACCGTTTCCCTCCCTGCCTTTGAATATTCGCCCCCTCATGACGACGTCTCTAATAAACCTGGAATTCCGAAGGAAACTAGAGACGTTCGTGCAACGGTAAATTTCGCCGATGGACTTTGCTTTATGGCCGTGTTGGTTTTAATTGAAATTATTTACATGTATGCAGCTTCGGTCGACAGTGTTTTCCATCGTAAAACGGATAATTAGCGGGATAATTAAGGAGGACGAGTGATTGGAAGCACGTGTTGGGGAGTTCCACCCACAATGCCGGGTATTCACGTCTTTTTAGCGCGTCGCTGGCTCTGGAATCGAGGGCGATAAATCCCGCGAAACGCTCGGTCCGCGCTGCGCACCGCCGAATGAATCGCGTCGTTCTGCCGGGAACGTTCTCCCGACAGCGGCATAATATTAGCCGGTAATTGCGACGTTTGTTTCGTTAATTGACGTTAGCCCTGCCGGTCGGGTTCTAGCCGCGCAATTAGTGGCCGTTCCCGCGAGGCCCTAATCGATTTTCAGCCACTGCCGCGCGACTTTCTTTTAATTAGGCGCTAGCGTTTATGCCGGAACGTCGCTCGGTAGTTCCCCGTTGGCTCTTACGACACTGTCACGAGTACGCCGGGGAAAGGCCAACTCCGGGAGAATCTCTGCGACCCGATCGCGCCAGAACTGGCCTTATTCCCCTAGCCACTGTCTTCGTTAAAAGGCAAATTAATTGATAGGATTCTACAAACGAGCCGGCCCCTTGCATTTCCATGCAGCCACTTCCGATGTCATTTACCTAAAATCATTCCCACCGTGCTCTGAGTGCAGGAATTCCTCGTACGATTGGATTGTGTGTCACGGCGAACCGCTATTTAGTCGTTGAAGCAGGGAGATATTCCACACCATCTTGCGTATGTAAATGAAACGTGTCTACCGTGCATTATCTCCGATCTAGCATATCAACGTAACATAACGAGATATTTAGGATTTATTTAAACGCCGGGAACCTGCAGCCAAATTCTAAGCGCCTGTTAATAAGATTTAAATACACCTGACGGTCATAACTTGTCTTATTATACGTGTATCAGGGAAAATTCCTCACTGGTGTTTCGTAACACGAGACTCGTCTTCGGAGAAATCTAATCTTCTGTGAGAAGAAATGGGAGTTCATTAATCCCGCGAGATGGAATCGATTCGACCAAAAATCCATAAATTCCAGGCCTTCTTTTTAAATAGCTCTTCTCCTAGGTTGGAATATTGGCTCGAAACAACTCGTTCCAACAATCCCTATCTGATCTTACTTCTGTTTTTTACGACTTTCTGTCACCGTAACTCAGCTCGCGTATTCGACATAGCTAGAGTAAGAAAAGTCCGTAGGTAAGCGCACTGTGCAATCACGGTTGAAATGTATATTCAATGTACATGCTACAATTACTTGGCTGGGGAAAAATGTGCCGCGGGTAAAATTACTTTATTATATTTATGGGAAAGAAGTGTATCAGTGGGCTGAGTTACGGTCAGTTAAGATCAATTTAATCCGTGACTTACTTTAACCGACTCCGGCAATTTTCCCGGGCGTAATTATTCTCAGGCGAGACGTAGCCGTTCTCAGGTGGAAACCAGTCGGTACCAGGTTGCCTCTATTTAAATCCCCGAGCAATAATCCTTCTGGCCGCGGAGCTGTGAATCTCCGACGGCCGTACCGGCACGTCAGATCCGAGCAGATCTACTAAATTACCTTGTCACGCGGCGGTCGTTAAAACTGTTTCCTAGTTTAAAAGGGGATCGGAACCGGCGACAGCCGACTCCGCGACATCTCGTTTACGAGAGGAGAGAGGCGAGAATCCGACGACGAAACGGCGAAGGAAGGAGGACGGAGAGTGAGAAATTCATGAATGCCGAAGTGGCAGTTCCTCGGCCGTAATATTATCCCGGCAGCTTCGAGAGCATGGCAAATCCCGACGATATATTTTGACTTCTGGTAACGGGCGAAGTTGGGCGGAAAGTATAATCCGGCCGGGTGATTTACAATTGGCGCAAGGTCCGCGCGGGACGATTCGCCGGGCGTCGCGGCCAGTCTATTACCGTCAATGGAATACAAACACCCTGTTAATGCTCCCCGAAACTCGTAATAAGCGAGACGCCGAGGATCTTCGGCCCGTTACCGTCGATACAATACCCACGTCGTTATTTATGAATCTCCGAAAATCCGGGCCGTTCGGCGAACGAGGCGAAAAACTCGCGCTGACAGACAGCAGTTTCGTTACGGCGAGTACATAAAAGTGGCGAGCGGCGCATAAATTTCGGCTGGCCGATCTTTTTCTTCCTCGACTGCTTCCACAGCGTGGAGTGCAGGACCATTGAGACGGCGCACACGACTTTCTATGACGGGCCCGGGCATTCACGCTGACTTCTTAATTTTTTGTCTGTCATGGCAAACGAAAGGTACGATGACGAGCTAAAAGGACAGTATATCTTCGCGCCTACCAGAACGGATACTCGCTTGTCATCAACAGAAATAGTTTCACGAATGTCCTGGCTTTTACGAGTCTTCTTCGTCGCCGGAGAGAGGAGGAAACGGAGACACGAAGAAAGTACCGGAGATAAAATATTCCCCGTGTACTCGTACAGGAGTGGAATGTTAAAATCCGCAGTCGCGGTTCGATTCTGTACGGTAGACCGTCCGTGTGATTGATTTACTTGATGGCCAAGCTGATATCCCCAGGAGCCGTTATTGAATTAGGAATTCACAGACCCATTTCAAGAGAGATGTACTATTTTCTAAAGGGGCAGACGGGTGGGGGGGGAAGGCAGCTTCGGGGACCCCTTTTCCATCTCCTCAACTTCATTGAGGGACCGACAGGACCACCGTATTCTCAGACTTCTGTACCCCATTCAGCCGTGTCAGATTTTTATCTCCTACCTTATCATTGAACATCGTCAATGGTCCTTAGAAACGAAACATATATTCGAATACCGAACACGAGAGATCCATGAACGGTACACGTAAGACCTTTCCTGTGCATTTAAGATACACGATAGCTGGATTAACCTGGAAGCTTCTTTAGAAATACCTTACAAGACACGTCAGTATGGCAAGCGGACAGGTTAAAGAATCGCTACCTTCACTTATTTCCGAGTAATATTTTATCAATGAGGGACTTGAGCCTCGTCCGTTAGACGAGTCCGACATTCTCAGAGGTTTTTCCTCGGAGGCGTGGTATACACAAAGGACGAAATATGTAATTCTACGGGGCACATAATTCAAGTGGATGTACTGCAAGTATCTCGCTCTCGGAGTTGGTCTAGCCCGTTGGCAATGGGCAACGCTCGCGACAAATACTCGCTCGTATTTCGCTCGCGCCCTACGTGCCGGCGAAGCGTGTCGGCCTCGAGAGCGAGTCGACCCGCCGGAAATAAGACGAGTGCCGCCCCCTTCCTGTCCCCCACCTCCAACCCTCGCCGCCGCCCTTGAATTATGACTCTCGTCGCCCGAAAATATTCCGCGAGTCTTATAATCCTCGCGCGAGTTTCGCCGGGACGGAGCCGCGGGTGCACGTAAATACGTACCTACGCCTCGACCGTGCGTATAAATATATAAGGAGGTGCGGAAGAACGCCTGCTGTCCATCCCGGCAGGAAGTCAAACGTCTCCTTACGTTTTCCAGGGACATAAAAAGCCCCAACACTGGCATTTCTTTATCAGAGTCCCGGGGGAACGGTACCCAAAGTTTTTGGGGTAGTGTTTGTCCTGGAGGTTTTCCCTTAGGAAGGTCCGCGTTTAACCGTGAAGACGATGCTGAGAAATTCGAAAGGTCGGAACGACCCATGGGAAAGTACGAATCTGTTGACTTACGGGATGATTAATCGACGGTGAAACAGGTTCCTCAGATTCGACGGCGGGGTTTCAACGTGGGCAGGGGAAATATGCGCGATTAACGACTCAGGACGAAGGCCAGGGAAATGGCTCAACGGTCCGGGACGGTCGTTTTCGACTAGACACCTTCGGGCCCGAAAATTATAGGGTTTCTCGCGGTGCCCTCTTAATATTCTATCTTCACGGGCATTCGCCGTCGTCGTCGTGTCACGGGGCCTGGAAATTTCACGCATCAACATATCTTTGCATATGCAGGAGAAACTTGGGCAGTTTCGTAAGGGCCGCGATTCGCTCGTTCCTTTCTCCTGGTTATTTATTTTTCGTGCCTTCGTCGCGAGGGACAGGAGGGTGAAATCAGGAACGAGTCGGTTCACGCTCGCGAGATTTACGGAGAACCGAGGGCTTTCACGTCGGACTGACACTCCTTTCGTTCGTCCAATTGTATTCGTCACTGTGGCGATTTATCCCTCGATTCTTGGCCCCTGCCAGCGATTCCGTAGACAAAACCACTTAGCCGAGCTTCGCGAGAGGGAAGACGATGGTGAAAAACAGAAGAGAATCAATCCCCGTTGCTCGGACAAAAAGAGAACCGGTACCCGCCATATAGAACAGTCGAGGAAATCGTCGGTATCGAGGTGGATAAAGTGTAATAAATGTTTCCTTCGGTACACCAGCATTGTCTTTGATATTGCTACGTACAAATCACAGGGCTATTACCTCCATATTCCTCGGCATTGGAGAGAGAAGAAACGGCCGGTACAATGGAGTTCCCTTGCCATTGAGAAAAGGACGAACGTGAGTTTAATAAATGCACGTCGATCGGTGCGGGATCCCGGCAGGCACGTCGGGGAATAAAATATTTTTTTGACGGTTCGTTAAGTATTCCGATCGTCGATTCCCCGTCGGACGGTCCAACTTACACGTCGACTGGGGACGCGCGCATAATGACGTCGTCCGCGTACGGGGCCGGTCTGTGTACAGGCTCGTTGTGGATATTTAAATAAGCACCTATAAACCGGCCCGGGGCTCTCCTCGTGCCGAGGCGCTAGGTCCAACGACAAATATTAACAGCGCGTATTACGAAAGGCTCGTAAAACAAAACGGCGGACTCACGGGTACGCGGAGGGCCCCGTCGGACCCTCGGGGACCGGCCCTAAGGAGAAGACGGGGGACAAGTGATTTGCATAAAAATGCCATTTGTTTCTATCGGGCCGCGTACGTATAAGCCTTTCTTCAAATCGTATGCAAATGCGTCGAGACGATGGCCAGGTGTAAAGCATAATTCCAGTCTCCCTCTCGTCTTGTCCTCTTCCCCCCCCTCTGCCCCGTCCGTCCTGCCCTCCTTTTCCTCATTCTCTGTTCGTTCGGTTTGCCTCTACTGTCGCTGAATGACAAGAGACGGTGGCCCTCGATCGACGTAGCCCGATAAAACTCATTATGCTATCGGCCGGCCGTCACAACAGATCCCAGATAGAATTCTGCCAACGTCCGACATGATTTTCGTCCGGCCATTCGCGCTCGATTCCAGGTGGCCCGTTTAATTGCTCGTGTCCGGACGGACCCGGAATCTCGATGGACGGTTCGTCCTTCTCGGCTTGTCCAGTTTGATCGCAGATCGTGCGACGATAACGCGTCGACAATGATCAAATCTCGGGTTCTCCGGAATCGTGTTCCCTCCCCGGCCAAAATACCGGCTCTTCGGGGACGATGTTTCGTACTTCGGGGGGAGCAAAATAAAAGTCTCGGCTTTTGTGCGAGGAAAAAAATCGACGAATGGGGGACGTTCGGCTTTATTTATCTGCCAGCGCGAGACGAGAGACGATGAAAAGACGTACTCGCGGAAAGCTTCGCTCGGCAATGAGGTAGCTCTTGGACGAGACGAAGGGAAGCTCAATGATCCTCCCATATGCCTACCTCGGCTCCAAGAAAATATTCTTTATGCGCGGCGAATGAGTATCGAGGGTTTACCATCCTTCTTATCCTTCCTTTCATGTCCCATTGAAAGGGAATCTTTTTATACGTCCAGCCAATTCCTTCGAGCTTCTCCGAGTTTCCGCGCAATTTTCGATAGCTCCGCGAATTGAAACGGCCGAGCGGCAGAATGAATTACCTCGACAAACGAATAAATTAATGAGAGAATAATTCTCCCTGGTTCGTTCGAACCGTCCCTCATTTGTGCCTCGCGTTTCCTAATTCTCGAGTGGTGCGCTGGTGGGGGAGGGAAGGTGGTAGAGGTCGAGTGGTTTGTCGGGTTCGACAGTTAATCCGACGCCTAATATCCCGGAAGACGGCGGAAGAAGGCAAGGGCGCCACCCTTTTCGGGGTTCCGTCCTTTCAATCTCCCGGTCGATTGGAAACATCGGCTTCGTAGGAGCCGGGGAAAAAAGGAAAGGTTAATTGGGCCCACGCTGACGGACGTATCGGACGCAATCCGAACGTGGCGCGAACACCACGTCTCCGCCAAGAGAGAGAAAGAAAGAAAGGTAAAGGGGAAGAGAAAGAGACCGGCCCGCTGATTGCTGCAGCAATTTCGTCTCTGGTATCGACACCTGGCCTTCGTTCACGTCGCCAGCTGTAAAAACGACGCGCTTTATTCCCCTCCCCCCCTCCCGTCTGTGGGACGAGGACCAATAAACGGCCGGGGCTTCGATTATCGGACGTTAATTCGTTCCTTCGTTAACCCTTTTTTCCTTTAATTATCCGAGGCGCTTGATAACGCTCGCTTGAAACGACGTTACACCGAAATTACGATACGGATTATTCCGGCTGGTTCGCGGCGCTATTACCGGGCCGTCGATACGTTTCACGAGTCCTCCGGTAAACACGACGACGGCAACACCGTCTGGAAACTTCATTACTGTTCCCCACCTCGAGGAGCAACGACGGCTCCAAGGACAATCACGGCAGTTCCAAGGATCGCACGGTTTAAGGATCACCGATCGATTTTCTTTTAATTAACAATACGAATACGGCCTTTCTCCGGGGATTTCCGGTGATTCAATGTCCCCGGCGAAATGACTGAGCTTGCCGCTGGCTTCGGTTACCGGTGAAATTTCCATTTTCCCGTCGCGTCTCCGCTCTGGAACGCAAACGTCAGGGCGAACGTGAGAACGTTTCGAGTACATGCATTTCCAGGGCAGTTTGTTGAATTTCCAGGGCGTACCTGCGCGAGACATTCCGCCGTGTGAATTACGCGAGATCCTCGCGTTACTCGAGACCCTGGCATTCCGTGGCACGTTTCTTTCCCCGCGTGGGTCGAACCCGCCGAGCGAAATTATGCAGCGTATCCCGACCTCTGCCCTCTTGGAACAATAAAATTCGACTTGTTATCGTTCGCCTGTATCACGTGTGGCCAATACGCTCTCGTGTGCCTTGACATAATTTACCCGTCAATGGCGACGATCAAATCCGTGGAAATTTTCCTGTCTACAATTTTTCCAAAAATCGAAAAACCCATGCGTCATCCGTGTAGCGACATTCTGGCTGGCGGGCGAACGATGAATCATTGTTAACGTTTCGTACAATGACGAAAAACCCGGGCTCGTAGTACACGCTGGGCCGACATCCTCCGCGCGGTTTTACATGCGCTCGATTTTCTGTGCAGCACGTGTCCTTGTCCGCGCGGACCTTTGCTCCTTTTTTTCCCTCGGTAAACGAGGAACGAGTTTAGCGGAGCGTCGGGCCAACAGGGTTCCTCGTTGTCGTCGTAGTAGGTGAGATAATATCGTGATCTTTAATCGAGCTCCCCGATAAGGGCTTGCGGAAAGGAGGAACCGGCCTCCAGGAGGAACAGAGAGAGGAATGCTGTCGGCAACTTGTTTATTCCAATTAGCGGATAAGAGAAGGCAAGCTTGTTGCGCGCACGTTTCTTCAGCGCTCACAGCGCTACCCTTATTCCGTCACGTACTTAAGGGAAATTTTTATAACTTCTTCCCGGGGTGTCGGTAATTTCATTCACCCTCGGAGGCCGGATACGCGTTTACACAGCTAAGTTTGCACGGAATTGTCTCTTGTCGTTGGCGGTGAATGCTCGTCGTCCATCTACGTTGCTTCGTTTCCATGCGTAATTATTAACGTGTCGCGGGACAAAGGGTAAACTTCTCCCACCTGCGGCGATATTCGAGCACGGACAGGGGGAGGGGGATAGGGAGACGCGAGGAAGGAGGTCGGTGTCGTCCACACGTGAGAGCGAATTGTACGTGGCGCGAGAGAGTATATGCCCGTCCGGGCCGAGACGTCGGCGATTTATGGAGACCAGACGCCGCTGTCTCGAGATGAAAAGGGCCCACGGACAATGGATTTGGCCCGGAACGACGGCGACGAGGCGCTCCGAGAGACGAAGAGAGGGAGAGGGGGGGGGGGGGAGGAAGATGTTGCGAGATACGAAGATAGAGAACCGCGGACTCGCCAAATGGTACACCTCGGGTAAATAGAAACGCGTTGAAAATTGAATAGCCCGCACAATGGATGGCAGAATCGTGTGGCCAGCGAGGTCCCTCGCTTTCGGAGAAACCAGGCTTACGTATTGCCCGGGCAATTTGTAATGTACAGCTCGAGGTACGAGGTACTCGGTAACGCAGCCACGGAGAAGGACGACGGAAGAAAGGAAATACAAAGCTCGCCGCGGAATTACTTTGTTACTGTCGGCAGCCGTAAGGTTCATTTCCATCGACAGCCATGATTTCCCATACGAGGGGAGGTAAATAGTCGGCCGTCGGTTATTAACGATCTCTCTGATCGAGCGGCGCTAGTCTGGTCGACGTTCCCGCGGCAACACTCGACTGGCTCTCTGATGGATCACTCTCCTGGCCGTGCATCCAAGTATTTCGTGGCTGCTGGCGGCGCGCGTTGCCGCGGAGCTGCTTCGTAATAACCAGCCGGAGGAGAACCGGTATCAGCGGGCCGACGATCCTGGTGGTCCCCGGGAGGAGAGTCCGCGCACGTCCCAGGCATATTAGAAGCAGGAAGAATACGAAACGTTTGGCCGATTACTCGCCGCCTCCGCATCGATCGATCGGACAATCCACCACTGACGATGAATTTAACGTCGTCTTTCAACGGCCAATATCGGCTACTTACTACGAGCAACCATGCTCCGGGCTTTTATTTACGTGGCGCCGACGCTCTCTGCCGCTGCGTCGTAGGAATTTCAAATGGCCATCTCACGCTGAGTTACCGCTTCCTACCTGTCTTCCCCCTCGCCCTCCTCCCCTCCGCGAGAGGAAGAAGACGTCGGAACAAGGGAATACGCAAGGCTCCTTTCATATCGCTGCACCGAGAACGTTTTCGCGAAACACGCTACTTTAATATTCCCTCTGAAATTTGCCGTTTTCCCCGTCAGAGACGGTTGCCACGTCATCGATTATTTTTTCACGAGGGAAGAATGAATTTTTCAGCGCTCAGCGTCGACAGATCGATGCTTGCGGCTGATGACGTTTCAGCCGATTTCCCGTCACGCATCGCGTCGGTCGTTCGGTTTTCGAGTACCACCGGCTGAGTACTTTCGAACGTAACCATCGGCCGTTCGAAATGAGGCCTGTGTTTGCAGTCGACTTCAATCGAACTTGCTTCATATGTAAATGATAGAATCGAAAATCGAGTGGCCGTTCCGCCGAAATCTCGGGCCCCGCGTGGAAATGTACGCTCTCGTCGACGATCGGGAAAATCACGGCTAAATTTTTGTCAAGCCCTTCCATTCGACACACAGGTAAGTGGAAAATTTCAGCGTCGCTCGCGCAAAGCCTCCGGGTACAAAATGAATTGGTCGACGCCGGTGAAAACTCGGGCGGTTGGCCGACGGCGAAAAAAGTGGCTGCGTTAATTTAAGAGCAGTTTACGATCCGCGTCACGAAGACCCGCCGAGACGTGGCGAGAGCGAAGCGGGACCGAGGCGGAAATGAGATTTTTATTCGACGCGCTGCCGAGCGTATCCGTTCGGTTTGCCTTTGTGTCACACTCGGCAATTTCGCACGACGCATTAAGCACGAATTTCAATACCGTTTTTGCCCCGGCCGATTCGGCCGGCCATCGCTCGGCAGCTGCGGCAATACTACACCGTCCCGACAATTGCCTTTACGTTCCCACACGGCCCGGCGTAATCTCGGATGCATTTCCAATGTGCAATTACCCAACTACCACGGCACGTCCTTTCATTCGTTTTTTTTTTTTGAACCTCTTTCCTCAGCCGAGGGATTATTACTTGCATGATTCCTGAAAGATGGTCGCTCGTCGTGTGCGTTTTAATGAAATGTCATTAGCATGAAATTAGTCTCCTCCGGTATGGAAGTAAATGATTTTCAGCATCTACCGGGGCTAAACGACGTTGTCAACGTCCGAGTTAAATTGAAAGAATTTCCATGTACCCTTGAACCGAGAGCAAAAACTGCCGGCAATATTTCATCGCTAATCGTTATCCGTTCGCTCATTTTTCAACATTTCTTTTTCTCCTCTGCGGTGTCGATGAGGGTAATCCCTTAAGTCGCAAATCACAAGGATCGAAGCGCATGTACATGCAAATATTCTCAATCTGCGTAAATGATAGCTCGTAAATCCCGATGTACGTTGACGTTGGCAAAAGAACGTAAAAAGTCCGGGCGACTCTATAAACTGGTATTATTATTGCGGCGAATAATAATTAGGAGTAATCGACGGCCTGGTATTTAAGTACGGGAAGTAGGCGTGCGGGACTTTCCCAGACGAGCGTTCCGCTTTTCGTCGAGCTATCAATCACATTTCTTGTTCGTCGCTTTACCCCGGCTCGCGGGAGTAAGAAAATAATGAGACTTAAAAGATACAAATTACCGGGCGTGTCTTTATACGAAACGCCCTCCACGGCTTTTCCCCGTACGCCATAAACGCCCGGAATTATGGTTATTCAGGATTTTTAAGCGACGGAGAAACCGCGGGGAGAATATAATTTCACTTCTTATCTGTCTGTCGTATTGACTGGGACGTTACGTGCGCTTTAGAAGAAAGTTTCAATTTCGTTGACTCTTACGACGTCTCGTGAAATTGAATCGTAGGGAAACCTGACGTTTGAGTACAAGGCGGTAGGATAATCGCCCATGTACGTGCGCTAAATGGAACGCAATGGTAATATAATAAAGAGATTACGCGATTTCCAAGGTGTTTCATCAGCACGAAGGTCGGTGCATCCCTCAGCAGGATTATTACCAGCCATAGAGTGCGGCGAGGGGGGGGAGTATGTAACTAGGTGTTACGTGACTGAGGAACATTTATTGCCAATTATTTTTCTCCCTTTACGAGGTGCGTTCTAGCCTTTCCATCCACTCGTGTAATCAAGCTTGATAGTAATAAAAGTTAGCCCGGCTACCGACGATGGCTTATCTCGTTGCCCTTTACCGTCGATCCTCACGTTCCAGTCTAACGCCGAGCGACAACATTCCCTAAGACTCATATTTTGTCCGTCAACTGTACGTGCACGTTGGCAATTTCGTCGAAAAATTGAAACAATGAGAAGGCGGTCTAGTTGGACAATTTTTCGGGACCACAATGAAAACTGCGTTAAAACGTCGAAACTCAGGGCGGGGGGAGGGGGCAAACGACGTAACTGGCGGGCTAACAAGCCGTTCATTTAAAACTCGCGCACGTTTCATTATGGCAAGTTGGCGGAGGTTGTGTGTGCGCGCATTACGTGGCGCCGGGCTCGCACGGACGTGCTAATTAACAATAACGAGGACGAATCGTTTGTACGGCGCCGGCCGTGGAGTCTAGCCAGGATGTTTATCGTTCTCGTCCTACGATTCTCGCGATCCTGGCAATCGCATTCCGCCGGCCTGGTGATAACGACGTCGTTATCGTTCGTCCATCGCAGCTCCGCCCGATAACGCATTCTGATTTCCCGAATGACAATAAAACTGCCACACGATTGGCCGACCGGTTGGATTGTGTAGGACGACCTGTGCTATAACGCACGGCGATTTAATCGTCCTGGCAAAGGGAGCCTGATTAATCCTGCCCACGAATATCCACAAGCCAGGAACCCGTGGAATAATTTACGGAATATCTCATCCGCGGTGAGTGACATTTTTGAGCGAGACTTTTGTTCCTCGGTAGGTTCGTGGGAAGAGAAGAAAATTACGGACGATAATGATTTGTATCTCCTCGTCGGGGAAGACCACTTTTATTCGGGATGGGTCTGCCTATGTTTCATAACGTACCCGCGTCGTTCGATTCGGCCCGTAGGACGTGGGAACGAAACTCTCGAGGATACGAGACGGGCAATAAAAAAATATGACGGGCCGACACCTGCACAGGCTGACACGGGGGCGGGTTGGGGGGGGGGAACCGGAAACTAGCTGCTATGATGTAACATTACCGGGCCGGTCTCTAGGGTCACGTCGAATCGACCCCGTCCGGCTTACCGGGCGATTTATCAGCGATCGACTTTTTCTTTGCCACTATCTGCCGTTAGTCCGGTATTTGCTCGTACTGTCCGCCTTCCTCCGTGTCGCGTTTGTCCGGGAGGGAAGATGGGGAGCGAGGAAATATTTATGGCCTCGGACGACCGGGAAAAGTAATGCCCCTAGGATATTTCGAATAAAGTACAAACTTCGCTCTCGGGGGACTAGGGATGGTATTGAATTAGTTGCTACTTTCACGGTGCCTGACTTTGGTTTTTATTTAATCACAAGCGTTGCCGCGTGGCCATTCGTGAGTCGAAAAACAAAATGCGGGACGAAGAGGTCCCGCTGTATGATCTGTGCTCGCTTTCAATGCTTAGCATCGGTATCGATGTGCCGGTTGCATTGAAAGCTTCCTCGTCGGAATGTTCAGGGCTCTTTCAATGGCCGTTTCGATTAATCATACGGCGCGATTTCAAAGCGCGATCGGCGCGCCAATGGTTGGCTGGTTTTGTTCCCGTTCGTATGGAAATAAATCGAGAATAAGCCGGCGTAAATTGTTTAACGTTGTTTTCCATTGACGCTCTGTTACCGAAGTGCATAACGACCTCGTTGGCCCTTTGCTAGACGAATATACCGAGCACTGAGCGGTGATAACGAGTCAGCGGATTCCCCCGAACACATGGTCCAGCGGCTCTCGTTTTTCCCCACGCCTACCAACGGTCCCGGGTATAATTTCCAACGATCTACGGGTTCCTGGGATGTCCTTTCGACCTCCGCGCGGTCCAAAGTGGACTGGAAGCAAGGCGATTGCCAAGATACATTCGGAAAGAACGGCGGGACATTGTTTATGACGTCCAGCGTGGCCGAGGGAATTTACAGCCGGCGGGATTGCAAGTAGCGATATCCCGATGGCGAACAGGACCGATAAATAACGGCGTCGTGAGGTGCCGAACGTAGAAAGCCGGCCGATGGCAGTCGTGAATTTCGTTCAACCGACTCTGCCGCTTAGGTAACGTTATGCTCTTCTGCCGCCAACACGTGTCACTAATAAACGTCATGCCGGCATGTCCCGCGAGATTGATTCTATTAATACGCGTAATTACCGAGTGTACTTGGCGCCGCATGCATAATGTAATTTCGAAGCGTCACAGAGCAGAAAGAGCCGAGCTCTCTCGGTCTTTCGTCTCGTCGACACAGTCGTATATTTAAAATCCAATTTAATCGACCACTCCGGCCTCTCGACTGCCACTCTTTCATCCTTTGGCCCCTATTTTCGTACACTCCCGTCAATTTTTCTCTTCTCGATTTTTCTTCTTCCAACGTCAGCCGGTCGATAAGTCAAGTATAACTAGCCAGGGAATCAGGCAATGATCAGGAAGTTCGTAACAGTAAGTCAATTTTGTAATCCTTGACTACGGTCCTAATTAAGGGTCCTCAACGTTATTACGGAATCGTACAAGTGGTATTTTCGTTAGAACTGAGCCGCTTAGCGCAAGTCCCCGGTGAATCGATACTGTATTATAATTTCAAATGAGACAATGGCCAAGGAGGGATAAAGTGTCGGTCTGGTAGGATCGGTGAGGCTAGAGATGTCGCCGTTGAGATTCATCAATGCTGCTAAGTAGGGTTCGATATATTCCCGGGACAGTCCAATCATATTAACCTGCTGGGCCGTGCACGGGCCGAGTAGGCGAAACAAAAGAAAGAGAGGGACCTTAGCCGACAAGTTATGCAGAGCCCCTGGAGCGTGCATTTGACTAAGCTCTCTCCTCGAGTCTTCTACATCTTCTCGTGACTCTTCCTCCGTGGTTCTCCGTGTTCTTGCCCTTTTCGTCCACTTCTTCCGCCAGGCCAGGCGTGTTGTCTTTTTCGTGACGGCTCGCCGGGGCTTCGTTCCTTCGCCTGCCGTTGACTTTATCTCGCCCGTAGACCCGCTCCTCTCCGATTACGTATGCGCGCCGGAGACGAGGCCGGGCTTATGAAAGTGCAAGGTGGATGGCCCTCGCGTTTCACCGACCACCGATAAATAAGATCTAGAGAGCGTAAACCGGCGAAACCTTAGGAGGTTTTCGCGCGAGAGCCATCACAAGAACGTTCCTTTCCTTCCCATACATATACACACTCATACACCGAGCTCAGGATTTTACTGCCTCGTAAACGAGCGACTCTTCCGCGAGGAAATCTCGCCACGACTCTCGACAAATCGTCCTCGCGATCTTACACCTCGGCAATCCCGTCACCACCGAATTTCCGGCAACACATTTCCCTTCTGGCCGGAAGTCGTGAAAAATCAAGCGTACATCTCCGATCCTTTTCCTGCCGATGATTTACGTCCTTGGCCCGAGGAAATCGACCGTCCTGTTTGTATAAAATCCTCGCGTGTTGAGCCAGGAGAATGCATTTTCACCATGCACCCATGCACGGGATTCGCATTTCAATTACCGGATGAAGAAAGTCATATTTCAATGACGAAGAGGAAGTCTGGCCGACGCCTTGGCAGACGAAAAAAAATCCCCTCGATCGACAGTCCGACGAGCGGATTACGTCTGGTCTTGCCATAGACGGTATTCGATAAGACCTACGACAGATGGGAGGTTTCTGTCGAGTCTTCGTGTTGACTTACAGCGACATCGTGGCGCTGGATTATTTGTAAATAACGCCCCTTTCCTTGGAATAATGGGAACGAAGGAGATGAATTAATACGGCGATTATACCACGCCTCCTCACCGACTCGACGAATCGACTCTCGTCGAATATTCGGAATTCTCATTCCCCCCGTTGCTTCATTTCCTCCCGTATCTTGCGACGTTTTCTCGACTGCCGAGTACGAGGTCTACTCGCCTCCTCTTTCGCGTCTTCCCGGCAATCCGTCCGTCAGGCTCGCCTCTTACATAACCGTTTCCTCCTTGACTGATCTTAAGGATTCCCGCGAAGAACTCTGAGGATCGCCGTAAAGGGAGCTTCGTTGGGGGCGAAGGGGGAGGGCAGACATCGTCTCGATTGCACCAACGATTCTCTCTTCATCTTGCCCCCTCCCTTTACTACTTGGTCCGACGGTATGCTTCCTTCTGGCTTCTTCAAAGGTCGGCAGATATTCCGTCCCTCGAGATTAATATGCACCGACTGGTTACCATCGAGCGAATTCCCAGACAGACACGTGAATCCCCGGGGATTCGCCGGCTATGCATGCACCTTTATGAACGCATTTATAGACTGCAGCAACTCTCCCGTACACAGGACTCTATCTTACGCCCCTACCCCGGGCTGCGTCCTCGTTACAAAAGCCCAAGTAGACGGCTATATCGAGGTATATGTAGCTGGGAAGCTGAGTAGTATCTCTGCCGTGGGTACGTTCGATGCGGTAGGTTTCCTCGTGTCTGCCGGGACGAGAAGTCGACTCGGCCCGAGTAACTTCGTTAGAGGCCCTTATCGAATCTACGTCCGGGTAATCTTCCTACGACTATTCGTTAATTTTAATGAACGCCCATTGACGTGGCATTTTTTTGGCACTCCAGCGACAAGGAGCTCTCGAGCCAGGTGAGCCCTAGGTATTTCCTTTACTGGCGAATCAATTGCCAAAGTATTGCTTCGGTGCACAAGCGCGCAATGAATATTTGCACGAGATAAAGCTGGCTTCTGTGTGTTTCCAGCGATGGGAATAAATCTTTAATTTCATTAGCCAAGCGTAGCCAGTTGAAGATGCTAATGAGCGGTGGGTAAGCAGGTTCTATTTTATCTAAAATTGCATTCGCCCCCGGGCACGTATTTCTAATGCAGGACGCACGCGTGCCGGGAATCCGAACGACCGGCCGAAACGATAACGATGAATTCGTTGGATGTTTATCCGTAAATGTATACGTTGCTCTTTAATCAGACACGCCGGCCCGTTTGCATCTGCACTTCGTATCACGTACACGCGTCGCGCCGGGGAAGGGGGGGGGTGGGATCGAGAGGCTGAATTGCTCGGAGGGCTGGTCGGAGAAGGAAGAAGAATAGCGCCGAGGAAAGGGGTGCGGGCCGACTGCAAAAAGAGGAGCGAGACCGAGTCGGATAGGACGGGGATTGGGCCACGAAGAAAGTAGACGAGGGGAGAAGAGGGGGAGAACGCGCAATGAGAGCATAACGCGACGGTGGCCACCGGCAGCGTTGAAGAATCACGAGCACGTACGAGCAACATTTCACTCGAGATAAACAGGTTCTCGTGAGACATTACAATTGCAAAAAAGTACGCTAATTATGCGGATCCGAATGGCCAGCGGCGGCGGTCGAGCGTCCCCGGTGAAAGGCGAAATCCCATGAGTCCCGACGGACCCGCCCGAACGACCATTCAGCCTGATTTTTATGGGGTGGATACCTACCAAGGAAGACGAGGGTCCAAGCCCGCGAAAAACCATTCCGAAATCTCACACCTACTCCAGAGAGGAAAAAATCCCTTTATCTGTGATACACCTGTTCCGTGGAAATGAAAATTCACTGAGGAAATCGTAGGAAATTAATTGTCTCCTCGAGTCATCGAGCGTTAATAATCGTATTCTAAGTTTTATTTCCGACCAGCCAGGGAGCAATAATGCCCCGAAAGCTTAAATTATTATTCCCTAATTATGGCAGCTTGGAGAGCGTAATATTCCAGTCCCGGCTGTACATTTATAGGGAAGCTTTCGTCGTAGTCGGTGGTGGGGGGAGGCGGCGAGGAGAACAATGAGGAGAGGGCGGTTCGTCGGGTAGAGACTCACCGTGCGACACGAAAGTTGGATCGTTATACGACGACGAGGACAACGACGTCGACATTCTGCTATCAAACTACGCCGGAATCCGGCGAATTGCCGATTTACATCGACGAACCAGTGGAAAACTGCCACCGTCTCGTTGAATCCCGCGCTTCCCGTGTTCCCTTCCCTCTCCTTCGTTTCACCGCGAATGCCCCTGTCCCCTCCGCGCACCTCTCCTCGTTCCGTCAGACGTTAATACGTCTTTGGTAAATGATCGAGAGTTATTTGCGCGGGTACGCACGAGCGAATGGGTTCGCGAGGGACGAACGGAGAGGACCGAGGCAATTTCAATATATTTCGCCGGATTACAAACACTCGGGAGGGACTCATCAATTCTGCATTATCTCACCGCCTCTACCCCCTGAGCGAGCTATTAGCGAGCCTGATCGATCGTCGCGGATAATCCACATTACTCGCTCGGAGCTGACGATCCTTCGGCCGATCAGTTATGCATACCGGTTTCGGCGATACAGTTTCGCCAGGAGGAATCGACCCACGGGGCACTCTTTTCTATTCGCGGTAGAGAATTTTTAACGAATCGCCAATGGATTTGCGTGCACTGAGACTAATTGGAGTGAAATCGGTCTACTGTCGCGGAAGAAGGGATTTAAGGAAAGGTCTTTCTCCGAGGATATCCTGCGCTGTACACGTTACCCGAGGACCAGGTTCTCTCTCTCGAGACAAGAGTCCTTAACGGAGCATTGCACCGTTCCCCCATCCCCGTAGTCACTTGATTGTCCTCCATTCGTTTCCGCTTGAAATCGTATTTAGGAGGTAAAAAGGACGAGCGACGACGCAGCGTTCAAGCTGGCCAAGTAAATGACATTTTCCGGACGAAACGCCACGTAATTTAGCGAGCTTCGACGTTTTCCGATTGCCCATCTCCACGGATGATTAACGTCCAACTCGTCCAGCCATTCACGTATTAACGCACCGGGACTTACGTAAAGTCCTTCCGCGTTTTTCGACGGTGCATCGATGGCAATGAGTTTTCGAGCTACGCCGTCGACGCGGCGGAGCTGAGTTTCTCCGAATTTTCGTTGAAACTCGAGTAAGGCGAAGTTGGCGAAAGTCGACTGCGGGGTTACTCCTAGTTGTATGGATAATTAACAAGAGCTACTTTCCCCCCCCTTGCGTTCTATATTTGCCTAAAGATGGGTGGGGAAAAGGAGGGGGGAAACCCGCTGGCGAATTCCAGAACCGCGTGACTCGCGCCAAGGAAATTAGGGATGCCTCGCAAGGATATTTATAAAAGGGGTTAATTAAGGGCGCGTCTACCTCGGCGGGCTTCAGCGGCCTGGGGCCAATGGCGCCTTAAAGTACCGGCCGACTATTTCTCACCTGTCCGTGGGAGCGCGGCTCTCGTAAAACCGCTCGGCCGACGCGTTTCCCCCCTTTTTTTTAAAGCCCTTGTAAAAGTCTCGGCTCGTGTTCTCTGTAATCATTGGACTCTTCACCGAAATCAGCCCGGGCAAATTGTTGCCGGTAATTGCACGTACGGGTAATGGGACCGTCCTCGATTGATGAAAACGTTAAAAGGTCGACACGACTGGGAAAGGAGGTCGTACAAATAAAGTTCATCAAATACTCTGCAATATCGGGCAACGCTACTCGTGCCAATTTCTCGGGTTATTCTTGCGACCTGTGATATGAGGTATCGCAACTAGTTATAAAATCGGTTCACGATATAATTAGACAAATTGCCTGGACGGAGATACATATGTTTATTTCAGTCGTCCTTAGCTCAAATGTCAACGTCGCTGGCCTGCTTTCAGATTTATAATTGCCAAAGCTGAGGACCCTGAATATTCACGTCGGCTTGGCCTTTTCTTTCGGCTCGTATCTAAATAACATCTGACTGAAGTCAGAAACTTTGCTGGCGGAATGAAGTTGGACTACACGTGCGAAACACGAGCGCCGCGGTGAAACGTTCGCATTAAGCGGGGGGAAAAAATGTACCTGGCGCCAGCTTGTTAATACGCGTGTCGTACAATCTGTAACGTTCGGCTCAACTGAAGGCTCATTAATAATGTCCGGTTAACTAATTCATCGGTTCCGCATCGGCGGCCCGGCCGACTCGGAATTTCCAACCTCAGAGGATCGCGTAATCGGCCGACCAGCCTCACAGCTTTCCTTTTTTATCCCCCTTTTCTCTAATCATGTAGAACGTAATGTTTCGGCGACATTTTCCTCCAACGCCACCGTGGAATCTTACATCATTCAATGACACGTGACAGTTATCTCCTGGAATATAGAACGCTACTTACATCTCCATAATGAAATTTCACGATCTTAGATTTACGGTTAGAAAGTGAGGCGTTTTCTCTACTCAATTTGAGGTATCAATCATCCAGGCCCTGTTCTCGGTATTTCTGTGAATTTTATTTTCGGACACCGAAACATGTGCCGGATGATTTCTCGAACCCTTTAGGCGCGTGTGAATGCATTAACCGAATTTCCTTACTGGGTCGTTAAATGAGCGGCTTGGAAAAAGTGCAGAGGCGGATGAGAAACTCGCGTGGTTTACTGTCTGCGGAGGTAGACGGGGCTCGTTGATCTTCGTCATGTCAAGCGGTGACTCCTCGTTTTCCCGGACGGTCACGTTTGATCGCGTTTCAAAGCCTACGAGGGTCGTGCGCTCGTCGCGAGCTTTTAATAAAGGTTGCCCGATGCTCCGGCCAACGTCACTGCCAGCGTCGCCATTAAAACAGAGATTGGGACCTATGGAACATCCCGACGACCTTCCATTTGCCCTCACCAAGCCTGTTCCCCGGCCCATTTTCCCCCACCCTCCTCTCCCATGTAGTCCAAGGACGACAATCACGATTTCGCTTCCTATCGCGAAACGTTATAACCGGGAAAAAATGGTTCCTCCTTGGCACCTAAATATTTGTCGACCTTGGGCAAATACTTTTTTCATGCCCTGGCAATTTTCTTGACGTCTGGGGCTGTGTACTTCGCCTGTGCAGCGGAGCAGTAAAAGGTTCGTCGTTCCCAGCGTGGTATCTCATTCGTGTAGCCCTGTACGTCGTTCCGTGTCTCGCGGAAACTCGGTTCCAGGGTGTGAAACTCGCTCGTCACTGGGGCGAACGAGCGCTCGTAACGCAGGGAAGATCGTAGCACGGGTCACTCGAGATGAACGTCCAGCTCGTACGGAGGAGACGTGGGAAACGTTCGTTAAATTTCGCCAGCATATACGAGAGAAAATTTTTCTAAGGGAAAGGAGACACTGTCGTTGAAGCTACATAAAATGTGAAATATCGTCACGGTTTTTGGCTTTAAGGGACTCTTTAACGAGGCTAAAAATTTTCTTCGATAGATTGGACGCCGAAGTGACGGTTTTTGTGGATGATCGTCGTAGTCAAAGGGATTCTTTTATAATTACATCTCTATGGGCGGAGAATAGTAAATGCTTCTATTGAGCTGGGCGGTCCTTTGAAAACTCGGCTCGCAGAACTCCGAAGGAATCCACGAGGGTCTTGACTCTTGAAATCGACAAAACCCTATTGTCTCCCCGGGGGCCGGAATAATCGGAACTCAAAGTTCGGCTCGGCGGACTACTGTTTTTCAGCCAACTGAATCCTCTTACCGCGAGCTCCTCGTGCTCCGCTTGTATTGTCATATTGCCTGAGTGGATAATGTCTTAATGACTTTCGTTTCGGCCCGGTAAATTACTTTCGTTAAGGAGACCCGCGGTGCGGTAAATAGCCGGCCATTATGAGCCGACTTACTTACAGAACGAAAGAACTACTACCCTCCCCCTCGAGTTTCTTGTTTCGCTTGGCATTGTCATCTCCGTGAAAAGCCCAGCCACGAGGATCCGTGGACAAGGGAGCACACGCAGGAATTCTGCGAATGAAATGTTTCCCTCCGAAAGCCGGCTTCTCTGTAATTCCGGGCGCACGTTTACTTTATATCGTCATGCGTTCGTTGAATTTTCATCTCTAAACAGGACGGACGTGGTCGAGAGCGACATGCAAACACGGCACGCATCGGTTGAAAGCTAAGACCACTGTGACCGGTGATCAGTGACCGTCCTAATCAATCATCGATACAGCCATGTTTGCGGGAGATCGAGGAAGACCGTGAACGCGGGACCCGTCTGTTTATTTTGCATCTGCGCGGCCCTTTGAGTCGTTCTAGCGCTCATCCATGCACCCTCGCCAGCGCACGAATTCCCATTTCCATTAACCCGTGAGGAGAGGTGAAAGAGAAGAGACGTATAGGTACCGATAGATGCAAAGGCCCGGAGATAGATGGAAGTAGGAAGAGAAAGAGAGAGAGGGACGAATAGGCCGGGGTGGTAACGGGGGATGGAAAATCATGGGGACAGAGGGAGGGTAGGAAAACGGAGGGGGGAGGACGGTGAAGAGATATCGTGGTAGACCAAGAGATCTCGGCGTTGCTTCGACGTCGAAGGGCGGTTTCCTAACACACGAAACGGGGGGTGGGCAGGGGAAAGGTAGTGAACGGAGAACGCGAGGAGTAGAAATTCGTGTAACGCGGGGGAGGGCTCTTAATCCTGGCGTTTCTCGAATTTACTCAGGTGACGATTGGGCCAGGGTAGCCGAGGGATCCACTTGGATCTGCCGTTCTCTGCACTGCTCTTTCCCATCGATCCACCCTTTCCCCCCACTCGGTTCTCCCACTCGATCCATCGATCCGTCGGCGCGACCCTCGTGTACGTCCTGACCCTCACGAAGCACGTCGACGTCGTTGTCGTCGTCGTCGTCGTCGTCGTCGGCGCTCGACATTCAAAGACCTCGTCTGCCGCGGCTCAACGACCAAACGTCGATGGCGTTTGCCAAGCTCGCACAATGGCCCGTGTAACTATTGTCTTACGCTACCTTTGGCCTTCAGGTGCGAAGACAACGTCAGAATACACCGAGCGATCGATGATCGATTCGCGCGGAAGACGTGTCTCAGGGTTTCCTCTCTAAGAAGACTGCCTTAACCTACGTTCTCGGTTGCAATTATTTCCACGGTTTCCGGGTACTCCGGGCCGCGCGAAATAAGTGTTTCATCTGGAGCCGCTGGCGGCGATCCAACGGTCTTCGTGGTATACTGCCTTTGCTCAAGCGTGGGAAGAGTGCACGAGGCGCTCGCCGAAATAGACTCCTACAACGCGAACTTCCAATCAAACGAAATTGCGCCACTTTATTATGCGTGCACGATGTTCATTATGTCCCTAAATTCCTCGCTTCGTGCGTCAACCATCGAGAACTTCTCGAAGCCCACGTGCCCGCCGAGTAATTCATTCACGACATTTCTACGACCGTTCGGAGAGCGTGCGCCGAGACACGGGGAAATACGGTTTACAAGTCAACGGCAGTAACAGTAACGGCGTTGAATACACGGCGAGCAATAAAACGCGAACCATCAGAGTTCAGTGGTGTTTCCCGGCAACAAAGAAACCATTCGTGGTAGAAGGCGGCGTTAGAGCTTACGATTTACTTTCTCACGGTTTAACGGCGCAAAAAGGCCGTCCTCGTTGGAAGATTTTAATTAAAAGCCCTGGTGTTGCGTGGACCTTCACGTTAGTCATTATCCCGCGACGTAACTCAGCCGGCCATGCCTGCACGTTTTCCTCTTTACCTTTTTTATCGGCCGTAACGGTGGAGCGGTGGAGCTTTTTCAACGAGGAATCCATCGAGCGGCGGGTCTTCGATTAAAGGACCATTTGTCGAAATTTACGAGCCGGCTCGATCGAACGTCCATTTCCTCGATTATTTCGATCGAAAGCTCGCGTGCCATTTGCGCCATTTTATTTTCCGTCGAGGCCGGCCTATCGCGTGCCTCGTCGCAGGGTTTGGCGAAAAAAGCGCAGCGGAGGATCGATGCACGTATTAACGTAGCCGGGGAGTTAATTAGCGGAGATGCGAGTGGAATTACAGGGCGGGCCGCGTGGAACTCTTCGTGCTGCTCGAACGGTGTAAAAGCTTTCAGCGGCAACGAGGCAAAGCAAACATCGCTTACAAATGGACCTCTCCTCTCGCTATTTTTTCCCCGTGCCTTCACGTGACTCTTTTCGCCCTGTCCTATTCCCGTGCGCGAGCACAAGGAAGAACTGAAAGGACAGACGGGGAGGAGAGGAAGGGACGGTCCTTTTCTTGGCGATCGAGCTTCGTTCTTTCCTTCGTTTAACAACCGGCACGTGCGACCACGGCGGGACGTCTTCCGCGTAAGGGGACGTGGCACACTTCCACGATGGCCTTTCCTTTTTTCAAGGCCGTCGAGGAACAGGCCGGCGCCGGCGACCGTGTCCTCACGACAATTTCATTTCCTCTCGTATTGTCAGCACGTGTCGAAGATTCGCACGTCCCCGCCGGTGATGTACCGACACTGCTCGAAATACACGCTGGCCCTCCGTAACGACGGGACATCGCCGACCAATAACGAATCTTCCCCGCGCTGATCCATTTTTGATTCCCCGAAAGCTATCTGCATGTCAAGCCCGGGGACATAAATCGCGACCATTCCACCGCAAATCGATTTCGACCACTGCGGGTAAAAAAGTCGCAGGAAGCTGCGTCGATTATTCAAGCTTCCCCGGAAGTTCCTGCGCCGGTAATTCAAGCGATCAGCGGCTTCAAAAGGGGAGGGAAAGGGAGGGGGACCCGAGTACGTGTCGGCTTATGACGGCAGGTTCTATACGCCTATAAATATGTGCGACATAACCGTATTATAAACGGACGATAAATCGGCCCACCGTAGATTATGAGACTCGCCCCGCGGGGAGTTTCAAGGCGAGGGAGGGGGTGGACGGGGGTGAACTTCATTACCGCTTCGTTCGGTCTTGCATAAACCATTTAACTCGAACTCCGCGGTTTCTGGGCGGAACCGAGCTAAGCGAGTTCCGGTACCGCCGAGACGCAGGAGTGATAACGGATATACCGGGCCGAGGAGAAAGACGGGGAGGGGAGCACGCGAGGAAGGAAGTCGGAAACGTACGAAGCTGCGAGAGAAGGGCCGAAACAGAGGGGGAGGGCACGAAGGGGGGAGAGACGGGAAAGCGCGCTAGGGAATCTCGGGGAGATTTACGTACTATGAAGGCAAGTGCCGCGACATTACTTATTATCCGGACGTGCTGTGGCCCCGTCCTACGATCCACGCCCTTTGAACGCAAACGACGGGAACCCGGGGAACGAGGACATTCAATTTCTCCGGAGTAATCCAACTGCTGATCGACCTCGTGCCAATTGGATCGCGCGGGGGTACTCATTACCACTTCCAAAGGTCTCCATGGGCTTTTCCCACCTTCGTTTCTTATTCCACCCTCCGTTTACGAGGAATTAACGTCCCGTATTACAGGAAATCGTCGCTCAAGTGATGACTGACCCTCTGGTTGATCTTCCTCGTTAAAATGCAAATGATCAATAAATTCCTGTAGGTGGGGTCTTTAGCGTTTTCATTTGAGAAGCCAACGATCCAACGGTGTACTTAATTCCGCTTTCTTGGAAATCCGTGCTGCGTGGTGTTCGTCACCTCGTGGACCCGCCGGGTAGTCACATGGTGTTTACACAATGTCAACGCCCGTGTTTGCCCTGAGCGCTTTGAATTTCCCGTGTGTGTCCCGACGACCAGCGCGGCGCGTTCCTTCGGTCTCGTTTCAGCGGCGAAAATGGATTTCACATGGTCGGTGGCCGCAGGTCGATGACACTTTAACGACGGATTATCGGTAGACGACGAACGAAATATCGCTCGTTACACCCTTTTCGTCCGCCGTAATCGGCACGATCGTTACGTTTTCGAGCGACTAACGAGCGTGGAAACAAGGGTATTTGGACCATTAATTACAGGTGATTAAGCACAACAGTCAAGGGTATCAAACGTACCGGGAGATACGAATGTTCGTTAATATCGAGTCGATTGGTAAAAATTTGGCCCGGCTGAATTTCGACGGGACGAGGTAAAGGTTCGCGGGTTACTGGAGGAAAATCCACGAGCGAGGCGGTTAAATCGACGACTGCGGCTTATCGTCGTCGCCGGGTAGAAGGTTATCGGCTAGGCGTTATCCCTGAAAATCCGCGGAATAGACTTGGCCGACCGGACGTAAGCCTGCGGAAGAAGGTACACCCAGCAGCGGCCCGTAACCTTAACGGAAAATCGAAGCTGCTTACCATAAAGTCCCCGTAAAGCTCTGGGATCGCGCGCGTCCTGCGGCAGGATTGAAAAAGCTCCTTCCCGTTTCTCCCGGCGGCGAAGGCCGAGGTGGAACACGCTCGTTTCTCTCGTGAAAAATATCGTGGCCGCGTGGCCCGGCAACTTCGCGTTAAACTATCGTTCCCGATAACGGAGAGCTACGGGCGCCCGTTTCCTTTACGCTGCTCTACCGCTCCAATAGACAAGCCGTAGACTTACCCCGGGCACGTACGCGAGGAGCTTTCAGGGTCAACCGGAGAAATACGAAACGTTCCCCGTGTATTTATGCCACGAACCTTTCGACGCCCATGAACGACGACTTAACGGTATCTCCGGCGATTAACATAAACCGTCCTGTTAACCGCGCGCTGCCCGCTTATTTTTCGCTCCTCAAATATTGGTCGAAGGTCCATGAGGACTCGGGAAAAATCGCTATTACCGCGACGGATAAGAACACTTTCGAGCCAGTATAGCATCGACCGAGTGTTCATACCTCGTCGCGCTGGAAATTACGAGAGCTTCACGTGGAATTTAACGGTTTGAAAAATCCCACCGCTCATCCCCGGGGAGTTAGGATTTAATGCTATTACAGCTGATGACGTAAGCCACGTCCCGTTATATTCTTCGTTTATTTCAATTTCGGTCTCCTTTCAGCGCGACGAGCCAAGTGCACGTCTGGTACTTTTCGGTCTGACGAGATCGTCTAATTTCGAGGCACATCTGCGGTGGTCCAGATTCAACGGGGGGGCCTTCCTTCCTCGAGATAATGAAAAAGAGAGACGCGGGAGGGGGTGGGGGGAGTGAGGCGAAGCGGTTCAAGAGGGTCGTATGTCTCCTCACGCGTGCACTGAATAATCCCCCCGTCCAGCGAGCGTAAAAAATGCTCCGCGGAGATTTACGTCGGTTCTACAACTGTCGCCAACTCACGGATTTCTTTCCCCTCTGGCCGGCCTGCGACGACAGGTACCCTCAGAAGGATCGTCAGATTCGGGCGAACGTTTAAGATCTTAATTTCACAAATCTCAAAAGCGTGGTCACGAGGTGAAAATGGTACGGGAAGAGCGTACAAACTTGAACCCAGGGAACTTCCCTGCGCGAGGTCGTCAGGACCCTCATTCGCCGTTTCCACGGCTAAGCCCTAAGTTGTACATTTTGTCATTGTGTACACTGGGATTTGGCCTGACTTCCCGAGCAAACAGGGTTCGCCCGGGGGCCTTGATCCTCGCACGAGGCACATATTCACACGGGCAGAGGTGACAGGGAAAAAACACACACAGAAGAGATCCTCACATCTTCATGCGCAGAAGACAGAGGAAAAACTTTCTAAGCCATCTATTTGCGAAAGTTCCGTCCACGTAAAATTCACTCGTGTTACGCAAGAGCCCGGACCCTGTGGCGGAAGGGGGGGGTACGATTAATGGCAAAGTGCGCGAGACCGATCCGCGACTTTCATCGACATCCGAGTAAATAGGCCTTCCCCCCTGGTCGGGGAGCAACGGTTGTTGGCGAGGCGTTAACTCTTGTCCGTACACGCCGGGCACACGCTTGCTCGGTGTACACGTGCGTGTATTCGAGCCGTAGGACACGCTCGTGCGATTCAAACGGACACGCGTGTACGGCAAACGAAGAGATAGACAGAGAGAGAGAGAGGGAGATGGAAACGTCATACGTGGGGGATCGAAGGCACACGGGCAATCGACGTGCAGGTCGGCCAGGTGGTAGGGAAAGAGAGGGACGATTTGGATGGACGGTTTGCGGAGCGTGTGTCTCGTGTTCCTGACGTGCAAGGCTCCCCGCGTGCGGCGAACATACACGCCAAGCGTTACAGGCTCTCTCGCAGCCGGGAGTCTGCTTCCCGTCTGAACGTGACAAGGCCGCACGGGCGCGACCGCGGTTTGTCTTTATGCATGGGAAAGTCCACGAACACGACTGCACCGAGTCCCTAGGAAGCCTGGCCAAACGGCCCGGCCAACCGTCTAACCAGACGGTTATCGAACAACCCGATATCTATGAATGTGGAACTAATTGCAAACGTTGCAACGGGTTCTACCTCAACGTGTCCTCCCCCCGCGAGGACGAGTCCTACACAACTGTCGCGAAACTTGTATAACGAGGGACCATCGCGTTTTGTTTGCTGCTTACGATAGCCACGTGTGCGGGGAAACTCGTTTAATCAGCCAACTCGTCGGGAATTTTTTCCCCCCCTCCTCGCTCGGCTTATTGTCACGTGAGGTGTTTAACGAGGACGATGGGTTCAATGCACCTGTCGCGCCTTTTGGAAAAACTCGTTAACGAGTCAACATTTCATCAGGGAGGATGGCTCTTAGAGCGGCGCGTTACAAACTAACGACAAGGGGGGAGGGACGAAGGGGAACGTTGTTCGGGATTATCCGTTAAATTGCGGTGGCGCATCGACGCCGTTTGTCCGGGATTTCTCGAAAGTTTCGTCGGCTCGTTATTCCGCGAGGATGTTCCTCGGATGGTTCGCGTGTGCCGTTCGTCTCTCAATTCTCGGCTACGTCGTCGACGGCCAGAAATTCATTATGAATTCACACGAGCGCTCGCCGCGGCGGGACGACAATGCCGGTCTCTCGCCTCTTGTCTCTCTTTCTGTCTCTCTGCGAAAACGAAAGTTCCCCCCCGCAAGGCCCGCGCGGCTGTCTTTGTCTCCGGCCGACGGCGACAATTGTATCGGCAGCGCAAACACGCCGGCCCCCGGCGCGCCAGACAATCGAATTTCAATTTAGATCCGTCGAAGCGCTGCTTCCCGTTACACGCTTGAACAAGCAATCCTTTCCATTAATACGACAATGAAGCCCCGCGCTCTCTGATGTATTTACGCGCCTATCCCCCTCCCCCCTCCCAGTCGGCGCATACACGCGTCGGTGAATCGCCGGGACCGGGGAAATTCCATTTTCTAGAAGTGCTTGCGCGTTTCTTTCGGAAATGACTCGACGCTGCGGCCCGGATCCTCCGGCTGGCTTATACACGGCGATATAGACACTTCCGTAAACGAGCGAGTCTCGGGAACCGGCTTGATGGGCCAAGCTGAAAGGCCCTCGACGCTGTGGAAACACGAGGACGGAACGGAACGGAGCCGCAGATAAAAGGGCCACGAGCGCATGAATTAACGGAAAACAGACCGAGGGGGATAATGGAAACGGTGTTCTCCGTCGGGAGAAGAACATCTCCACGAGGAACTTGACGATAACTAACGAATCAAAGATTTCTACAACAGCGTGGAATCAGCGTGGGAGTGGCTTACATTATTCATGTTTGCCCAGGTACCGTGAAATACCGAATTCAACGTAAGACTGGCGAAATGGTGCATTCGAGACGAAGCTATTGAATACCGAATTCAATGTGCATGTAAGGTGCTCCCAGCTGCGTGGGTTCGGGAGATCCTTAAACCTACGTAAACCAGATACATCGGATCCCACGTTCGCTGGTTTCGCAACGAACGAGAGTAGGGAGAGTGGGGAGAGGGAGTTGGGTGAGGAAAGACGGGGTTGGGGGCGGTGCAAGGAGGACCGAAGGAGGCGGAAAGGGGACAAAAGGGAAATAGAATCTACATATTCATCGAATCATGGCGGAACGATCCCCGAGGCACGCGTACGGTACGTCAGCCGGGTAGAATCGTGTTAGTCGCAGAGAGCCCCGTGGAAACTGGTTTCCACGAGCGAGCCAAGCACCGTGACCGATACGCGGTAATTGAAAGACAATTAACCCACTGGGCTATCGGCGAACGGTCTATCAATTACGCGAAAGAAACTCCCGGGCCCGAGGCTCATATTCCCTGGGCATTAAGGACTGCAAGGGCCAAGGGGTCTCGGAGTTTCTTGTCCGTACTCTTGGCCTTCCTCGTAGAAAGTTCCTTGTTGTATTTGCCCGAACTTTCTCTCTTGGCGCGAAAGAAGAAGAGAGCAAGAGAGCCGGCAGAGAAAGGTCGATTTGCATATTCATCGGCTCCTAGGCGCGCCACCCTCCAGACATGTACTCTGTGTAAACGATTCTTTCATGTAAACGGTCTATTCGGGAACGTGGATGAAAGTGCAGAGAGACTGGCTGGGTCTGTGTGTGTCCTGCATTCATAGGCGTCGCCGGTGCGTGTCTTAAATCCTACCTCACGCGGTCATGAATCATAAATAACGAGAGCTTATTCTCCTAAAGCCAGACGAAAAGTATACCTTCTTCGGGAGTTATTTAGGTACAACTGAAACTCAAGAGAGGTTTACTGCAAGAACTTTTCCATTCAGTCCTTCGACTGAAAAGAAATTCACTTGCTGATCTTCGTACTTATGAATAGACTGGATCCTTGAAACCCGTATACTCTGACTAGCTCTTTTCCATTGGGCTTCAATCGTTTCCCCTTTAACAGTGCGGTGTTTTTCTTTGCAGGTTCTCGTCTATTGACCGTCCGACGCCGCCAGTCAGTGGGATTCTACAACCTGCCAGGTAACAGTGGTATGACGGCGAAGAGCAGCGCGAGAGGAGGAGTAGCGCTCAGCAACGGCAGCAGAGGGGCATTATTTATTATTAACGATATTCATGCGCTTGTCAATAGCAGAGATTTCCACTCGGCGCGATGATATCGGCTGACACGGCGGTTAAAGCGAGTGACAAGCGTGTCCGCCGTGGCTACCGGCGTGACACCGCAGCCCTGCCAGCCAGCCAACTCGTGTCCTTTTGTCCCCCTCCCCCTCCCCCTCCCCCTTGCCCCTCTGCTGCCCGGAAGCACCCCTCGGCGGGCCGACGTCTCGTCGTACATTGTAAACGTTGGACGGTTTATTTGCCCCGGCGCCCTTCCCACCGTGCTTTCCCATCGCACGAGCCATCGATTTCGATCAGGGGGTGTCGAGCCAAGTCAGGAAGCCGGGCGATCCGACGAAATCGGCTTTGTCAGCCGATCACGGGGAAAATACCGGCACCTAGCCGACAACGGACTTGCCTCGATGGTCATTAACCGACGAATCAGGTGAGAAGTCAATTTTACGGCGAATCCTCGCTCACGAGAATTCCGTCGACGACCTTCCACCCCCCTCCCTCCCGGACATGATCGGAAACCTGTCGAACCGTTTAAGCATTGTCTTCGTACACCCCCACCCTTCGCCTATATATGTCAGCGACGGCCATCATTTTACGCTTGATTATCGGACGACGTCAAACGGTCGATTATAGGCCGCACAAACGCAATTTATATGCAGCTCCGGACGCGAGGAGTGCGAGGGTCGTCGTCATTGAATCGGCAAGCCATTATCGGCCTCTGAATTTATTAACTTCGTGTAATTAATTTACAGCCAACCGCAAGTCCGAACGTCCTTCGGTCCGTTTGCAATGACACGTGAATCTGCTCGTAAAATAATGGAAAGCATTGGAACGTGACGTTTTGCCGTTTTGCCAGAGAAATATTTTAATTGCACTTATGGTTCACTTAAGGCGTAATATTTGACGAAACGATCAAGTCTCCTCTGGTAAGGGCAAAGTGAATCGTTGTCAGCGGAGACGGTACAATGGGATTCAGAAGTCTTCCTCCGAGAGTTTAGAGTTTTGTCGATAGCGGGATTGGCTCGGGTCTTCCATTCAAACTGCTCCGCGCTACTTTTCCTCGTCCTGTTTTTTATTATTATCATCCCTGTTGCCGAGCGCCCCTTGATCCTTTCCGCGGGGAGCTTAATGACTTGTCCAACAAAACCGACTACTTTCCCTCTGTCCGTTCACCCCTTCTGTTCGTCCTTCTCCTTCCGGCCCGGCCGCATCGTTCGTCCGGTAATTACGCGGGATACACTTTGAGCTTTTCGTACTTAACAACACCGCGCCTTTGTCTTCGATATTAAGAAGAGCGTCGAAGAGCGGGGAGAGGGTGGGATCCTCCGCGGAGAAGCGCTGGAAATTACGAATAACGGAAGGCAGGGAGAAGGAGGGCAAAGCTAACGAGCGGTTAAATGTTAAAGTTCCACAATAACGCGGCAACCTGCAATTACAGTATTGTCCGTGGAATTTGTCTACCTCACTTTCCGCTCCTCGAGAATCGTGAGGTCCTCGTAGTCGTTACTTTTATCATTGTACACAGTGTCGTTGAACTGTCCTGAATAATCTTCTGCCTCCCACTCCGCGAGTCTTCTCCCCCCCCTCCTTCTGACGCCTCGTCGCTTATTAATAATGCAATCTCCTCTGGTCGACTCTGGAGCGGGAATTCGAGGACTCGCCACGGGGGGACTGCGAGAGCTCCGGAATCGTACAGATAACGGCGATTGAAACGCATCGACACGCACAATGCCGTCCATTGAGGGGCGAGCTTTTGTCGTTGCCGTTACATCGCCGTGCGTTCGTTCCTCCTCCGCCGGAAATCGCGAAATTCCGAGCGTCTGCGACGAGTCCCTATCGATTTTCGCCACCGTCGTTATCATCTCGCGGCTCATGAATGTCCTCCCCCCCCCCCCTCTCTCACCGAGCTTCCCCGTGCGGCAATTCGACGTATAACTGGCGAACCCCAACGCGAGAACAACGCACGGCTCGTACAATGGGCAACTTCGTTCTCGTCGTTTCATCGACTCGTATCGTAGCATTTCTTCGGAAATAAAGAGAAAACGCGGGATAACGAAGGAAAAGAGATCGTCCCGTTCGTTCATCTTTTCGTGGACGATGTCGATAAAAGTTGTCCCGTGGACTTTGGTTTACGATGGTAATTCGTAAGGGAGGTGATGGCTTTTATTCGACTCTCGTAATAATTTTATTGAGACCATCGGTGGATGTCAATGGCGGTAATCCGAGTTTAGCGAAAACTATTGCCCCGCTGGCGAACAAAAGGGTCGACGAACGAATACGACGATTCTGATAAACCGGGGAACCGCGATTCGATGTTTCCGATGACGCCTTTATCAAGGAACGACAATCGCCGTTGGGACGGTACAAAGCCCGGTCGTAAAATTCCAATTAACGGAAGAGAGGACCCCGCGGACGCTCGAAATCGCCGTGCAAACCCGCCGGACCGTTTTATCATTCGAAAAAGTACCACCTCCACCCCCCCTCCCCCCTCGCTCTGAAAAACCCCCTCGAGCCGGAACTCGGGTCTATCGCCATCGAAAATCCACGCTCACACGCGTTTTTCGCTTCCCGTCGATTTTTCCCTCGTTCGCCGGGACACGGATATAAATGCCGGAATTACACTGGCTCTTTTTAATGGATGATTAAATCGGCACTTCCATCGGCGCCCGGAAGTTTTGTCGGGACGGTGAAATTGAGGCCCGAAAATTACAGACGGGGGAAAGTATAGACCACGCGGGTCTTTACGTTATCCAATATTTTATGTACTTTCGACTGTTACAGCGCGGGATAATGGACTTGATTTTTGTTCTCGTGAAACCTTGTGTTTTATGGAGCATTTTAATTCGGTGGATATCCCTTTTCCTTGGACGGTCTATAAGTTTTAACGGCACCTCGAAACGACGGGGCGTAAAAGGAACGGACTCGAATATCTCGGTTTCTCCGTTGTCCCGTCTCTTTCTCCTCCACCCCCCTTTTCCACGTGCATTACCGCAACACGAGCGTTACCGGCGGATCGTTTGAAACGATAATACGTTAACGGACGATTTAACGCGTATCCACACATTATTTACCGCGGGCGCGCTGTAACATCCGGCAGTGCGGTTATACATGGAAACTTTGAATCCCCGTCATTTCTCATAGAAACGAGCGCATCAGACGATAGCATACTCCGCCCATTACCGTAAGCGCGCCCGATAAATCCCATCGCGATTTTAAATCTACCGACTTTACGATTCCTTCCGCGATTGCCCCTCGCGTCCTCCTCGTCCACAAGCATCGGTTGCGATACACCGCATCGCGCGGATGAAGGTTTCAAGGTGAACAATTTCGCGAAAAATTTCGACCACCTACGCGAGAGATAATTCACGGCATTGAGGAAAAATGTAAGACCAGCCGATCCTCGTGCAACCACTTAATTCCCGACTATTGAATTACGCTCGTGGGGAAAGTTGAACGCGCTGAATGGCCGTCGATGCAATCGTGTAAATATTTCACGTATAACAATTCAGTGGTCCGTAGAAACTGGGTAACGCCGTAGGCCGAAAAACTGTTATTGGATTATAAGGTCTCGCGTTCTATTACATCCCCGAGGAACGAAGCTATTGATGCCTGGCGAGCGGCTCGAGTTTCCCGGAGAAAATAATATAATGAGCACGTGGAAATAGGTCAGGCCATTGGCGGAGGAACTCGGACCTCGGCGGGTCACACGAAATCAATAGGACTTTAATAAAGGACGCCCGGTGTCCCTGGACAAAGGCCCATTGTGCCGTTGTTATAACGCGTAACACGATAGCGTATCCTTGGGCGAATGCCGAGATGCCGTGCAGATCCTTCCATTGGCGGGAGCCTCCCCAGCCGCAAGTACCTCAATAATGCAGGTTCGGAGCTACGCGTGGAAATTAGGGGACCCATTTAAAGACCCAAAAATCCTGAAATCCTGTAACCACGCGTGACTCAACGAAAGCCTTATCGACTTGTTTCGATTGTCCATCGAGTTGGCGTGGATCGATAACGAGGCGTAATTGGCACCAGCATCATCGTACTCCGCGGTGCTTAAACGTTGCCCACTCGTTGGAGTATTCGGCCAGAGATGTTCCCGTCAGCTGCGCGTGGCGGCGATTCGCCGGACGATATCGTTGGCGGTAATTCCCGTCCGTAATGGAGCTTGAAAAAGGCGCGGGTTCGCTGGCGCGTGACGCGCGTTTCGCCGAACGCCAGCGAGGAACGCCGGGAAACTGCAACGAGGTCGAGCGGGCCGAGGGACACCGCAAAACCGTAACGCCGCTCACGATGTGTTTGCGTATAAAATTGCGGCGCAGGAGATGCGCTTGTAGATGCCGTCATCTGTCCGTGACGGCGACAACCTCTTCAGCCAGTCGGCCCGAAACCTGATTAATCGTTACACATGTTCCCCGCCACGCGAGACCCGCGTCATATATTTTTCGACAAACGCGCAAACACGAGGGACGGGGAGGAGGAGTTTCTCGGGCGATGCGACGTCAAAGTCCTTCGATCATCCCGTGTCTTCGTCTCCTTCTCCTACCCCCGGCGCCGAGAGGTCACGAGTCGTAAATTGTCCCGACGAGAAACCCTTGAGAAATGACACATGTCTTCCCGGAACACTGTTAGCCCCGCGAGAAATGTGTTTCGCGAAAAAATACAAGTCCTCCTTCGAAGAGAAGGGGGAGGGGGTTTGAAATTCTCCATTATCCAACGATAATTGACCGAGGGTGAGTTTGCAGGCATCGAGGGACTCTTACCGAGTCATTCCGCTAACGGAGATAAATCCTAAATATTCAATAGTCACGGCGGTGAATTAAATGCCGGCCCATTTGCCAGCCGAGGAAAGTAGGATAGGCTCAGTCGTTTTTCTGCCTATTTATTGGCATTTCGTGGCGATGTGTGTACCGTGGGTATCGCTTCCCCGTTGCTTTAATCGTCCTCCCCTCGATTAAATACGACGCCTTGTCAACGTGACAGCGAACGCATACAATATACATGCCGAAGGCAATCGCAGGACGAGCACGAAAAGGGCCGGTCCAGAGGAAAGTCGGTTGGAATGGGAGCGTGTTCGTCGGCATTACCATGTCCCCTTCTGTCAATTCTGGCGCAATATCAACGCGTTTCCTCGACGGCGCTGCCGAGCTGATAACGCAACCGGAGCGGAAGGTTTCCCCCCTCCCTCTTGGTCTACCCTCGTCCCGCTTTGTTATTTCTCCTGCCTCTTATTTCCCTTTTTTTTTTATTTCTTCCTCGGCGAAAATATTACGTGGGTCGAGTGCAGCGGACAGGGTGCATAAATTTCAGGAAATTGTCCCGGCCAAGCGGGAGACGACAACGTGGTCGCGGGAAAACTCTGAGTGTAAGAGAGAGAGAGAGAGAGTCTCGCTTCACTTAAAGTCTCACGAGCTTCAAAAATTGCCAAGAAAATTGGCCGGAATCTCGGCAAGTCCACCGTCGCCACTGACGGTGTTAATAAACACTCGGCGAGGTCATATTTGCTCCGGTTTTGTGCCCCGCTCGGCGACAAGGGAAACCGGAAACTAAGCATATCGACATTCTTGCGCAAACGTTCTCCTTAATCCGCCAACACGCAATGCAGAACACTTGGGCGGATCCGTCGCAGATCATGGGAGTTCCAAAGTACAACATAAACTCGGCGAAGCGCCAGTACCTCATCTGCTGATCCTCGGTCTAACAATAAGCTCAGGTTTAAACCAACCTGCGGAATATGTGGTTGAAGGGTTCACTGACATACCTAGTATCATTGACCTTCCCTGGCCAATTATCCTCCATATCTCCGAACTTACCTGGCATCAAGAGAAATTCACTAGATTCACTAGATCTTCGTGAATTTAACATTTGATTCTCCTTGGCTGACTGTACAATTTTTCGCGGATTCTTGATTGACCGATGTCTGAGCTGAGTGGACAATTTCCTTGGCGACGGTCATTGCGTGACGACGAGTCGGTCAAAGGCGATGGCCATCGTCGGACGATATAATTACGCGTCGGCACAGGGGCACGTACGTCTCGGTCGGTCGGTGCATACATACGTGTGCTGCGTTTGAAGTCGAGGCCGGATTGCCATTAGCTGGTCGACGGGGGTTTCCCGCCCCCGTTGTGTCCGGCGTGCACGTAGCCCGTGTCGGCTATTGAAATTCTAAAATGATTTTATACCGCGTGACAGGTAATAAACGACGCTTCACGGTTGACCCGCGAGTGAACGCAGAGACCGGCCGATGAATATTTAACGCGCCGGCCGACCGACGGTCCGACGACGAGCTTTGTTTTCCGCCCTAATGTATCTGAGAAGAACGCACGTGGTAGCCCAAAACGTCGGCCGTCGTTGCCGTAATTTTCAGCCACCGGCTAAACGCGCAATTTGCCGGCAAATAAAGGAGGAAAACTTGCGTCACACGCGCGTATTTTCCGACCGACAGGAAAGCTCGGGCAAGCGAGAAACTGATTACGATCGGCCAGTCGTGTGGCCTGCATAATTTCCATTCTGACGAAATCAGTGTGAGAGTTGCGCACGATTTTGTTGCTAAATTTCACCGCAATTTGCCAATGACTCCACTGTGGCGAATGCATCGGGAGTCAGAGGAATTAATAAAATTTACATAACACTAGCGAAATTAACGCGGAACACAGGGATATTATCGATTTGTGATTGGCGGGATGTGTTTCTAATGAGGCCTCACACGTTTGTTTCCATCGACGAACATTTGCTCGTGTTTGCGTGATTAAAGACCGGCCGGGACTCGCCGGCGAATATTTAAAACTGCCGGGGCGAGGTGGGACAGATGGCGAACAAAGAAAAATTGAAAAAGAACGGAGCAGGAGAAAGGCGTATAAAAAGGAGAGAAAGTGAATGAGTATTCAGCGACCCGTCAAAAACCTGCGGGATAGTGAAAAAAGGACGGAAAGAGAAGGATAGTGGAGGAGGCTGGGGTGAGGGCAGATCTCCCCCTCCCCCCTCCCCCGTTTCCCATCCACTGCAAATAGCCCGCATGCATCACGCAGAACCCGCTCACCATTTACAAGGGAGCCAGAGTCCTGGAAATGATGGCCCCTCGCGGAGAGCAGAAGAAAAGCAGAAGCGCGCAGGGATACGCGTATAACGCTATTTATTCCCTCCCCCCTCCCCCCTGCCCTCGGCCGACCTCTCCGTTTCCCTGTCAGTGCCGAGGCAGATCGTCCCTCCCCCTTCACCCCCGCCAGCGGCATCGGGGTCTCCTTTTTATCGGCCTCGTCTTTCTCCTTCCAGCGCTCTTCTTTTCATTCTTTCCCCCCGGGCCCCACCAGCCCCTCTTGGCCAACCCTACTTCCTTGCTAACGTATCCGCGATATATTTCACCGGGGGTTTCGCCACCCTGACCTACAAATACAGTTGGAAAGGAGCCGGGAAAGGCCGGCGGGGCCGAGGCTTCCCGGAGACCTCGTTTCTTCGCGGAAAATCTGCGGCCGCCGACGTGGAAGAAATTTCCATTCCCCGCGCTCCAAATATTTCTTCGGGCCGCACGAATCAGAATAATGGCTGGAAGAAGCTCGACGCTGGGGTTGCGATAAGAAGGGCTGATTAAAAATAAGTGAGACGTACGAGGGCCACTTTTTTTCCGTCCAACGGGAAGATGCTTCCGAGCGAATTTCACCTCTTCCGTCGTATAGAACGACGGTACATTTTGCTATAATTTTTAATAGAGACCCTTTTATTCTCGCTCTCTTGATATTTGAATATCGTAAAAACAGTCATGGTAGGTTAGGACGTGCCTGAAATTCTTCCTCCAATATCGCACGATGCTCCGCGAGGAGGACGAGAAAAAGGAGGATAGGACGGTGGTTGAGGTGGACCATCCGTGCATTCCCATCGAAAATATTTTCCCAGCGGGCTCTAAATTATTCGCACACCTCGTGTCCGGAGCCGATAGAATTTTTCTAAAGAACTCATTATCGGAGAAGTTGCCGCCGCAGGCTGGCCCGCCAGGAAATGAGAAAACCGTTCGAGATCGGGAAGAAGGGTGAGGGAGCGAGAGTTAGGCGCGTTATAGACAGTGCGGAGGTAGTGGTCGAGGGGGAGGGGTGAGGGAGCGAGCGGAGGTGAAAAGAAAAACGAGAGGAAAAGTTCGGGTCGCAGGTATTAATAGTTGATTCGCACGGAAACGATTGGAATCGAAGCTGGCACAAGTTTTTCATCCAACCAGCCAACCTCCCCCCCCCCCACCCTCTTTTCCTTTACTTTTTCTTGCCCGGCAACGGGCACCCTCCGTTCGCCCGGGAGAATGGCTACTCTGTTACGCGCGATGGGAAGTTTCGGAATCGAATTAAAGGGAGCGTTACTGGCGGATTGCCCGCGCGTCGCTCCTCGATTTCATCTTCCACGAAGATTTTTAATAGTCGTCCTCGAGAGCGGCCCCAGTCGCGACTCTCCTCGACGGGGCCGCGTCGAAACAATCGATGCCGAACTGCCCCGGCGCTCAGACGGAAGAATTAATAAAGAAGACGTCGGAGACGGCGAAGAAATTTAATTTACCACTTTAGGGACGCACGGCGAGAAGTCGAGTGCGGGGATTCTCGGTGCCTAAGCGACGCGCGTAGCCAAGTCGAACCTTTAAGGTTTCTCACACCAAAGTGCCCGGCCTCGATATTGATTTCCCATTTCCGAGGCCTAGGCCGATCTCTGCCGGTCTATCCTCCAAGCCGGGGAAAAAAAGGACTGAGAATTAGCCTCGCCCGCAGACCTCACCCTTCGTCAACCCTTCCTCCAGACTCCGTCTTTACCTCTCTCACGGGGTCGATTACAATTTTTTCTCTCCTAATTTGACGACTCGTGAGACCGTCGAGTTTACTCGATTACTAAATCCAACCCTAGAGACACGTGACCGGAGGATTTTCCATTCGGAATATTCGCCCGGCGGAAATGACAAACTTCGGTCGATCATTAGGACTAGCGGCTGCAAAAAATATATCGTTTCCCACCTACGCCGCTCGGCAGCCCCTTTTCGTCATTCCTCCCCTTCCGCGCAAGGGCCATTACTTTGCTGTAACCCTTCTTTAAGCGAACCGGGGACCGGCAGACACGGTTACGCCCCGCGCTATCTCCACTGCCGTTTTCGCCCTGTGTTACAGTATTTTTAGTGCGCACGAACCACCGTCCACGCGGTTACTATACCTGTGGCCCGAGTTTTCGGGAAACAAAAGGTAGACGAGCTTACAACCAAACAACTGAGCAACACAAAGGTCGTTTTACGGTCTAACACCCTTTTCTTTGCGCGAAAATTGGACTTTGAGTTGATATCATAAGACGTGAGATCGCTGAGCAGTGGGAGGATAAATTTCGCAGGGGGAAGCAGTGGATAAGGTCGTTGTGTATGCGGACACGTGCAGGCGGTTGAGAGATCTGAATGCGATCGTGCGCGACCTCGCGGCCGGCAAGAAATCGGTTCGAGGATAGAAAGGCAAAGGCTGAGAGGGGGTGGGGGAGTCGGGCAGATGGAGGAGGGGAGATAGATGGGCCGGAGAGGAGAGACGGGGAGTAAAAGCCGCGGAGAGGGTCTGAGAGAGGTCTTAGGTGATTTACGAGTGCGTTCAACGTGCCAGGCTGGCAATGGGCCGATAGGCCAGACCACGGCAGCCTCAAAGTCTGGCGTCGTGCGACCGTGAAACGCCCAGCGCCTTCCCTGAAAAACCAAAAGCGAACAGGCGCACGCCGCTATCGGTCTTAACACGCTCGAGCGCATCCTTCTGCTCTTGCCCATCGCGCGCACGTGCTATACCAACGAGTAAATAGCACTCTAACCCTGCCGATAGCGGGCCCTGCATGTTTACAAGATTCATTGTGCCGATAAATATCATTTATCCGACGTTCCAGGAGAGAAGGAAAAGGATTTCCTAAGAGCAGCTGGCAAAAGTTCGACGATCGTTTAAGGGAATTAATGATCACCCTCTGTTTTCGTTGTAAATCGGTAAAACATGATTTTTGCCAGTCATAATTTTACCATAGACTGTCTTTCTTATTGCCTGAGATTGTCTGAAAAACTTTGCTGGCACGGTGTCGAGGGAATTTCATTCATCGAAGACAGAATGGTCGGGACAGCGATGGTCAGCAATAAAAATGACTTTAATCGAAGAACGGATGGAACGTTGTTGAGTCGAGATATGAAAGGAATTCCGTAAAGAAAAGCTTCAATGGATCTTACGCACTTAGAGTCCGACGTAGCTCAACATCCTGTCTCCGCGGATTCCTTGGCGAACATTCCAGGGAATTGCATGAAAACGTCTTCAAAGGAACGTTGCAAAACGAAGAAATACCGTCTCCTCATTACTTATACATGCTTCATCGAGTAGCACGTAATTGATTGTGTTTAAAGCGAAGAACCGGATGACGTTTGCTGGAAGGTCCTTTAATTCGATACCTTTAAACATCGTCCTCGTCTTCAGAAGTCGTTATCGATATTATCATGGCAAAAATATGATTGAACGAAGAAGGTGATACTTTAAGCGACTAGAAACGACGGACCCTGCATCCCCCTGGGATCTTTTAGTTCTTGGCTCGCCCCTCATTTGCGTCTAACAATGTAAATGCTCGCTCATTAAAAATAACGAAGGTCGACTACTTACGGCGATCGACGAGTAGGGTGGGGCAGAAAACGTGAAGAGGGGGCAGGGGGGACGGGGCAGAGCCGGTTCAATAATTTAATTTCCAGAAGCTATTTGCCTTTCGACGAGCACCGAAGAGGCCGATCGCTTATCCGGCAATTCTGCGGGGTGCTCACCGATCGCGAGGGGCGGGGAAGTCGGCGGGAAAGATATTAAAGGGCCCGAAGGTGCTGGCCGAAAATTCCCTCGAAGGATTCGAGCTCGGCGGGCCACCGTATGGCCGGATTCGAAGTCCTTCCGGCCAAGGGCCGTCGGCACTTAATGGAAAACTCTTTGCTCGCTGTTCGGAGCGTTGGAAGGGATGAGACATCCACGTCCACCCCCTCGTATATTTTTCTCCACGAGCACGGGGAAAAAAGGAGGAACCACAGTCGGAACCGCCTCCCGTTTAATGCCACACGGAAGGGATAAACCGGGACGAAGAGCGCACGAGGAAAATGGGAATAGCGCCGGGGCTAAATCGTTCTGGGAAAAACATTCCTACGGGAAAAGTAAACCACCCCGAGAGAGTCGCCGTGAAGGTATCGACCGGCGAGTCGAGGAAAAAGATCGTTTTTCAGTCCGCTGAATCGAACGACTCCTCAGCGACGGTGGAAGTTTTCGTTCGGACGAGGCGAAACAAAGGTGGAGAAACGATGGAAGGGCCGTGAAGCAGGCGGAAGAGAGATGACGGAAAATTATGGGAAGTAAGCGAACTGGCGAAGGGTAAACCTTAAAGCGTTGCGCGTCCCTCAGCCGTTGGAATTTAATTTCAACGTTTAAAGAGTGGCCTGCCCTCCTGCGTTGCTCGTCCGTCTGCCGATAGGGCAAAAGGGTTTATTGACCTATCCGCACGAAACTCCACAAAAAAGTTTCGCCCCCCTCCTCGCGGTTTCATTCGCTCCCCTTGGCCCCCACTCACTCCCACTACCCCTGCCCCTGTGCCATTGGAAGAAGGTTTCCTTCTTTCTCCCTCGACCGGTGATTCACTCGCGGGACACCGCAGGCCCGAAGGCCAATCAATTAATGAAGGTAAATTAACTCATCCGATGAGTTAGCATTCGTTATCCTCAATGGGCCAGCGCGCTCAGCCCCCCCCCCCCCTGGGCCCCCGTTCCGATGCTGGCCCGCATATACGTACCATACACGTAACCCGAGAACGTTGGGAACCGTCTGGTCGAAGCGGTTTCTTCCTGGCCGTGTCTCACGCGCTGCTCGCCTGCCATTTCAATAGAGCGGGAAGCTTTCAGCGGACGTGCCAACGACTCTCTTTGATTTGCCCACAATCAGACCCGCCTATAACATCCGTCCCTGTTCCAACGCTCTGCGAAACAAGGGGATTTCAGCGGCACGTAAGTTTCAATGCAACCAGAGCTTAGCGTTAGTCGGCCCGAAGATAAGGAGAATCCGTGGAAAGCCTTTTATTGGCCGATGCCAGTCATGAAGGTGAAAGAGTAAAGGCTCCGGGCAAATGTCAGCGAGAATGCGTTTATCGACGCTATACGTGTTACCTGAGAATCACCGTGTCCCGATTCGGGCCATGGAATTTTCCCGGATATAACGTCCCCCCGCCTAGGGGGGTAGTGGGGGGAAGAGCTTTTATCAGGACCTTCCCGCCGTCTGGTGAATACCGACTTCCCGGCGATACTTGGCCGGGGAAACCCTTGAGCGCCGGGGCTCGGAAAAATCTCCTGACACTTTTCTTCGAGCGAAATGAAGGGAGAAACGAGCCGCGAGTGAATAAGATGAAAGCGCTGAGGGGAGAAGGGAAGGGGCTATGAGAATCGGAAGAGCGTAGGGACGTTTCTCAGCGAGAGGAGAGAGAGGGGTGTATGGGATGACAGAAGAAAAAGGGAGGTCTATAATCGAAGCCGCGTCGAATCGATCGGCAGCGGGGAGCAGAGCCTCCGAGAGGAAGGAGATGCCGCGGGGGTGGGGGAGTTGGAAGAAAGAAGAGAAAGCTAGTGGCTGAAGGACAGGTGGGAAAGAGAAGAAAGAACGGGATCCGGTTACAGATGGCATAAAACGACTGGCAGCTTTGCATTAGCTTCGGTAATGGCGTACGTGACCGCGAGCTTAATATCCCGGGACGATCGTACCGGCTCTTGTTTTCCTCCCCTTCGTTCCCCTCCCCTCAGTCCAGCGTGATCCTTCCCCTTTTTTCACTGGCTCTTTCACCGGTTCACCTGGCAATGCCGCGATACAGGCTTATCGGGGCTGGCCGTTGCGGTGTCGCTCGATGACGCGTGGAAAATCGAGCATCGGAAATTCGCGTCGGGCCGCGTCCTACGAAATCACTCGATATCCATCGGACCGGCAAGGTCGTCCACCTGCGTCCCGCGGCGAGCAGTAAATCCTTAAAATCCTTCAAAACACCGGGCCGACATTTAGCCGCGATAAGCCGGGACTTTATCGCTGATGGATCACGGCCAACCGTTGGCTGCGTATTTCCGACGAATCTTTTTCCCAAAATTATCGTAAGAATCGCGCGCCACTGAACGGACGAAATTATGAAGCTTATCGTGCCTTGGTGTCGCGTTGAAAGCCGGCGACGCGTGAAAAATCGTCAATTGGAAATTCGTGTATCGAAATACGGGCTGAAGAGCGGCGTTATCCATTGGTGGCCGGGCCCGCAGCGGGTACGCGGCCATAGGGCCGCGCTGGCGCGATACGAATTTATATTCGTGTAAAATTAAATCACGCACGGCCGACGGCGGTCGCCGGCGAAACCGGGGCTCATATGCATAAAGAACCGATTGTTTCGCCCGCTATCTGCCGTTCTGCGACATTAGCGGACGCGCCGGGCAATCCGCTTGATTATCTTTTAATTAAATGTTTGTGTTTTATCGGCGTTACGAACGGCAAGCCGACCCCTCGTACTGTGTCATACCCAGCGTACACACAACCCCCCACACCCTTCCCTCTCTTTTTCCGCCTCGTTCTTCTGTCTTCGTCATTTCGCTTCTCCTCTTCTTCGTATCTTCTTGTCTGTCGACCTCTCACTCTTCCTCCCTTCTCCAGCTCGTCCCGTACCTGGCTCCCATGATCCCTGGCCACCGGCAGAAAGGGGATGACACCACGACGTGTCACGCGGTTAACTCAATTACGTTGAACCGGGGGACCTAGGCCGCTTCCCGAAGTACACGTTTACCCGGCGCTCGGCTCGAAACACGACGTGTCACGATTTTAATCACGCCCATAAAAAAAAAAGGGCGGGACCGAAGCTTACGGTCGGTCGGTTCTGCGGGTCGCAGAGGTCCGCGCACAGCCCTATCGCTTCATCTCGATATGGGATTTTTGTTCGGCGCCGGATACACCGGCGATAGTTAATTGAGCTATTTATCGTTCGGCTGGCACGGAATTACAGGGAATTTTACCAACGAAACGCAAACCTCGACACGCAGATATACTTCCGGCAAATACGAGCGAGCGTGTTTCGTTAATTTCAGCATGGAAATGCAGATGCGCAAAAATGTAATCCATACCGACAGACCTGCCGGCGGATGATTGGTTGATATTTCGAATTTGCCTTTCTCGCGGCGTTTAACCGAGATTTGCTTTAATGTTTCAGTTGCGATTTGCGAAACGGAGCGGACCGAAGAGCCGGGCCAATGGCTCGTGTCAACGACAGAAACGGGAAAAACACGGGACTGGATATATTTGTACGTTCCGCGTATCTTCCACGGAGTCGGGGCGATTCCATTCGATCCAGCGAATCCATTGTCTCGCGACGGAACGACCCATAACGGCCAGGCGTAATCTGAATCATGTCAGAATTTCGCGCACGACAAGCAGACAATCCGCCCTCGGACCCGGGGACTCGCCGTAACGAAACCGAGGCCGTCGCTGATGCGGCAAGAAGGTGGGAGGAGAAAGAAGACGTCGTGGGTGAACTCGTAAACTTGCCCAGCCAGACATAAACCGAGCCCGAAGGGCGCGATAAACAGCTCGTAGAAAGATCCGAATTGATACTTTACGTCCGGTTCTAGTCACGGAACAAACGACAACGAGTCTACAACGATCGCGAAAAAATGACAATTCGATGGAACCTACGCTTCGATCGTCCATTTGCTATTTTAATGGACAAAACCGTAGTCTACGGTGGTGAGAAAATTCCGTTGCCAGTGGTTGACCTTTTCCTACCGAATTCTTTATTGACAATGCGACAAATTCGCGCTGAAAGAATGTTCGGTGCAAGGTGAACTGTCGGTAGAGTATGCATCCCTTTCAACGATGCCACGTATCTTCATTCTCACGAACCATCGAGCACGTCGGTCCCGTGTCGACGCTCTCCAAACCCCGGAGAAATTGGATTTTTACTTGCCCGTGGCGTCGTCGTTGTCCTGAAAACCAGCGACTCCTGTCGTCCTTTGTGCGCACAATTCCCCGGGACCGCAGGTCCATCGTCGAATTCGCCGGGCCATTGGGCACCAACATTCCGATAACAAATGATACCACGGTATTTCCTTCCTCGTTTCACGGGAAACCATAGCGACGATAGTTACGATCTTTAATTTCGTCAGAACTTTTGAACCGTTCCCCCTATGATCGAAACACTATTTTTCCTGAGATTCGAAGAAGCAGTTATTCTCCATGCACGCACGTCTTGGCCCCTACCTATGGCGATTTGATGATTGAATAAGTGGGACTACGGAAGGCGTGGCGCGTGTCGAGAGAAAACAGGCCGTCCCTGTTTCCCCGTGGGATTCCTACGGGCGGTAATGACTCGATGAATAGCCCGGCGATATTTCTTCCCGGTTTTACGAGGAACTGCGCTTCCCTGCGTGGCGGCAGAGGAACATCGTCGACTGGCCAACCACGAGGCCGCTCGAACACGCTCGTACGAGCCGCGTCTTTTCTTTGTTAAAACCGCGCTTGTAATTGTCACGTGGACGTCGGTTTCTTCTTAATGTCCCGTCCCCGCGTGTGTTTCCAGATGAATCGCTGTCCTCCGGACGCAACGTCTACTCTCTCTCGTCGTCCGTGTTTTATTACATCGCGTGCGTTTATGGTCGCCCATACACGGGACCATGACAACGCAGGGCCTTAACGGTAATGAAATTCATATGCCGCGGGAACACTTAACGATCGCTTTATGCGCGGTAATTAATTACGTACCGTCGTGAGATTGAACTCGCGTAAATGGCGAATGGTTCTTCGCACCTTCACCCATGAATTAAGACTAAATTGACGTTAAAAAAAGTCCCAACTCCGCTGCACCGAGGAGAGAGGAGAATCTTGTCGAGATTCTTCCTTCAATTCTTGTTTCGATAAACTACAGGATTATTAAGGTCGGATGATTGCGGGGAATGCGACTCGTTTCGCAGAATAGTCCTGCCGAGTAATTTAAGCTTCTAATATGACGCGATGCACTTTAGTCCGTCCATTTCGCCCGGTTGTGAATATCTTCGATTAATATAAATGCCAGTCTACCGATTTGCATAAAATATCGATGAACACGGGGCTTGCACCGTAGTTCGACTTGAACGATTCCATCTAACTGCGCGGAACGTGAGAGTACCGTCTCGCGCTTCGAGAATCTTAGAATAGTTGCCAACTATTGAATAACCAGCCGTACTCGTTCAATAAATTTCACTCTATTCTGGCACTATATCTACACGGAGAATCCGGCGAATGAACTAAAATCACTTCGAGTGCCGTAACTTCGTGAGGACGAAGGAGAAGGTGGTATCAGAGGTTCCAAACAAAAAACATACTAACTTTTGTGCTTAAACCTAAACTATATTAAGAGCCTTAAAACTAATAATACATTACATATATTATACTACATTATACAGCTCTTTTGTGTTATAGTGTGTACAGCTCTTGAAATTATATTTAAGTTTCGCAATTTGTATAAATAGGTATACAGCATTAGACTAAATTTTGACCGCAATTCTATAACTAATCAGTCTTTTGAGCCTTACATTCTAACTCAATTTACTACTGTTCTCGCGTTACTGTTCTCAGGCTACTGTTCTCAGGCTACTGTTCTCAGTGTTTTTGAGATATAAAAAATTTGTTAACTTGTGTGTAATGGTTAGTGTAAATTCTTTGGAAAGGAATACAGGTAGGACGACGCGTCCTATCTGTACCAACTGTTTGGAATCATCTGTTTGGAAAAGTATACAGCTAGGATGATGAGTCCTACCTGCACCAACTGTTTGGAATCATCTGTTTGGAAAAGTATACAGCTAGGATGATGAGTCCTATCTGCACCAACTGTTTGGAATCATCTGTTTGGAAAAGTATACAGCTAGGATGATGAGTCCTATCTGTACTAATATCTACATCTACATCTATATACTATATACTATATTCTATTTTGTATATTCTATACTCTAGACTCTATACTCTATACTCTATGCTCTATACTCTATGTTCTATACGCTATTATTTTTTTTGCTTTTTTTTAGTTTTTTAATTTTTTTTGTGTTTTTATAATTTTATAGTTTTTTTGTGCTTTTGTAATTTTATCATTTTTTTTTAGTTTTTTTGTTTTTTTTGTTACAAGAATCACGTCTTCCAATTGTTTTCTTATACTACGTGTCTAATCTATATACCATTCGGTGACTCAAATTGAAATTTAACACATTTTCGAATACTAATTGCGAGATGGTGCATCATAGAAAACATCGTTAAATAAAACTTCAGACTATACACGGTGTTAACCGGTAAATATAACACACACACTAGGAATGTTGAATTTTGGCATAATGTAGTTAAATTTGAATCCAGCAACCGAGATTGGTATGACGAAATTCCTGAGGAATTAAATATGATTTTTAATATCCACAGGTTGTTACGATCTGGAGTTTTGTCCACTCATCGCGCTATATACAACTTATTCTAAAAAGTAGACAGGTCGAATGTTTCATAAGTCCTCGCACGCGCAATTATTCAGTTATTTTAGTTTAGATTCACTCTAGAATATTCATTATTAACTTAGTTACACAATCACAGCACTCTCATCAATATTTGTTTCATTATAATCCGTAAAGGCCAGTACTAACAACGTGAGATCATGTATACGATTAAATGTGCATATACGAGTTACCTACTTCTACGATAGCGTATTTTATGTTTAACGCTCGGTGTTACTCTACCGTCCATAATTATTTGTACGTCGAAATATCATTGTATGAAGTCAAGATGTGGTATATTATATAAATGTTACCCTTAATGTTAATATGATATCGATTATTCAAGTAATTCTAAGTGACGCTACTTTGGCAAAGATAGTAAGTACTACGCATAAGTCATAAGTGATATATAAGAAAATTTAAAGCACTCTTTCAGCCGACATGTGAGAATAAAAACCAATTTAGTGTTAGTAATATAAGTATAAGTTGTTAGTAATACTGATTAATATGTTCTGACCGTCGCACACGTCACGGCCAGACTTTGCACTTGCGGGCAGGGTTCATCCGCGTTCCTGTTTGACACTTGAACGCTTCGCTGAACTCTGCCGTGTTGGAAAGAGGGCCATTGACTGCGAAGTTTTGCAGAGGTGATTTGCTGCATTGGCCCTGTCAACACATAGGAAAAAGAATAATTACTAAGAGTCAGATTACAGGCTCATCGTTTACACGTATAAGTATTGTACTCACCGTTGCGTAAGCTAAGAAAAATGTTTGTTCTGGCGTGAAACTTTCGAGGTGTACTAATTTGTTTTGCGGTCCGTCGTCTACTTCTATCTTGTAACTTTCGTAGGCTAGATGCAGTCCGACTGTATTTACAATGGCCTGCACGATGGTGCCCTGTAAAACACAAATAAATGTCGATTAAAACATATCACCGTATACCGGAAAAATTTGCCCACTTTTTCATTATCTTACCACTATATCTACTTGGCGGATACGTAGTGAGTTTTCGTTGTACCAGTTACGGCTGTACATATTTTGGAAGCATTTGTATTTATAGCCGTACATTTGTGGATATTGATCATTTAAAATTTTAATCGGATCGCCGTTGACGGTGTAGATGGTGTTGTTAAATATGTGTGCTAATACATGGCCAAGTTTCCATCCGAGTCTGCCGTAATTTAATTCCTCAGTCCACGATTCGTCAAAGTTTGGCTGTTGTAATGCGACTGCCGGAATTCCTGGGGATTTAAAAGAAGATCATTGAATTACTCTGAAACGAATTTTTCGACGTCATGAGAGGTCGAATAAAATGAATTGCTTTGAAAACTCACCAATAACGTTTGCATTTGGGTCATAGTAAGGATTTTGCGACCAACCGTCGGGTCTGAAATTAAACGTACATTTATAAAACCAACAATCTCAAATGAGAGAACGACAGGTATCAAATTTGTACTTACTCCCAATGTGACGAGTTTGGTAAGAAGTATGATAACATTTTTTTCATGTAATGCTTTTCAATGCTTATAACGCTGGCGAGGAAATCAGAGCCGCCTATGACCTGCAAAGAAATTTCAAATAAATTTCATCCAATGACAGTTTGACGATTTATTTTTACAGGAAGTAACCATCGTTTTTCTTACGTCTCTGTAGTAATCGTGTGCACGTTTATGTTGTGCGTTGTATCGGAAATCACCGATGTCAGACAGCATTTGATCCAGTTTGTCCAGCAACTCTGTCCCGGTGTTTTCGTCTTGAATTCGAAGGTGATGTAGGTGTTTTCGTAGGGCTTGCTTCACATTGTAGAAGACGATTGTAGCCTGAGAACAATCGAATTCCATGCATTATTAACTCCATCGAACACTTACGAACGTAGGCTGGGATATACGAGTGCTTGGCAATCTTACGTTCGATCTCAGTGATGAAGTAATGTGCTTCCTGGAGTGCATGGTTCCTATGACGAGAGACAAACCGTAATCCCCGGCGACGAAGGAGCAGAATTTAGATCTATGCGGATCACAATGACGAACGTATTAAACGTCTACACTTTTGAGAATCTTGGTTTTCGTGGAAACTTACCTCGCCAGCTCATTGAAAGCGTGTTGCTCTGGTGTCAGTGGTTGACGTCTCGGGCTCGGATTGTGAGCGTCAGCGATGCTCACCATTCTATTGTAAGTCTTCTCGTCAGCGTATTTCAGGTGTTTTTCGACAAAATACAAGTGGATGTGGTTTGCTGAAAATTAAGAGATCCTCAAATAAGAGTGTTCAACAAAAAAAAAACCCGTAAACTGGGTCTGCAGTATTACCTATTGTCATCTCTTCGGTGTTGTTGAGCAACGTCGCGAGACCAATGAGCTGGTCTTCGTAATTTAAGCGGATCTTCGATTGATGGGTGATTACGTAACCATCGATTCCTTTGAAAACTGCTTGAATTAGCGCGTGCCAATCGATCTGTAAATCATTCACGACAAACAAACGGTACATTGTTAGCTATTTGTGCGGGAGAAGACCAAAGATTCTTATACAATGAGGAGAAAAATGAGGGGTACTTACTCTCCCGGTGGTGCTGGGAGTCAGAGCAGTGTCGTACCAATTTTGTAATTCGGCGATGGTCATTACTTGACTTGGATCAATATGTTTGTCGGCCAAAGCCTGCGCTTCAATCTACGACAAGAACAACCATTAATGATTTAGATAAATTCAGACCGTTCTTTCCTCGTCCTTTGTCAAATACTTACCGTAATTCTGTCCATGGAATTCCTCAATTCAAAAACTTTTTCTAGTTCTTCGTCGATGTTAGTCGGTAGTTCGTCGGCAATGTAGTCTTTGAGGATGTCTTTCAAAAAGTTGTGGTACAGTCGAGGAGTTTTGGATAACCACGATGGCCTTGGAAGACCATAGTGATAGCTGATCTTGTCAAGCTGAAACAAGGCCGATCGTTGGAGTTTCAGAGATTGGTATTCCTTAAATGAATATTATTGTACTTACCTCGATCATATTTTTGATCGAGCCATCGTTCGCCTGGTACATCTCGCTCGAAGATTTAACGTCAAAAATCGATTGTGAACCAATACGTTGGATGTAATCTATGTAAACTTTCGTCCAAGAGAGATTCGAGCGAGTCCACTCTTCCATAGTCATAAACAATGGCCAACCACCAAAGTCTTCGATGACATCTCTCAAAGGTGCTATACCCTTCTGGTTGAGAGTGGCTAAACGAAAAAGGAAAGTATTTACAGTCGTATTTTCGCTGGTATAATAAATTCTGTGCTTACCAGTGTCCATACAGCTTCGGTAGATCTGTTTAATTTTTACGACTCCTTCGTCGTCGTCAGGTTTTATTTCTTCCTCCAAGAGCACTGTTCAAGAAATTCATGAAATTAGCTACACCGAAATAGGAGTTTCACGTAATCTTTCCTCGCCGAAGCCTACCTTTCCTTTCTATTACCAAAAGTTTTTCGTAAAACTTAGGATCAAATGTTCCGCCACATGCGTATTCATAAAAATCGTCACAAGGCTCGACGGACCGGTTCATGCTGTTCACAATTTTGACACCTGAAAATAAGTTAGTGATTAACTAGCCGATCGTGTCACTTTTAGATTTTTCAAAGACCTTCATTTTTACCTTCATTCGCGCAAGTAGCGCTATAGCACAAATAATTTTCCTGATAAACGTCGCCCGATGCTAGGGCAAACAACAGCACGAACCTAAGAACAGGACATCCAAGTATCAGAAATTTAAAGACATAAGAAGAAATAAGAAATTTTAAGACACTAACCAGAAGGTTCGAAATCCTAAGGTGTTCATGACTGTAATTGTCTTTCCCAAATGCAAACGTTATTGTAGGCGGATTTTGCTACAGTTCTAAAAACGAAACGAGTTATGATTAAAGCTGCAAAATCAAAGAAACGTTAGATTTAGCGAATTAAGCATATAAAACGAAAAGCGTCACACTGGCTTCCTCCCAAAAAGCGTAATTAAATGAAAATTCTCTCCTGTCGTACTTTACGTGGAAGACGCGCTGTTAAAATTGGAAAACGATAAATTTGTTGAGGAATCCTTTGTTCTTACGTTAGGGTAGCACAAGGGACAGGATCAGTCCGCCGATCGTTGATCACTGCGCTGATACCTGTTGGGTCCGAACCAGATATAACTTCGGAAAAAAACGGTTTTCCGTTGAACCGACGCGTACGGAAAATAGTTTCTTGCTCGGCAAATGTTTACATAAGGGCACATGTTTTTCACGCTGTTGGCCGGATCGCTAACGTCCTCAGCGAGTCTCAATATTCATGTCTGATTATACATGTATCCGTTATACGCGGTGTAAAATCAACAGCAATTGCGTACGACAATGGATGACACAACGCTTATCGAATTTCTGTACGTTATTTTGGCCGAGTACATGTGTTTCCTTGTCTTCAAGAATATCAGCTGTTTTATTTAGTTTACTTTCTTACGAAATTAAGAGGTTTTCCAACACCGGCATGATTCGAATTAAAGCGGTTCAATTTGAAACGTGTACGTTGCGAGCTTCGTTGGTTGGTCTGTCGGTTGGTTTTGCCCGAAGGCTATAATTGATGTACACAAGTTTTTGTACAGCGACTTGTTGTCGATTAACCGAAACACGCGTAATTGGAGGAAATTTAATTTAAAGTCCGAAGGAAGGCTAAGGCACGAGCGAAAATGATCGGGCTTGCACGCTCGTACGCAACGAAATGCAGTCGAATTTTCATTTGCTAGGACAGTACGTCAACGGGCGGATAATATATTTATCCGGCGCGCAGTCGATGTGCATTTCAAGCGAGAGCAGCGAGCGCAGCCCGGTCGAATGAATTATTAAACGGGAACCCTCGGTTCTAATGAAGCTATAAAACGAGAGCGGAAGACCGCGAGAGTCAGAGGAAGAAAGGAGAAACGGCGGTGCGCGGGGGAAAAAAAGGTAAAAAAGGGAGAAATCGCCGGAGCCGAGTAACCGAGCCGAACTCCCCTGGAATTCCAAATCGAATCATATCGCCGCGCCCGCCAGAATCACCGGGCCACCCGGTTTACGATCCTTTCCACGAAGTCAACGGCCGGCGAATTATTGCGACGACGAATCATCCGCTCGCTCGTTTCCTTTGCAACGTGCACGATACGTTAACGTCAGGCCCCCTTCACCCCCTTTGCCCCTCTTCGCGCGACAGCCCGGCTAATGACTCTGACTCATAGGGTCATCGGAATGACCATAAACACGTGGAATTTCTTCGTAAATTTCTTTAGGAAGGTCGGCCCAGTAACTGGAATTCAAGTATGTCGCGAATGAATCTCCAAGAACGTCTCCTCCGAGAAGCAATCTCGCGCGAAGTTTGATGAAATTCGCTGTATTGTTTAATCGGTCCAAGGTCGCGCGGAAATTCGAAAAGAAGGAGAAAATCTGCTGGTAAATTGATTTTGTCCCCGGAGAGTCTGGACAGAGTGCATTAGACGAGCTTATAGGACCGACACGATGGAATACCACGGAGGCGTTGGGACAGTAAATTCATGTAATTTGATTCGGTCAAGTTAACGAACCGTGTCGCTCTCTCGCAGCATTCGTAGTTCAAGTTGGCCAAACAAAGGGCCATTAAGTATGCTAATGCCCGCTCGGACGAGCACACCGACGCCGAGATCAGCCTGGATTCTGAAAGTCTCGCCAAACGGAAAGCCCCCTTTATCGCCCCTAAGCATTCGATTTCAAGAAAATGCAAATCAACGCTCGGAACATCGAAATTTCGATCGTCTCCATTAAAACTCTCATCAACCACAAATAACTCGTCCTTCGATAATTCCTTCCCTACGCACCTTGTTTTGAGTATCAACGTTTCCTATGATCTGAGTCACAATTGAAATTTTCGCTTGGCCGTTTAATCTTGTCCTGGCGAATAATTATCAAGCCAGAATCGTAAGGGTTGGAAATGCGGTAATTAATGCGCCTGTGGAGGAGATGAATTGGAGCGCGTTATTCTCGTCGGTTGGCTATCAGCGTCGAGTATTTTCCCGTGGGCTATATCGTCGGGCATCGCGGCAGGAACTCCGGTTAGTTATCGCTGAACGGGCCGCGACTGTCCGTCAAACGTCCGTGGATACGGCGACGCGTCTATTGGCCTTAAAAAAAGGGCCAAGTGGAAAAAGGCACCGACGTATCCCGCATTAATTCATCCGGCTTTGCATATAACGCTCGCACGGGTATCTCCGATCGTGAGTTGTCAGTCGGGAGGACGGAACTCAGTAGGGCTCGTCCAATCGACCGTCGAATCTCGGATGCTTAAGAGCATTCACGTAGGTACACGGTCCGTTGGATATAAATCGTTGATTATCGACAGCGGGAGCGGTTGCATGCGTATTCACCGCTTTGCCTTTACTCCTCAATGCGAAATACGCTTCCTCTTCTCTCCGTCTCCTCATTTTCCTACCTATCTCAGGGACATTCACCGTTATCCTTCCTGCACACGGCGGCTATGGAAAACGATCTATCCGTAAAACACATCGAAATCTCTGACTCGCTGGGAGAGACAGAGAAGTATATATACGTGCTTAGGAATATGTAGAATTGTTTCGGTCAAAGCTCAACTTCCTGCATGGACCTTCTTCGATATCGAGACGATACTGGGCCGTGGCTCGTTTTATTCTTCGCTTTTATTTCCCTTCGAGGGCCATCAGTCGAGTCTTTGAGGAACCGACATACTGCAGCTCGAATGTACGATAATGCGATTCGACTTCTGCTCTTCGCTGCCTCGCCCATGGGGAAATAGTTTCTCTCTGTCCATCTCCCGCGAGCCCTTCGGTCTCTCCCTCCCTCCGCCGTGACTTCTGCACGTCTGCTAGGGTCGTTATCGATTTCAAATCATCGCAACATTAAGCTCAGTACGCGCGGCTTTATGTAGCGCTACTCTCCCCAGCGCGTAGGATAATGTTAATTTTTCAACGTTCTACCCCGTCCCTCTCCATTTCCCTTCGTTTGTGTATGTTCAACCGTCGTCTTGCTCGCTCCTTCGCACGGAACAGGCCCGAGGGCTGGGAGAGCACTAAGGGTATTTCAATTGTTCGCCATTACCCGCGGAATAATTCATTCGCCGCTTCCTGGCATCGACGTGACGAGAAATTATGATAAAACGGGGATACAGCGCAGATGCCGCGGGGATGTTGCACGGCCTGCAACATCACCCTGTCCCCCCCTCTGCCCCTCTTCCAATGCTCTCCGCATAAGTCATTACTGATACGCGTTTATAAAAAAATTTATTTACCGCGCGGACCACGAGTCGAATTAGACGAATTACGGGGAATCAATTTATGAATCAGTTCAAGTCCGTCCGTTCGAGTGCTGAAAAGGTGCTGCGTTCGTCTTTAATGATGGAAAAAGAGCGTAGAAATGAAAGTGCATAAAAGATTTGAGAGAGGCGTCGTCGAAAATGCTTTTATCGGAGAGAGGACCGTCCTGTCGTTAACGAGGAAACGAGATTCCCCGGGTACCCCGTCGATTTTCGGTCCTCGTGCCTGCACTTGGAAGGACGATGCCACGGGATTGATTCAATTGGACGTGGAATTCGATACGGCCGGGGACAGGAGTCGCGCGAATGGCAATCGTCACGTCGTTCCGATTACACTCGAGGAAAAATCCTGTTCGCGGGGCCGTCGATCGGAAGCGAAACGAGCCCCACCCCCCTCGGCCCTCCTATGGCGTGACTCATTCGTCATTTCTCCAACACATCCCCCCCGACCTTCTACACTTGAGACCCTTTCTCCGTCTATCTTCTCCTGTCCCCCCTCCCTGGACATTTCCCGGGCCTATGAACGAGCCATTGTAACGTCTTCCCGAGGCACGTGGGATTCGAATGTCCGGAAATTCTTCTTTAACGACTCGTCTCTTCCTCTCTCGATATATACAATCTCTTCACCCCCCCTCTGGCCGCGCTCCTTCTCGTCCTACGAGAAAGCACTTTTGTTCTCCGGCGACCCTAAAAGGACGATACGCCCCGGCGGATCACGATCATTAATAATTCCCTGCCATTGTTGCGCTCCTCGGGACGTTTGATAACGTATTTCGGATCATTATTCTTTAAGCCCAATGATCATGGCTTTATTTACCCGAAACTGATGTGCCAAGTGCCGCTGAAATATTTAGGGTAAATCAGGGGGACCTGCGTATCGTCAGTGGTTTTCGATTACGTAAACGTGTCAGATATTTATGCCCACGTGTCTGTATGTAAAGGCACATTTATCCGACCTTAGGAATTATTTACATCGGCCTGTTCGATTCCTGTTCCGGACATTTCGATCTGACCCCGATTCTGCGAGTAGATTGAAACCGAATGGAATATCCTATTTACAAATGGCTCGTTTATTTTTCAGAAAGGACCGCCGATGAAAATCAGTCACGTGCGATTGATGACTCGTGTCGAAAGCCGTAACGACGTCGAACAAATCTTATCCCTCGCGCACTGTCAACCCTTCAAAGGTTTCTCCATTTTTCAACGAACCGACCCTCCGGCAAAACGTCCGCAACGATTTTATCGAGGATCGCAAAAAAGCCCGGCGTCAAGAATGGCTAAAAAATGAATTGATACAAAGACGGTAAAATGGAAGGGAGGAAGACTATATCCGTGGGTCTGGGAGAAGTGGCTGAAAATGGGAAATCGTCGAGCAAGTTTCCGCCGTGTACATTGTTTTTCCTCGTTGCGCTGAGTCAGCGGAGAAAACACGGGCCCGGTGGTGGCGCGGTGGCGAAAAAGCAAGCGAAACTCGCGTGTATGCAAAGCAACGGCGCCGACCTTGAAGGAAACTGAAGTTGGGCGATAAATTTTCATGCGACGCCGGGCTACGAAAGAGACGCGACTCCGACGTAACTTTGGCGCACGTTGATTATAATTGTGATTTATGCCGTCTTCTCCGTCCTCCGCTTCCTCGTGCCCATTCTCTTGCCTCGGTTCCTCGGCTTGGCGCACGGCGACGGGGATTAAAGCAACGGCGAATGATAGAACGTGCATTAGGGCTTGCAGGGCTGCCCGTTTTCTCGGTGTACGAGCCAGTTTCAGGAATACGGAGCTCCGCTAAGGGATAATCCACGTCAAAGACGAGACGGAACGTTCCCCAAAGTCGCTTTACCGATGATATTGCGGATATTCGAAGCTGCGAAAATATGGATCCGAGGGGAGAGAAGAGCGTGGCTACTTTCTCAACTGGAGTTAATATCCTGCAAGAAATTTCGATATTTCTTAGTAGCAGAGCCGACAGGTTCCATTGTACAGGAATCGCGGTATTATCCCCGGCGAAGGTACGGTAAGTGAATCCTATTGAAAGTAATTGATTTGATTTGCCGCAGGAAATATGCGACGGTTCATCCGAGCGGCGGTTTCATAAAAGTTCCACGTCTGCGGAGAACACGAGGCGAGGAAGTTAATGGCTCGGACGATGGCGAAATGCCCGGCTTAATGCATCGCCCTGTTCATTGGCCAGTGCCGAGCACTGCACGAAAGTTGCAGGCAGCATTTACTCAACGCCTCTGCGTACGTACGATGTGTGCGCTCGACTACGGTTAACGCGCCTATATCGTCGCTCACCGCCGGTTATTACGCTAAGCCGCCGTAATCTCGCGGTAACCGTTATTGTTAACACGATATACCGTTGCACACACTCTAACGACGTGTTTACACGGAAGATCCTGCTCGGCAACATGCAAATGACCACGAAATTATGAGCTTTTCGATTCGCACGTTCGCGACGCGTCCAGCGAGGCAAGAAAAATTTCTACGGATACCGTAGATCGTGCCTGAAATCCTGCTCTGAGGGACAAGCTACACATTTTTTCTTCAAATTGGGCAGGAAAATTCATCGTCAAGTTGTGTAATCTTTTTTTTCGTGCAGGGGAAAGAATTCTTCTTTGCCACGAGGATCAATTTGTTTCCTCTGAGAATAGACAATGCGTGGTTTCCAACGAGAGGGACGGACAGTAGGCACGTTCAAGGAATCCCCCGAGTGTCCCGCAATTGGAATAGTTTTGGAGTAGCGGAGAGGACGGAATGCCATTGCATAAAGGCAAAATCGTCGCGCGTGGAAGTCCTGCCCTTTGTTCCCACAATGCCCATTCTTCTCTCCATTCGATCTCAAGATTCTTCTGATCCTTAACGGACCAGAATCTCTCTACGTCTTCCGAAACAATATTTCGACATAACTAACGCAACGCGTCAAGAGAATGACGTAAGAATAATATTGACGATAAATCGGAGATTCATTAGTCGCGCGAATCTGTTGTCCATTCACCCTCGATTTCCTTGCTTTGGGGGTGACTCATTATTGCCGGGAGGGGGGATGGGGATGAGGAAAGATTCCTTCCATCGAGATTGCCAAATTTTTGTCGATGACACGCGACACGGTCGACGCCCCAGTCGACCGTCATCCTTCGTGTTTATTTAATCGAGACTCGAGCGACTACACGTCTCGCCGCTTGGTTTCCTTCCCTCGACATCTACCCTTCGTCCCTTCGCCCCTTCGTCCGTCCTTCTCGTGGCCGCAATGTCAGGAATCCCTTCAGGATTTCGCGCATCCCGTACTGGCGCATATATTCCCATCGACGGCCAATAAAAATCCACCCTGTATATTCATCATCGAGGCACCACACGCGACGGCCAGTCGCGGGGAAATTACGAGCTCCCGGCTGACTTATTAATGACTTTTCAAGACTGACAGTTGACATTCCGGCTGAATGTTTTACGACCTCTGCCGGCACGAAGGGGGGTAGGGGTAGGGTCGACGTTACGTCCCTGTCTTTCGGTGGTCTCGACGCGCGTCGTCCCCTCGGACCGTGCTGTCTGTCACTCGAGACTCCGGGGGTTGCCAGCGAACCACCGAGCCCGCAGGAAGGACGAAGAAAACCGGGGGTCAGGGGTCCCGAGCGAGACGGATACACATGTACAAATAGACAGACGGGGGAGAGTCGCGAAGGACGAAGACGTAGGAGGGTGATGCGCGGATAGGCGCAGAGGGGGGGGGGTGGAAGTGTCTAACGAACGGTCGCCTTAAGAACGGGAATCGCTGCTGGTATTGTCTAGAGGAAATAGGGGGAGGATGGTGCGTAACGTCTCGCACGAGAAACCCGGGGAACGTTTGAGCCGGTAATCCCGAGGAAGAAGGACTTAACGGCTAAGTTGCTCGAACCTTTTTTTGCTCTTTTTGCCCCGAAGGATGCTCTCTTCGGCGGCCAAAGCGGCACGTTTCGATCTCAGCTGACGCTTCTTCCAGGAATTTCGTCATTAGGACGTTGATTTACTAGGCAAAAAAGCCCGGGTCATTAAATTCAATTAACGACTCCCGGCAATTGGTCGAGCGAAACCGCTGCTCTAAGGATAAAAAATAAGAGCTACACCGAGACGCGTTCCAGAATTGTGCTCAAGTATTATCGCTTCCATCCAATTCCTCGTGCGTTTCGGGCGAGGAAACTTTGCTCGTTTAGCTGTTCAATTTGCCTTGATAAACTGTCCGTTTCTGCCGACTAACGTAGTTTACTGGCCCTTTAGGAACGTACTCTTGCTTAACCTAATAACATCCCTTTCCACCGATACACGAGAGATAATAAGTGTCTTCGTTGTCGGAACGGGGGAAACCAGTGGGTCTGTTGCTTCGTCGCCAGCCGAGGGAATGAAGTTGATGCGGGGAAATGAGACAAAGGAGATACGATCCAAGGAGATCACGAGATGAATCAGTTAATTGGATTTCACGAATGCACCGCGAGCGTCAATGTCCCTCGCTTGAATGCAGGTCAATTAGCAGATTGCCACGAATCCACTGCTCCTCACAATTTCTGACGATCCACAAGTGTTACGTAGCACAATAATTGCGACGTTAAACGTACGAAAACACGTACTCCACGGTGGAAAATTGTTCGACTCGTTGACTGACGAACGGTTTGTCCATTTTCCTTCAAGCACAAGTGTTCCGACAGATTTTTATCGGTCGGCCGATGACAGGTTTCCGATAATACTTTTAACCCTTTAACTCCATCCCTTCGGTTCGTACGAGCGAACGATAATACCCGATTCGATGTGTACATCGAGTTTCGCGAGTACGAGAAATTTGTAGAACCAGGGGGGATGGGACTGTTCTGTTTTTTTTTTCTCGTCTTTCGTCGATCGATGGGATGTTTTTACCACACGTCTTGAGAAATTCTTGCCGGGTTATTGCCGGCCAGCGACGTGGCACGTCGCGTGAAAAAAACCCAGTGACAAATATCCGGAAGGAGGCAAGAAGACCGTCGGTTAGCCGCGCGGAGAACTCTCGGCTTGCATTTTTCAACGTCGAAACTTCTTCTGGCGCGTCCCGCGGGACCGCACGTGAGAATCGGGAAGAGGGACGGGGGAGAGGAAAAAAAATTCCGTCCCCCCGGCGATCGCTGTCGATGGACATTTCGATGAACCTCGGATTGACGGGAACGGCCGCTTTCTTTTTTTTTTTGTACACAAACAGTCAAAAAATACCACGAACTATTTATAACCGAACAGGAGTGTCGTCCGTCATGTACTCGGAGGAAAGCAACTTTCCAGTCAACGTGCGACACGTCTAACGAGCCAGCAGATTACGGAGAGACAAATGACACTGTGTTCGGGATAAAATTCCGGCCCAGGACAGTTATTGTTTGTGCATCAAAATATTTGAGCAGTTCTCCACGACGATAATTGACACACAGCGGGGTGGGGCGTGGATAGAATCGTCGATCGTTGGCGCGAGGAAGATAAACTTTGTTATGCTTAGGAAACACTTATCGAAATGCTCCAGAGGAGCAGAACTCGGCGATACTCGATGAACCTTCGAGCAGCCTGCAACGAGCAGCATTAAAGGGGATGAAACGAGGCGCGTGACACAGATTTAGATAAAACTTTGGCAAGCTTCGCCTGCACTACGAAGGATCAGACTTAGGCATGGAATTAGAGATCATCAGTCCCCTTATCGCAACGTATAGCCCAGCAAATTTCCAGGCCAGAGATTCCAATGGCAACGGCCAGACAAAGTTCAAAAAGCTCATAGCGTATCACAGAAATCAGGGCACTGATAAATCGGGCCTCGATCTTTTTCGCTAATGGATTGCGAATGTACGGACGGAAGAAACGAGGTGGGAGGAGGGGAAGGTGAATTCGTCTTCCGGCCGTTAGGAATAAATCCATCTGTGGCTGAACGATACGCGAGCCGACAGTGGGTCGTAGCGTACTCGTGGGGCTTTCCGTAATTTGAATTGTAAAAGTAACCCGCGCCAATTGCAAAGCCCGAATTTATGCCTTCCCCGTCCCTGCGAGGCCGGCGATCCATGAACGCCCCCTCGAGTCGGGGGGAGGGGGGGACCTGCTCGACAAATCGACTTTCCCCACGCTAGTCTTTAGCCATTTGGACCTCCGAAAATGATCTCTGTGCTCTCTGCACTAAAAAAACTCGGATAAAAGAACCGTTTCTTTCCTGTACGAAGTACCTTTTAAATGAGCTACTTTTTTCGATGACGCGTGTTGGACATACCTCCCTGACGAACAGACGTGGAATGTTGTCCGTTGAATGTCCAGCTACCTGCGGTCTGTGTTACCCGCGAGATTATCTAATCTTCGGAGAAGAGCAGCAAGAGCACCGGGTCCTCCGCTATTTTTAGATTGGGAATTTATGTTGGCCGAGTTCGCGCAGGTACGCCCGATCGTAAAGATTCATCGTTGGGCCCGATGCGGGGCCATTGGCTTATGCGGGTTGCAAGGCGCACGAGTTAAGAGTGAACTTTTACTGGAGAGACAGGTGAGGAGGAAACGCCTGCAAGGACTCCCTGTCCTGTCGACTGACTCTGGCGCACCGGTCAATTTGTATACCATTAACATTGCTCTCGGGAGAATTGACTCTCGATGTGCATCGCAACGCGTCCTACAGTGTCACGCTATAACCCGACATTGTAGAATATCCAAGTACAGGATAACGTTACAAAGAACCCGTATATCAGGAGAAACCTGTTCCACGCAGGCACATTAGCATCTTCGATAGCGAGGGATTCGAGCTACTCTCCATCTGGCGGTACTTTATTTCCACGGTATATCGTCCGTTTCGAGTGACTTTAATTATCGCGTGGAAGCGAGCCAGAGGCGAGCAATGACGATGGAGATTTAATGTTTGAAAAGCGACTGGGATTCGAAATTGGCCGGTTCACGAGCAAACGTGAACGATGACGAGCATATGAAGAGACCCACGGTCGGCCGGGAATACGCGGAGACGCTGAGCTTCCAGTCGACTGTATCGTCGGCGCACATAATGAGCCGGCTTGTCCGCCAGGCAGAACGAGTTAATTAATCCTCCGGAGACGAGGAGCCGCGTTATATGCACAGCTCGATAATTACGCGCGCAAGTGCAGGCCGCACTTGTGCAGTCCGCCTCTCGTCGCGGCAGAAACCGTTTCACGGCGTTGCCCATTGGCCACCTGGCGCGACTGCACCTCGAGATAGTCGTCTTTCCTCACCAACTTTCGTCCCCCCTTAAACCCGGATTTTAATGAATCTTACGGAGGGTACATTGGGTCAGAGAAAAAATCATTTTTTATCCAGCTTGAAGCATTGTCCAACAGTTTTTCGTACTTCAATATCGGTATTCGTGAAAATTCACGTAAGAGCGGACGTCAACGTATCGTCTCGAGACTTGCAATTATCTTCGTGCAATTTCGTCGTAGGACGTGATGTTCTTTTTCAAGTGGCTTCGCGATTCGTCCTCGACACGAGGAGACGTCGGAGATGAGAGCAGACAGGAGCCAGGCAGATGAATTATCCGCGAAACGGAAACGCTGATCCTTGGGTGCACGGTGGTCCCCCGGCAGGCACATTAACGGCATGTGTGCCGAGTGCGTGCGACGTGATTGATTCGCCCGGCGTGTGGCTAACTCGAATCAGCTTCAACCCCGTGCACGCACGCACGGACCGGCACGTTTCTACATTCGTCGAGTGTTCTCCCGCGCGTACAAAGAGAGCCGGGACTTTAAGCTCTTGCCTTTTTCCACCCCCCCAAGGATCTCCCCTTCCGCTATCTCTTATGTCCTTGCTCCCGTTTTATTTTATTTATTTCCTGACTTTCTCCTTCACTCGACCTGTCATCGTGTCCCCGGTGTTAACTACATCAACGAAATTCATTTTTCTTATCGTCCGTCTCGCGGTGAAGTCGTCCTTCTTTTTCCTGTATCTCTTCAACGCTACTTCTTCCTGTTCTTTGGACTTATGGTGTACACTTGGCAAGCTCGCGAGGGTCGTCTGGGCTTCGTCAAAACCATGGACCTCCGGCGCTCTAATGCGACTGCCAACTTCCGAAGCTCGGCAAACACCCATCGCGAATTCTCGGCAAGGCGAATTTATTATTCGTAAAGTCCCGCTTTGAGCCAACCACCCGGCGGTCTCTTACGAGTGGTTAGCCGGAGATAGGACGGTTGCGCTGTTTACGACACGCAGAAACTGCTTTATTTTCCTTCAACATTTGTCGAATTCCCGCACGTGTAAAAAGATTGACTGTCTTCAAGGCTACATATGGTTTTTACACCTGCGCCAAAGGGCGAAACATACCGAATGATTTCTCAACCTTCTATTGCCTCAAAAAATGTAGAAAGAAATGGAAATAAAAGTACCATTTTAATGCGAGTATCGCGTAGTCCTTTATTCTGAAATTTCCCCGACCATAAGACGTTGGGTTTAATGGCTGAAAGCGATAAATCAGGTACGATCGCACGAAGGTTTCGTGCTTAATTAAAACGTTGTCGCAGGGCTGACAGGGGACCGTTCCTCGGCGATTATCCCACCTTAAAGCTGACGAAGATAAAGCAACGTATGCCGACGATCTGCGCGTGTAATGATCGGCGGAAAATCCTCTCCTTAAGCCGTAACATCCTTGCACCCAGTCCCTTCGTGTCCTTTACTCGGACTAATTCCCCTTCGTCGACGTAACTTCATTTGCTCCTCGCTCAAGATTGGTCCTGTAGGATCAGATTCTCCAGAGATTACAAAAAATGTTCAGATCCTAAATATAATGTTTCATAGCGAAGATTATGTACCTTTTCATCGGACCAAGTATAGCCATCTCTTTCTTTGCGAAAGAAACAGGAAGTTTAATTTTGAAACTCATTTTTTGTGGTACGAGAAACAGCGAATGATAATAAAGGTGTAGATTTCAACAACTATTGATAATTCTAAAGTTTTCACGAGGTAAGTGTTTCCCTGCCAGTTACCAGTACAAGAGACTCTCTCTTTCCAATAACTGGTCGTCCACAGCAATCGTTGGTAATGCAGGAATCTGCCTTGAGGGCTTACCATTGCCCGATAATAGGACTGTTACCTTAGCTAGGGACCACGACGATCAATGGATGGAAACCCAAAGGGATTTTACCCCTCGTACGGTTTACCGCACTTATCGGTATTAGGAGTAAAAGGGAATTTTGTCAGATCCGCATCACTATAGATCTTCCCTTCCTTTCTGGAAATCATATGTAGATTTCCAAAGGGTCTAAGGTCAGTGCTGATTGGCGCAACGGAAGTGTGGTCATTGTACAATCAGCAAAAGCCAGTCCTGATTTTCTTTTTCTCACAGAGCCATCGGATCAAAGGACAATGCAGTCCAATGGATTCTAATACAAGCTCCTTCTTTTCCAATAATTCTTCGTCATAGACTTTGTAAAAAATTATTGATATTATTTACTGGAACGAAGCGTAGTGAGGAGAGTCGTAATGAATTCCGTGTAAGTTCGATGCTAAGCTACGAATTCGTATTCTTTTGAGGAGAAAATTCAATGCGTTTTGCTGGAAGCTTCGGGGCAGACAATTGTGATTTTCATAGTGGAAGACAAACGAGGATGGGTTGCGCGTTGCGGTGCACCTTCTGACATTCAAATGCCGGGGCTGCACATGAAAAAGGGCTTACGTATACCCGACGGGGCCTATTCATCGCTCAAAGGCATCATTTATCAACATATTTGATATGCTCCCGTGCGCGGTTTCTCGGCCAGCTCTTCCCAACCCCCCTCCCCCCTCGACGTCTTTGCCGAGGAATAAGGAGTTCCATAGAAATAATATGCTAATCGCGCGAAGGCGGAGTTTAAAAAGTGCTCCGATAAATTCTCCCGACTTTTGACGTAATTTCCCCTCAACCCCCGCGGCCGTTACGCTCGCGAAAGATTCTTTTTCCGCGGCTTCCGCCGTCTTAAAGGAACTTCACCTTTCCAGCGGCATCGCAGTACATCATCGGGAGAAGGCTTTTTTCCCCGGCAGGAATCTCCTCGGCGAATGTCGTATTTCGCCGAAGGTACGACGGGCAGGAAGTGTGTTCGGCGGGAAAAGTTCAAAAACGAAACACCGAGATGACCCTGCCAAGTCCCCCGAGGATTTCCCTCGAAATTTTTCGATCAAATTGAAACGTGCGGCTGTATTTCGCGACGGTACATGCCGGAGCGTGTCGGAACGGCGTAAGTGATTGACGCGAAACGTTAAGATCATTGAGAAATCCCCTCGTATCGGCACTTATGCGCGCGGTGACGCATACCGCGCGTATTTATGCACCCCTGTCGCCGGAGAGACCGTCGGCTCATACATAGATCGCTCATATTAGCCGCAAAACGGGATACCCCGAGGTCGAGGAACGCGTTTATTTAAGTCCCCCGTCTGTGCTTTCGTTCTGCCGCTACTTACGCGAAATTAGACACCGACAAACGCCTTTCCCTACGTCAGTTAAATGTTCTACGGCAAAGTAAAGTAAACAATTAGGAAACAGTAGACGTGTAACATCGAATTTACGAGCGTGGACAAGGTCGTTGAAAAAAAGGGGGTAAATATTATAATTCGAGTCTGTTCGAAATGAAAATGATTCCCCACGGGATAATGGGCTTTTCTCAGCGTTATTCCCGGGGTCCATCGGAACGTTACTTATCAACGGCAAACGACGCTCGACTAATCTCCGCTACATTCAATTCCGAAGTGCCACGTCAGCGGGACACTTTCAAGCATATTGAGCCAGGGTACCAAGCGGTGGAGTCGGCATTTACTTTAAGCCCTCCTTTCCATATTTATCCGAAGGGTTTCGTTCATTACGGCCACTTCGGAGCGCTGCCATTCCTCTTCCTCCGTGCGCCATTCTTCCCTTATTTCGTTCTTTCTTCCTCCAGCGATCTTCCCCGAGGATTACCACTTCCCCGGGGTAAGCGAGGACGGGCTCCGTTATCAGCGACGGAGAGGCGCGCAGATTGCTTTTGCGCGAATCGCAATTTATGGAAGACGATGATATACCGCCCCGCTGTGCTATAATCGAACGGCTTTCACGGCGAACTCCATGAAAACCTAGCGCCATTCCCGCGGCGCTCATCCAATTGCCGGCTTCGCCCGTGAATCCCGATTTGTCCTATATCGCGGGGAAATATGCAGAGAAGAGCCAGGCAAAACATGGCTTTTGTGTCTTGGCTTTTGGAACAACCGCGAATGAGTGTGATGTTTGCACGAAACTCGCTGCGCGTTTTAATCGAACGACCAACGCGAATTTCCTAGGAAATTATTTTGTATCAAGGACGAAGTGGTACCGCGGTGTTTGGCAATTTCCTGGAAATACGTTGAGGGTACAGTTGGCACTTCCTCGCGACGGCTATGGTGGTCGGGGCATACGCCCTGCGATTTAAGTCGTCAACTTTTATGGTGGTAGTTTTCGCGGAGATGGTCCAGGGGTGAGCAGACATAAAGGGGGAGGGAAGTTCCCGGTAATATGGCGGCTTCCCGCGGAATATGGCGGCAACTGTATACACGAGATAGCGACAATATTGAAGCAACGGATCTGCCGGAAAAAATCGTCCGGTAGAACCTGGCTTCTCCGAGGAACTCGGTTCCTTCGCGTCCGTTTTTCACACTGGCGCGAGAATTTCAACGGGTTTGCTTCGTTGGACGATTATCCTTAGACGAGTCGACCCAGATGTCTGCTGGACAATGAACGATCCTTTCCCGGGGCACAGAGTTCCTTATTCCTCGGACAAATTAGCCCAGCTAGCCGAGAATTCCTCTACAATAGCATTAACTTTCTAAAACGTTAAATTCTCGTATTAGTTGGGCAGTGCGCCGTTCTCCGAGGGCTAAGCCCTTAGGATTGCGCTCTGAGTGCTTACTTTCGCGGGCGCTGATTGCATCTGGCATTTGTGTCACGCCCTTGAGTGACCAGTCGATATGCCCGGACAAATTGGGAATTGGTATTCCGCCCGGAAGCCCGCCGACGGCCAGACGGATTTGCGAAGGGCCACCTTAAGCGATGATCGAACCCTCTACGTGTGTCCGAGGCCCGTGAGCCTGGAAACGTGCTCGGCAAAGTTGGTCAAATCGTTTTTCGACCGTTCACTCGACATTCGAATACTAAGGCCGCGCCAAGGAGAAACGTACGGTCGTTTCCCATTCGTCGCCCTCAGAACGACGATTGCCACGCAAACTGTCACTCCCCCCTAGCCTAAAAACATAGATACGTTGATCGGTCGACAATCGACCCCTCGATGGAAAATAAGTGTAGGCAAAAACTACTTTCGGATCAAGACGTACCCTTAATTGAGAATTCTAGCCCCAATCGGACGATCACTCCTACCCGCATAGTTTAACCTTTTTGTTATCAGCCCGACGCAGCTTGGGTTTTTCTTCCAATGATTACGTTTCTACGTAGCGACGAGTCGTATCGACAGCGTCGACGGTATAGGTTGGACGTGTATATGAGCGGAAATATGGACGACGGGAGGACCCCGCATAAGAAGTTACGAGCCGTATTTCGAGTGTCCTTCCCACTGCGAGTCCGCGAGCACATGCGGTCGACGGTCGACCGGAATCCGATTGCCGGGTAATCCCTGAAAATACAGCGAAACGTCCCAACGGGGCTCATTTCGTCCCCTAAACATTCCCGCCTGAGATTCTCTCGGAGAAGGTACGTTGAACGTACAAAGACGATACCTTTTATTGGATAATTACTGCATTACCTTTCTTACGTGAGGAAGAATTATTTGGAGAAATTAATGACGTCATACAAAAACTTCTAATTGAATAATCATGATGAAAACTCAGTGACATTAACGATGACGTCAATTTTGTCCTGGTTCGTGGAAGAGATCACTGATTTCGTGGAACGAACGATCGAGTCAGGTTGATTAACGTGAACATCGTTGTTAGTCTCTTTTCCTGATGCAATCGTGCTTTATGCACCGCGCGCTGAGCAACGGTGGTCTTAGGAAATTTTGCCGAGGACTATACCCTGATTTACTTCCTACCGATTCGTCGGTAAATCGAATTACTCTCGCGGCCGGGCCACGCGGAGGAACCTCGAATTAAGAAACACTGAGACTTGCGGGAAATATCGGCGCGATATAAATCAAGACCTCCTAGAAACCTTCTTTTTCTGCTCCCTTACTCCTAATTCGTTACCGGCTAAATCGATATCGCCATCAGCGCCGTCGAATCGGGGAGACAGTGAAAAGGGGATTTGCACGGTGATCGATGGGAAGCAACAACCACGCGAAAATTAATAATTAATTATTACGTTGGAAGGTTTGGAATTGATTCACGTGTTTGGAAGAGCGGAGGGGTAGATGTACTTTGGGATTTTATGCGCCGGAAGGCAAGGACATCTAGATAGTTAAAAACTTGCTTCGATTACCCATAAAGCTAGTTCTCGTATGGCATTCTGTTTCGGGGGTACTTGGATAGATTTTATTTCGCAGGCTTTACTGCCTCCGCCAAAGAAATCCACGCAGAACGCCAAGATCTCCGTGCATACGTCTTACGGGACATTTTAATGGTAGATTAGGGGTAATAACGTCGGGTAATGCTAGCAAGTTATGCTCCTAGAATCATCGAATCACACGGAACCAACTTTTACGTGATTCTCATTTCACGTCAGACAAACAGGAATCCGAGTAAAAAGAGTCAGGGGTGTTAGAAAAATTTTTCTACATTTTTTCGAGCATCTGAAGTGATAGTTTGACCCGTCGATCGACATCTTGTAATACGTTGAGACGTGTAACAGTCGTTAATTGCTGGCGAGAGCTGCCAAGCTGACCCTTTCCCCTCCACGTTAGCAGGTTTAAAGACCCGACAGGCACTCACGGATGTGCCAAGTTAGGAGAAAGCGCGTCGCGGGGTCGTCCTTTAGAGGATCCTGTGCTTAATGGCGCTGAATCACAGATTGCGCGCACCCCCGGATTTGAATTTATCATGAACCCTTGCCCGCCGGCAAGTGCCCCGCCAGTGGATGGCGATCGTACGGCCGAAAGAATAATTCATCCACCTGGCCAATCGTCGCGAGACTCCACCTCTCCTCACCCCACCAGTCGCGAAGGAAAATGACGTTTCGATATCTCGAGGCCGAACAGGGAATTTAATCTTCGACAAGCTATCGAAAATTTGAAGGAACGTAATACCGCGGCTCGTAATTATCGTTCGGTTGAAAAGGACTTTCTGTTCGGTCAAACAAAAATCATTATCCACGGGCTAATGCCCGGCGCAAATGAAGCGTTACCGGGCGAGCATGGGAATGATGAAATTCAAACGTGTCCGAATCAATGCTCGGACGAGTTGGAACCGGAAGATACGGTGCCGGTGCGATCGGCCGTTCCGTTCGATCGGCTTCTCGCGTTTCCAGCGAAGCGTAGCGTCGAGGCGCTGATAAATTCGCGGCCGCGTATCGTTGCCCAATAAATCAATTATAATATTCCACGGTTGGCTTGGGGTATCGGTTATTAGTAAAACCCGTCGCCGCTCCGGAAGGCGGCCATATATCCACGGGTGTTTCTCTCTATTACAAATTTCGCGTTTTCCTGCCGTACCGGACCGGCCGGCCGCAGAAGGGAACGGTGATCGTTTGTCCATCCTCCTCCCCTTCCCCTTCATTCTTCCACACCGTCAACCTCCCCCACTTTCATACAGTTTCGTTCGTCGTTAATCTCCTCCCGTCTTCTACTCCTCCATTCTCTTCTTCCACCTTCCCCCGAAACTTTGGCCATTCCTTCCTTTCCTTCTTTGCTTCGAAAAACATTTTTTTTACCCTCGTCTTCGAGTGTACACTTTGTCATTGCTAGCAGGGATTATTGGCGTTTGGCTAACGTCACGAATCGTTTACGGCACCGTTCCTCCTTTATCGTACCCGCCGATTTTTCCATGGCGCGTTGCAATGCGCACCTCGTCTTCGATCGCGTTATTCCCGCGCCACAAAACGCGCACATAAATCCTGCGATGCGAGCTTTTACGCTCGTCTACGGGCAGATACGAAACGGAAAGAGGACGGAACCACGATAATCGTCCTCTGCCATAAGTGACAGTCGATACAGCGGAACACCGTTCCCCAGAATTCCCTGCGTAAAGATTGCCTTCCGATCGTCGCGGATTGTTTCACGACCAATCGTAACCCCCATACGCGTTATTACAAAATCATAGGACCGTGAATTCTCGTTACAAAGCCCCGTTTGTTCATGACGAAATCTTGTCGTTGCCGAAAGTGTTGGGTGATCGAACGTCGAAGAAGAAGAAGTCAGCTTGGCGTGTTCGTAGCTTTGGTTTGGCAGGTCCGACTTACTCGACCAGCTCTAAAGATTTGGAACGGACCTCGCGGTAGTCGGGCATTTGCATACTCCAACGATTTCACCGTGTTCCCGCATCGACTTACTTCTTTCCACCGTCTCCGATGGAAATTACAATATTCCCGGGCCGTTCGTTCGAATATGAAAATATATGCGTCTCCACGGTTAGAATAAGATGTGCGATCTTCCGCGAACAAAGGCTATGTGTCTTCATCGTTCCTCTTCTCCCGCACCTGTCTGTATTTTTCCACTCACGAGAATATCCCTTCTTCAATGTAAAGAATTATATAAAATCTCGAGATTATCATTTCTAAAGAACGTTGTATTTAAACCGCAAGCAGGGATAGGACGGAAGTCTGCGTTGCGCACGTTTTAACGGTTAAACGATGGTAGTAAAAAGTTAATTTGTTCAATCGGTCGAGATCAAAGCTCAGAGGTGGGACTTGGCTCGCTTTCGTAGAATAATGTTTCCCACGCGACCGATAGGAGCGTTCCCTACCGACTGCATTTTTTTTTTCTCTCTCTCTTGCAGCAATATTTAGATAAACCATTGTACGTGTGTCGACTAGGAAACAGGTACAACGGTAACCCTGTAAAATATTATTCGAGTTCCCCGTAAAAGCGTCAAAGCGTGCTCGGGAAACAACGAGACAAAAGAAGAGTATTTTCCTTCGGCCGGGCGAAGGAGAAGCATTGGCTGGGATTCCCCTGGAAGATACAAGAGTCTCGGTCTTGCCTCGTAAGCGGCTTATGATCGACGATCTAATTATTTTCCGTCTTTCCGCGGCCGCGACGAGCCGTAGCTAGTCGCAAATCGGTCCTTTTGTGTCGCCCGGGTTTATCTAAATCGCGTCGAATATTTCCACGCGCCATTCGCGGGCGAACTGAGGGAGAGAGGGATGGACGCGGGGGCGTCGGGGCGGTATGAGGGTGAGAGAGGGGGGGTTGCGGTCGCGTTAAAAAGCAAAACTCTCGCGTATCAATTTCACGGGACAACGCGGTGCACCGCGGCTAATCCGGCGTAGCGGCTCGTCTTTTTGCTCGCGGACGCTTAATATTGCTTGTCCCGACGTAATCTCCACCCGTTCGCCGGCTCTTCGTCCCCCACTCGAGCGGCCCCTCCCCTTCCTCCCCCGTCTGTCCACCCTTTTCCCCGCCCTTCGTGTCCCCCGCCGGACTCGATCCTCGACACTCAACTTCCCGGACGAGCGCGTTGCCGTTCGCTTCCGCTTCTTTCCCGGTACTTAACGTAAGTCCTCCGAGCTCCCCGGGAAATAAAGAAAACTGCCAAGACACTACCGCCACGCCCCCCTCCCCCTCCATCTCTCAGTTACCCCTTCACCCTGTTCAGCTGGACCCAGACTTCATTCCGAACTTCCTCGTCGATGAGACTGCGCGTAATCACCGATAGCCCGGGAGCTTTATTATTACTGCGTTAAGTTTTCGTCATCGTGAACTCGGGGGAGAGGACGCCGAAAATTATTACAGCGAGCAATGAGAGCTTTAAGTAATAAGACTTCGTCCGGTGAAGTAGGTAGGAATTTAAGAAGTGAGGACCGATGCGAATGACAATCCCCGCGGTAAAAGCGACATCTTTCCTCCCCCTTGTCTCTCCTCGGCCTGCAGCCATTTTTTCGTCATTTTCTTTTCTTACATCCCCCTCCCCCCCCCCCCCCCTTCGCCTGTCCTGCGGACTTTCTTCTCATCCTCGTCTCCTTCAATTGTAACGCGGGACAATGTTATTTTACGGCGCGATGAATTTGAGCCTCTTTCATCCGGCGACTCGGTGGTCTGTCCCTTTCCCCCCACCCCCTTCGTCGCCCCTTGTCGAGCATCGGCGAAGCACCATCGTTCCGCGACAGGGCAACCTCCTCTTCTCCCTGTGCAGCGTTTAATCTGATCAACCGCGGATTATATCGGACAGCACGGCGCGCGGGGTGGAAAAAACATGGCAGCGAAACGGGGATGCAACGGGCGTCAAGCCCCCCCCCCCCCAATCCCCCCTCAAACCCCAGCGAACCAAACTTCGTCCACAGCTCTCGTCATCGTTAGCGGGGGGGTAAAAAGTATTGTTTCAGCGGTTTACGGAACGACGATTATCGCGTATTACAGTTTGTTTCCAAGGGACGTGGAATGGCGACGAATGAACATTCTTTACAAGTGACAGAATCATCGTTCTGGGACATGCCTATTGATTGTGGCAATGAATTTTTCTAAGCGTAGGTTCCATCGAAATTGCCATTTGGTCGTTGACGATGGGTGAGAAATGATTGGAACGGGCGAATTGTGAGATATCATCTGACGCGAAGGAAATCGTGCGATACAATCGACTGTGAGGGGGAGGGGGAGGAGGAGGAGGGAAGCCTTGCTCGTTTTATTAGATCAAACGGACCGTGACCAAGCTGTACGTTCGACTTGACTCGGTCACTCGGCTCCTGTCCGCCCAAATAAACGTCTCCCCGCGCTTCGCTGGGACCTTCCCTTTCGCGCGACACCCCTCGGGCCATGTTCCTTCTTTTTTCACCGTCACCGTGAGTGTCTCGACAGCGTTTCGTCGGGCAACGTGCTCCCGCGGGTTCTCAATTTCACTGGTCGCCAGCTCGGACATGGGAAACTGCCGTCTTCTCGAGCATTAATAGCCCGAAAATGTAAACTAAGAAAGGACGAATGCACGTTTCGATGAGGGTTGACGTAAATTTTGAACGACCTGTCTCGATCTTGGGAAGAATGTTTTGTCGAACTGGACGCTGCTGAGATCGGTTGGTTGGTTTGAAAACCAAGGGCTGCTATTTCTACATGGTCGCGAGAGTGTCCTTCTCCGTGTCGCTTATTGCGTCGATGATGGCCTCGTGGTAACTCGATTTTGCGTTCCATCTGAGGCGCTCAAAGTCCCTGCGGCCCGAGCGCCCGATCGACCCGTCAATAAGGCAATTCGCTCAGCCGAATTGACCCCATTGCCGCGAAAGAATGACTTTCCAAAGGCGAGGAAGATCTCACAGCTCCTCTTGAAATATTGGGCCTCGATTTACCGGCCTCAGAGGAGAATATTCGACGTTTCGGCCATGCGGCTCTGTCGCACACGTGTTATTATTTCCCGGGGTGGGCAGGAAACTTAGCAGCCAGGATCCAGGATCCTTATCTACCCATAAAGCTGATCCCGCGGAGGCGCTCGTGCGCTAAAAAGTATTTTACGAGCTGCTTATACGTTTCAGCGGTCACCCTGACACCGAATCCAATTTTCCCGATAGGATCTTTAGTGGGGATCAGGTGCCGGACGAAGCCAGCGTACACACTTGCGGCCAATATATACGCGCAGATACATACAGATATTCCGAGTAGTCGCTTCTCACTGGCAGACTGTCCCTCGACCGACAGCCAGAGAAATCATCTTTACCATTTCCATTCGAATTTTCAAAAGTTCCGGCTCTTTCGGCTTCCTTACTTTAAGGCTCCTAATATATTCTTCCTCGAGGAAATGAATTTCTCGATACATAAAAAGATTGCCGAAGACAGGAATAAGAGAACTTGTGATATCTGAAGGATATTGTGTACGGTAAGATTGATCGATCTCTCACGTCCGTCCGTCTGGATGTACCCTCGTTTATTACCATATTTAATATTTCTTGGACGGCCCGGTTCTCCTCGTCGAAACAGCAGATAAAATGCTTTAGTGCGCCGAGGAATTAACCCTTGATTTCCGCGCATTACTCTCCGGCCGGAGTCTGCCGAGATAAAGGGGTGTTCCTTCCTTCCTATCTTCGCGGCATAATGGCCGCCGAAGAAGGGCAATGTTCATCGCGAAATATATAATGGGTCCCACCCCCTCGCCCAACCCTTACCTCCGCTGTATAGATCCCGCAGAACAGCCGGGATTTATGGTTTCTTTTATTTAGGGAAATAATGGCGGACGAAGTTAGCGCGAAGAATTTCGAGGCATCATCAGTGGTCGACTTTCGGCCGACGAGTCGACTAAGTCCCCGGAGATAAAAGTCAGATAACGAAATGGTAATTATATAAAATCGCTCACACGTGCTCGAGATTATCGTTTCTCGCCTGAGGAATAAAGCATCTTGCTTGGGAAGGGCTGGAACACGCGATATTTCCGGTTCCTCGAGCATCTCGATCGCGACACCTTGCATTTCTCAGCTGATGGCTCAGGCATTGAACCAAGAGGGAGGGGTAGAGGGGAGGAATGAGCGGTCGGCCGAGTTGGTATCAATATTCATCAGCGTCCTATGTTCGGCCCGCTGAAATTCGCCGGATTATCCGTAAACTTCGCGCCACACCCTCCGGACGTATCCAGCTCGTGTGGCGAGGCAGCATGCCGGATCCGTAACGCCCGTAGTATCTCTCTGTCCCTCTCTTTCCATTTCCTCAGCCCCTGTCGTTGCCTCTCTCTTCCCCTCGCGCGCACCGTTCGTCCCGTCCCCGTGCACCGCGGGCCGCCCTGTCCCCCCCTTCGTCCCTCTTTGGATCCGCGGCATTCTAATCCGGGTACGCGCGCTCCTGTGACGTCATATTGCATAACAATTAATCAACGCGCGATAACAGCTAGCCGGGCGACGGTACGGAGTGGGAAACCCTGATAATCATTTCACCGGGCAGCTTAAAGTGCCACTAGTTAACGCTAAGCCGATTTAAAAGCGATTTAATATCCGCTACACTCTATACCGCGGGAACGCCGAGACGCGATCCAGCTCGTTGCACCGTTGCTGAGGATTCACACGCGCACGCACCGCCGAATACGATCCTCAAAAGGGATTCCCTCATCGACCACACGACCTAAGGCAATAGCTCCACATACTACGCTCAAGACCTATTCGTAAAGAAATATTGAAATCCTTCAGAGTATTGATTGTCTCGCTCGAAATGCCTTTTGATGAGTCCATTATTGCACCGAGGAAATCAGAGCAACGTTGCACTGATCCGAGAAGCTGATGATACTTGGATTTCCTTTTCTTTGTTCGAGCCACGGCGACGAGGATTTCTCGAAGGAGTCTCCGTGGAGTTGGCCGAGAGGACAAGATCCGATGGCCGGAAGCCAGACGAGTTCGGATTGTCCTTTTGCTTCGAGTTCTCGGTCCAACACTATCTCTCTCTCTCTCTCTCTCTTGTGCGCGGGGAGCTTAATCCACACCCTGATTCTCCGATCCCGGAGCGCTCGGCTAGGACCTTCCGTGCACTCCGGAATCCTCTTTGTGCCCGACTTCGCGTAAACTCGGCAAATCCCAGCGAACGATTCTACGTGCTTCCGCCAACTCATCCCGTATGCACGTGCTACGGAATCGAGTTACGCCGAGTGTCGTCGTTGAACCGTCTCATTGACCATCGTGCGAAGAAAATACGTCTTTCCCTGCTTCCAGGGGAGTACTGTCTATTAAGCGATCCCCAGAAGTTGTCAGTTTCTCAGTAACTGTATCGTATTTTGCATTGCAATTTGCAACAAAGTTGCTGCTCCTCTATTCGCCCTTTTCCCTGTACTTGGCAATACGCGTATCTCCGGCGAAGGGCAACTAATAAGTGCTGGCACCAGCCACATGCTAATACATAATGCCGATTAAACAACTGTTTAAGCAGCCCCGAGTTAAGTGCACCCATTCTTTGCTCCACCCTCTCTCCCCTAGCCCACGTTCTGTCAATCCCAGGATTTGCCATTGCCCGAGAAATTTTTGTCCCTACTACGACAAGTCTCCCGTCAAACTGTGAAGATTCCTCCCGAATAAATGCTGTCTAGTGTCTCAAAATATTTTTCAGAGCACAAAATATAATTTTCCTGGAAGATCTTTTTCTGTTTCTTGACTTTTTCTTACGATTAATGTCGATTTCTGTACACTTCTTTTTTAATTGTGTATGTCCTCGACGTGGGGCAATACTTGTACGGGCGAATGAGAGTATATATCCCATTTTCGTAGGTCGCTGATTGAGGACAGATGCACGAGGAAGGGAAGTGCAGTGCACAGTATGGATGAGGGTACTGTCGCACACAATGACCCCGTCTACGACAATGGGGCACTGGCTCGCTCGCACTCGCCGTTTCACCGGGCCAACGACGACTCGAAAATCACTCGTCTATGACAAAGAGCTCTGTTCGCACTGCCGCAAATGTGTTGTAAATACGCTGACGCGAAATGTCGCGGACCCGGGCAAACACTGTTCGCCAATCAGCAGTGACTATCATAGGCGTTGCTCCGAATCGTCGCATGTACCAAATGCAATAGAAATAAAAAACATGAAATCTCATTTTTCGACAACGCTCAGTGAAATTATAGATTTTTTTTAGCAACGGAAAATCGCGAAGAAATGTCCATGTTTCGTGCTGTTGAGAAGTCAGGCATTTGAAGGTGGATTTTCGACGATTGACCGTGCTGTAAAATCGCGTTTGGACATTATGAAATGAGATAAAAGCCGGTGCGGTGTACAGGTGCTGTCGCGCCGGCCGTACGTTAGAGGAACGTTGGGATTCGTTTCCATAAAATCTGTTGCTCGCGCGACCGGCCGAAATCCTAATTAAACGGCAGATTCGAATACACATGCCGGTTCACCCCGCGAACACGCTTAATCCCGGCAAAGCGGGCCGATAATATCGATCGGCGGAGTTAATTAAATTAAAATACTGCTATAATAGCGCGGCAGATGGCTCGTCCGGGAGAGCACGGTGACCTGGCATCGAGGAGAGAGGGTCCTTCTCGGTTGCCCTGCTGGTATTATACGTAACTCGTTTAGCCGCGCGCAGGTTGACAAAAAAGCGAAAGGAGGGTTAGACCATTCGCGGGATTTCTCCCGGCCAGAATGTTTAAGGAACCCTATCACCTCCTTTTCTCAACTCTTACAATCTTCGCGTACCTTTAACACAGTCAGAATTAGCAACGCAGTTCGTCAAAAATTGTATCAATGACCCAATTCGTGTCTTCAGATTTTCGTAGAATGTTGAAGGAGATTTCACGAGCTTCGAAAGCTGTGGAAAGTGTAGGGGTAATTTTGAAGCCCGTCATTAGTGCCCTGTTTCTTGGTAAATGCGAGTTAGCACGCTCGTGATTACCCATTTGCCGACGACAATCGAATGGTTATTTAGTTTCATGGGGCGAGGATCGAACCGCAGTTTAGCATTTCGAAGGCCCAAGGCTGGTCGTTAGCGGCGTTGTCGCAACATATGCGCACGGCAGTCTCCATATGGGCCACCATGGACCCAAATCCGTAGCCCCCGGAGCCAAAGGACCGTGCCGACCCCCCTACGAAGGGATCGATACCATTTCGCTCCTTAATCGGTCTGCTTTGCGGCTTTGCACTGTATTTTCCGTGGCTTCGGATATTTTTCATTCGCCACGGTTAATCCCGCCCGTATGACCGCAACAGTCACAAATATCATGTATTATTAATGTTTCGCTTAACGTCCTCAGTCACTCGTCAGCGTTGAGTAACAAACCCTTAATTACGTACCAAGAAAAATGTATTCCCAGCATAATAGCGTCGAAGTAAAACTAAAGCATTCTCAATACTACTCAGAGAACTAACTTTCTTACATCCAAACTAAACCTCTTAGCTATGAACTTTGTTTTCCCTATAAATTCCTTATTCTCCCAGAGAGAGACAGCGGTTGACAGAAGACATATTTTATCACTAAGAATCCTGGATAGTGCAAATTGGTAGGCAGTAAAATCGTGCCAACGGGGAACGCTCTCTAGAGTATCCTTTCTGTCGGTCGTTGGGTGTTTTCCCATAAGGATCGCGGTCAATGGGAACTTTAAATGCGACCATATGATGCGGGGAGGAGCGAAAACCCAGTATTTTCCATAACCCGGCGGCGCGTAGGGCCGCATGCATAGGTGGTGCGGAAAAAAACAGCGTTGGTTGGCTCGTCGATGAGCTTGTGCGGCAAGTGCACGCGTTGCGGACGGGAATGGAAGGACCCCATGGTGAGTGGAGTGTACGGGCGGCGGAGCAGGTTGACTAGCTTTGTCCGTCGGTCGATGATGACGATGGGGTCGGCCTCCGCACAGATGGGCCGCTAATCTCATTGAAAACTCATGAGGACTCTTTCGTCGGGGGGTAGTCGGGATTTCTCTCTCTCTCTCCCTTTCTCTTTCTTTCTTTCTCTTTCTCTCTGGGTAGCTTGAATCCTCGTGATCGAGGAGGCTCTGTCAGGACTCGCGAGGGGGTCCTGCACCGTGCCAGTCACCATATGTCCGGCGTGCACGCGTCTCTGTATGCGTGTATTCACGAGGCACGTAACACCCGACTATACGTTTCTACGCCGAACAGATATCCCCGTGCTGAGCGCACGGGGACCAAAAGGACACCAAGCCCATGATCAACAATTGCCTTCCTCCGCTAATGAGAATCAGCAGAGAATTTTCTAGCTTCCGGAAGCCGTACCGGGGACATATTTTAGCTTTGTCTAAGTGATTATGGTAGACGATTATTTCGCGACGGTCGAGCGTCCTGCCGCGAAAGACAGGCTTGACGGGGGCGCGATATTATCCTACAGGCCTGGCTAATTACCGAGCTATACGATGCGCATATGCATATTTAAGGCGACCGGCCACCGTTAAGATCAGCGTAGCATAACTCCCGGCCGGACCGGCACAGCTTTCTCATGCATATTCCGCGCGTTTAACGAACATACCCGCGGGGGAGGGGAGGACTTTCGGCACGGCCGAGAGAGAATCCAGGGACGCTTAGCCGGGCCACGAAGGGACACGTAAGGAGAGAGAAAGACTGCCGCGGTGCTGGCAAAGTTACGGGGCAGGGGGGTGGAGAGGGGGGAAGGCAGTGTTCGCAGCGGCACGCACGGCGAGCCATACGGGCTTGCTTTACGAGCGGACAACTAAGGTATGTTCTGCCTTTCGTCCTCCCCCCCCCCCCTCTCTTGCGTTCCTCAGCGCAACGGGTTTTACGTCCCGGAATCTCACCCTCTTCCAGTTCCCCTCCTCCCCTTCGTCGGGGGTGGTTTCGCGGCGCATCCACCGTGACCGACTACGTCGCTGACGATGGCCCCGTGGTTTTCGCGTAAACTCTTAGATAAAACCGGCAGACCCGGTATGTCCGCCGTATTGTTCGCTGTTGCTGGCCTTCTCAACTCGCTGCCCGACGGAACTGTGTTGCCAGGTCTAACGCGATGCTTAATACTCAAGAAACAAGAGCAAAAAACGGCAAAGACAGTTTTACGTGTCACACAGGAAATGTAATTAGATATCCGAGGGGCCAAGGCTAATTAATTTCACGGTGATATGACATTGTAATTTGATGACTCGAAGAAAGGGAAGATTTGATCAAAGGTGGCTACTGCGTGGTGAAAAAGGTGCAACGACAATTAATATTTTGAGAGCAGGCTGGAAGGGTTACCAGGGCCGAAGGGCTATTTCAATATTGACGTACTATCTTCAGAGAGTCGCTTACACGGACAGTGGGTCAGGACAGGGAGAGAATCTTGACGAGGGTGAGCGTCGAAGATTGAACGTGATCATTCTCGACAGCGGTAGTTAGGGTGGCGGACAATCGGACGATCGGGAGATAGTGAAACAGGATACCTTGTACATATGTTCGGGCGCAAGTGCAGCCGCGAAATATGTTCCACGGGTCTTCCCTCTATGAGCAAACCAGTGCGTTGGATCATTTGGACGCATCGAATATCAATCGCACGGTTCAGGATTGAGCAATGTGTCGGCGAAGCTCGAAAAAGGAACCGCAAGCTGTTTGACTCGCTTTCGGGAATCTGATTACGCACAAGGAGAAAGCAGTGGGGATCCGTCAAGTTGACAATCAAGTGTCTGTAAGTGAGTCTTCCCGGAGGAGAAACCCAGGTGTTCGTCCCATCGAGCCGCGTCGAACGTGTCGAGGTTGGCCCGATCGAGATTCGGACAAATTACCCGCGAGGCAGGACTTAATCTAGCCCCGTTTCCCTCCGGGGAACAGCCGGAAGGGAATCAAAGTCACATCTGTGAGATCGAGAAGCAGCGCCACGGTCTTCGCGCCGTAAGATTGATGAGGACGATCTTCCCCGGTTTCCTCACCGTGCCCGAGAGAAATGAAGATCGGCTGTAAATGAAACGATTCTTCGGAATCCTCACTTTGGCCTTCCCGGCTGAAGATTCTCGCGGTACGAGTTTGCCAATAGAGTCGTTTTCTTTTTGCTGCGTGCGCAGGTAGAGCAGCGATGCAGGGGGGTGAGGGGAGGGTGTGGTGAGGAAGGAGGAATATGTCGACGAGCGAAAGGCCTCGCGACGTTGTCGAGCAGGCGCGGAGGGTCCGAGGGGTCCCAGAGGGTCCGTGAGCATCGTCCATCATTCGGCGAAACGACGAAACGCTCGGTAGGTTTGGACTCCTCCGTGCAGACGCGGGAAGAGGGCAGCGGTAGAGAAGGCAGAAGAAGAGAGACGAGAGATCTGCATAGCCAGTCGGCATCTCGGGACGAGCGAGCTAAGTGCGGGATTATGCAAAACAGCGGCCATACAGTATAAAAATACGGAGCGACTCCGCGCCATCTTTTCCGGACCATTCTAATAATTCCCTTTCTCTCCCTCTCCCTCCTGCTAGCTTTCTGGCCCGCTTCCGCCATCCCCCTCCCACTTGGTCTTACCAGACATCCGAAGGGGGAGACTCTCGCTCGGCGGGCGTAAAACCAACGGCGAATAAGATTTTGCCAAATATAACCGTAAAACTGTCGGTTCGTGACTCTCAGCGGGATCCCAGTCCGCGTGAGGAACGAGGAAATGAGTTCTTGGCGATGCGACAGATTCGCCGAAAGAAAAAAAGGGAAAAAGAAAAAAAGGGAAAAAGAAAAAACCCACCAAGAGGAATTCTCTTCCCTTCGACGCAAGATTACGAGGCGGATTCATAGGTCTGCCTGGGGGATATCGATATACGAATTAAACGGGCATTAAGCGAGTGCTTTTAAGATCGTCCAAGCACATGGCTAGGCCGTTTAGCTGGTCATCCCGATGATTAATGACTCATGAATATTCGTACGTTTCGTCAAGTTCGCGCGATCACAATGCGTCATGCGAATGATTTAGCGGTTAAGGAGCAATTGACGGGCGATCGAGATAACCGGGGGACCTGTCGTTGGGTGTTGCTCGTCGGCCGGAAGTTGCTGCTGGCAATCGGGAACGTTACACAACGCGGCTACTTTCAACGGTAAATTCGGGAACTTCTCGGTGAGGCCACTCACGTTTTCCGCGGAGCTCGGCGCGAGATAGCGCCGGCCGATAACGCGCTCGGAAGTCACATTAATTTTCCACGCTCGACTCCCTGGCCGCCCCCATCCCCTTCCCCTTCCATCGTCGCGGTGTAACGGCACGCAGGAACGTTTCCCGTTCCCCCCCCCTCCGTGGCTGCCTCTTGGTCCTCCCCCTCCCCCCAGTGCTGGGCGTTTAGGTAAGGTATTCACGTAACACATAAGCAACGCCACGCGCAGCCCACCGTGTGCACAGAGATAAGAGACGAAGGTGCCGGCATCTTAGCGCCACTTGGAATTAACTTCCCTCGGTACTGCCGTCTCGATATCGTGTCTACCGGCGTGCTATCAACAAAGGGGGGCGGGGTGGTGGTACTACCCCGCCGCCCGCTCGCAAACTTCGCGGGAGCCTTAGTGCCGCGAGATGTGACGCTTCGCGGCGTGAATTCAAATGTCGTCGAATTAAGGCTCTCGCGAGGAGACGACGCTCGGGAAATCTGCCATTCTTCCAAAACAGCTCGAGAATCGACGGACATCGGTTCGTCAGCGGTTTTCAGACGCTCTGGGATTTCAATTTGTTTCGGCATGTTGCGATGAACGGAAGATGGTTTCCTCAAAAGACGTTGTATCGGAAGCTGTCAATGAAAAATACTTTGGAGGAGGGGCGAATGGTAATTTATTCTCCGTTTGACCTTAGTTCTCCGGCACGGACGAGCTTTTTTTGACTTTTCTCTCTTACGCCAAGAGTCGAATTAAATCCCTCGAAAACACGGCTGACCTCGCGCTTGATATGCATGGCCCCGGCGATAAGTCAAGGAATTGCTCAAGCGTCCGTAAAATCTAAATCTCTCGCACTCATCTGCGGGATACTTCGGGAGGAACGGGGGCGAGGAGGGGAGGAGGAACCCTCCACATCGACTCGCGGGGGGGTGTACACCACGCCCACTTATTTCGACAATCCTCTGAACTCATCACACATTCAATTTGTCAGCGGCTCTGCACTCTGCTCCCAAGGACACTTCCTAAGGCTCCGGCGAGAAAGAAAGACTCAAAGAGGAATTCTTGAAGGGTGCGAAGGAATAAGTAAATTGAAAGTAATTCCAGGGCCATTTGTAACCTGTTCCGAGGTAGCATTATCCGAAAAGCTGTTGAGTCAATTTCGTTTCTGTCGCTCTGTGCATAATATTCCGCGTTAAAATGATGAGCAGATTAATTCGCTAAAAATTCAACGACGTTCGTCAGTAAGTTTATTATTCCATTTCTACTTGGTCGGAATTTTTCAATGTTGCATCCCGTGTGTTTTCGTGGACGAAGATACTGCGTCTGGGTTTTAATGGAAATCCCGAGGTGGGGTCGAACGGCCAGCAGAGGAGAATCGCCGATGATTCCGTGAAATATGGTTACGGAGTGAGCAGGTTTTCGGCGGAGTCGGTGAAGCTGCGAGAAGCGCTGGGGCTGCGTTAATGGCTGATTGATAAACGACCGTCTCTCGTCAACTGCACTGCCTGCATATTTATCATGGAACTCGCTTAAAGCATTCGCGCCAAACCAACAGCGGCAAGATATTGCCGATGTCAGTAACCGTTGATTTCAAATTCAAAAGACACGGCATTACGTCGTAATTATCAGGTTCTCTTGATTAAAACATTCACTCGCCATTGTGGGGTAAATCGGTCATTTTTCTCCGCTCAGCAGTTATATCTTTCCGTCAGATCGAATCACGAGAGAAGCAAATATATTCACGAATCGACGGATTGCCCAATCTCGCGGAAACGTGCAGGCATTAATTCGTAGCGTCATCGGATCCTGGGTCCCGGAGTCAGCCGACCCGAAGCACTTTATCCTGTCTGCAAGGTGTCCCCTCCCCCCTTCCCTGCTCTCCCGGAGTCAGTGTTAACAGGCCACGCGTGTCCGCCACGTGTCGCTGTATCATCGTACCCTTGGCGCGTTTAACTCGAACGAATTAGCTGCCTCGGACCTGCCCTTTGTGTCCGATTTGCAAAATAACAAAGACAGATGGCGAGGAATCGATTCTCACGGGTCACAGGAGCTTCCTTTAAAATCAATATCCTCCCAAGGATACAATTTTAACCTACGTGTACTCAAGTGCTTTAAAAGAAGTTGCTGAAGTCAAACAGAAAGACTGTGTTGTATGAAATATTCTTAAGGGAGGGGGGGACAGGCCGGTGTAAAGTGGAATTAGGGGCCCGCTGGGCAATAGTCGACTTGGCAGGAACGGGACGTTAGAATCGGCAATAAATATGCTTCGTAATCCAGGAATGGCTCCGTGGAGATACTGAGACATTTCGCAGCACCCTGCCGTGCGACGCGTGTCACACATAACGGCCTCTTAAGAGTCTACCCGACTTTTACGACTTCCAATTAGGATTAGATCTCGCGTGTAACCTTTTGATATCGCCTAATCGACCGTCCCTGCAAGCTCCCTCGTGAGAAAATTCTACAATTCGACAAACTTGAGCGGAGTTAACATATTTTTTCTATCGCTCGAGTTTTTCCCGAAGGTCCAAGGACGAAGATCGAAGAAAGCGTGATAATTAATACTTTGTTTTCCGGCAATCGCTGTTACGTCGAGCACGGGAAGCCCAATCGAAAAGTCATTACAACTTTTTGCCGACTCAATCAAGAAGTTAATGTCCTTTAACCTCCGGCCCATTCCCAGGAGGATTCGCGAGATCCTGGCGTAAGAAGTCGACGGCTCTCACATGCCCGGTAAAACAGATCACTGGCTTATGATTGATCGCCTATTGGTCTCGCGGCAAGAGCTTTTTTCTGCACTGCTCCCCCCTCTCTTCCCCGCCCATTGGATGGAAGACAACACTTACTAATGAAACACTGCCTGCAAAGAGCTCGGAGAAGTTTGCCTTCGAAATGGACCGAAGTTACGAAAAATGTGCGTTAATTCAATTTAAAGATTGAACGTCGGTCCTATGGCTCCCGTATGTCACGTACGAGGATCGCGATATTTATCGAACGAAGCGGAGAAATGGGGAGAATTCGTCAGGAAGATAATCCGAGGAATGATGATCCCCGTTGAATCTCGGCGGTATACCTTCTGTCCAGGAGGAGGGGGTCGATTTAACGCGCTCCATTTCT